>NEWO01000014.1:1669883-1739291 GCA_003013225.1 Phalaenopsis aphrodite
GGCCTTTGTGTCCTACAGATGCAACTGCAACTCACCAATATGACCTACTTCGTCCATTACTCACAGTGCTACCAAGTACAACCTCTACGAATTATGGACGTTATTATAGCTCCCAACTATGACCCACATGACCAACTACGACCTACGTGGCTAACTCACGCAGCAATCAGCTCTATCCTTTGTGGCTTACAAATGCTATTGCAGCTCACCACTACACCCTAAATAACCAGCTATGACCTATGTAGTCCACAACTCATGCAGCTCCCAGCTCCAGCCTCTATGACCTACAGATGTTATTACAGCTCTCTATTATGTCCTATGCGAACAATTATGACCTACATGACTCATAGCTCACGTAGCTCTCAACTTCGTCCTTTGTGGTCTACGAACGTTATCACAACTCACCACTGTGACCTATGTAGCCAACTACGGTCTATGTGGTACAGCTTATGTAGCTTCCAACGCAGTCTTTTGTGGTCTACAGACATTATCGCTAATCGCCACTACATCATATGCGACCAACTACAACCTATAAAGTCCACAACTCACGTAGCTTCCAACTCCAGACTTTGTAGCCTGCGGATGCTATCTAATTAAGTCATTCATTCTATAAGGGACATTATATGGAGCAAGTTTGACTCTCTGTATTTATCATGGATGGAGATCTCAGTTAAAGAACGAGATATGTGACTTATATTTCATGTGTTGTGATGTGTTGAAGTTATAATGAACAAAGGAGGTTATTATAATTTTTTATTTGTCAGGTATAGTTTTTCAAGGACCAACCAATGAGCGTGCCGTCAAACCTTCGACAACTATAGATTGATGATCGTCATCCGAAAGAACCTATATCCATCTGCCTAGTCCAGTCAGAATTCCGCTATCTGCTGAAATGCAGGACCAATCAAAAGGTCGTTGTGAATAATTTAGTGGGGGTCTTAGACCATCATAAATGTTTTTCCGACCAATTTGTTGTCCGTCAGAAACTTATTGCAAAGTATAACAACCAACGACAAATTTCAAATTACCGCAGAATCGGTCATCGACAATCACATAAATTCATGTAGCCTTAAACTTTAAATGAATCAAGTTTATGGCTAACTAGTTGTAATTTGGCACCATTATGATCTTTAAATCCATTATCATAATAATTTTTTTATAATTCATGAAACTCAAGAAAAGCATAAAATGTTGATAAACATTAAATAATCAAAATATGATTTTCTCAATTGAATATTAATTCTTTTTTATTATTAAAAAATTAATAGTCATAATTTAAATTTAAATCATTTTTTTATACCTCATTTTTATATATGACGCAAACATTATACTAAATAAAATAAAATTAAATTGATTTAATTTAAATAGTTTAAGAAAGGAAGATTTACATATATACCACCCAAAAAAATAAAATTGAAGTAATTTGATTTAAATAATTTAAGAAAATATGGTTTGTCAGGGCCTTCAAGCAGTCTAATTATTGGGTGCAGAGAGCGCACGCAGAGCTGAGTGCGCTCTCCGATCACAGCCGCACATCGGCACATCGCGGATGTATCACAGCGCGATGTGCGGCCGTGATTGGAGAGCGCAGAGCTGCGTGCGGAGATAATTGCTCCTTCAAGCATAAGACAGATAGAACAAATGGAAACTTAGAGCTTTTCATTCTTTGATTCCTTCAAAGCAAAATGCCAAATGTAAAGAAAAGCAAGCAATAAGAGAATAAAATATACGGGCAATAGATTAAAAATAAGGAAATTTATGTATTTACATATCTGTCCCTTAAAAGTTTGATATTTACATTCATAGGGTGTCATGAACTTATGCATGAAAAATATGTATTTATTCAAGGATGATTACATGCAGATCATCCAAAATATTGATATTTATAAATTATATACACTTTGTTGAGATATTAAGGGCAAAGAAAAATAGGAATCAACACAAATCCAGAAGAACACACATAGATTTACGAGGTTTGGGAAGAACTCCACTCCAGCATTTATCACATTTATGGTATATGAGTCATACCTAACACACTTGATTTTTTTTTTTATGTATCTACGCCGCACGAACAAACTATCGTGAATTTGATAAAAATGTAAAATATGGGTTCTGGTTTTACCGTGAATTTTGATATTCGAGTGAGAATTTGAAAAGTAGTGGTAGATTTGTAAATAGCAATGTTTCGAGTGGTCAAGGAGTTAGTAATGTACTAATAATTATATATTTTTTATGTATCATATTAAACATTTGAGTGTTTGGTATGTAAATATGAAAGTTTGGGGGTGAGAAATGTAGATACATGAGAATTAAGGGGTATGTATGTAAAAGCCTCATTTAAAAAATTATCTAATTGTTATTTTTAATTTAATTTTCTTGTAACTAACTATTGACCAAGTCAAAATGGGGAGGGAATTTTAAAATATGTACCAAAATCACTCAAACCTTACAAAGCATATATGACTTCCTCTCCTTCAAAGAAAAGAAAAACAAGTTGAAACTTGGAAGTACTAAAAGCTTGGTTCCATTTGTAAAGAGCTCTCTCTCTCTCTCTCTCTCTCTCTCTCTCTCTCTCTCTCTCTCTCTCTCTCTCTCTCTCTCTCTCTCTCTCTCTCTCTCTCATGCACTTTGAGTATGAATGATTACAAGTAGAGTTGTGGATTTAGCTTGAAGACCATTAATTGCTCGGAAATTGATTTGAATCATGGCTCTCGTTGAGATGAGATTGAAACAAACGAGCTGAAATTTTGGATCAATTTTTTTGTAGTCGATTTCGTCATACATGGATCGGTTCGAACTGACATGATACCGACTTATAATAGTATTTTTTTTATGAAAAGTAAATATATAACGCTAAGTAATGTTGAATATAACGAGTCAAAAGAGCCAATTTCAATCTGCTGAAGCGAATTCAAACAACTCAATTTGAGCTAGTTGGTTTTAATTTTGAGTTTGGATCAAGCATGAACCGATTTAAAGCCGACCCTAACTCGGCTCGAAATCAGATCGTTAACAACCCTAATCACAAGAGAATTTAAGGATAACATTCTTTAATTATGTATAATTACATAACTTCATTTTTCTAATCTAAGAGGGTGAGAGCCATACTTGATTCTAAAGAAAAAAAAAACAAATATTTGTTTATTTTGATAATTTTAGCAATTTACATAATTGCCATAAAATTTTTATGTATTTACATATTTATCACAAACTTCTATACTTACTTCTTATAACAATTTGCCATCATAAATCAATTCATTCTAAATGTATAGTTCAATTTATCTTAATCTTATTATTTTTATATTTAATTTAATGTAATTATTTTGTTTTATTTAAAAACATCATATTTTAATTGGGTCAGTAATTAAAGTTGTATGCTCTTCTATTGCTTACAATAGTTTTAATAATTAGTTGACAGAAGATTATTTGATTTTTTAATAATAATTAATTAAACAATTAATTAATATTGAGTAATATTTTTATTAAAAATTGCATTTTAAATTTAACCTTTATGATAAGACTTCAATAATGAGCCAGATTATTATTTGTCTATTAAATATATTAGTTTTTTTAATTTTTTTTTTAATAAAAGTATAAAAGAATATGACAACAAAAAATAATTAATTAAGAGTAATTATAAATAATTGTGTGAATTGCTCCCTTTTTTTAATTCTAAAAAAATAAATCATAAACTTATGCACATATTTTTTATCAACAAATCTCAAATTTATGTTGTAATGAGTTGGGTTGAGCCCTAGTCGTATCTAACTCGAGCTTAGCTCATCTGTCAAAATACTAGTTTAAGCTCGAGTCGAGCTCAATTGAAAAGCTGAACCTTAATTCGCCGTACTATCAACAACCTCATGAGCCAACTAACAGGTTTGAATGATATTATCACGAGAGCTCACCCAAGAAGCCATCAAAGTAATCAAAAGAAAAATGAGATGTTGTGAAAGCTCGCTGAAGAGAGCATTGATGTTACAAAAATCCGACTGGCCGAGCAGCCTTCCGAGTCGCAAGCCAAAGATCAAAGCTTCAATGAGCTTTAACTGATTTAATAAACAAGCTCGAATCCTGAGCTCGTCATCGAGTCAAGCTAGAACCAACTCGCTTGCACCACCCACATTCAATTATGATTCACAATTTGTGTATAGAATAGCATCAATCATGTTGTTTCACTATAACAAATGATGAATGTGAACGATGCCGAAAACAAAGAGCCGAGCAATAAAACAACTTGACAAATGTGAAATATCTCCCCAAGCCAAATAATTAAAAAAATAATAATAATAAGCATCAAATAACACAATTATTTATAAGAAAGGATCTATTGACTCTTATTCATTGATGCCAACTTCACCCTTATCTCCACTCTTTAAGTATTAATGAAACTTATCTCCCAAATAAAAAACCCATTGTGTAGGATCAACCTTCCCCTAGGATCAAAATATTTCATCTAAATTTACAAAAGAAAGTCAACCCCAATTGACCACATTACTTATTTTGAGTTGACTACTCAACATCAATAATATATCATTGACTATTCCTTACCACCATTAAAATTCAAAGCTATATCTTTAAATCATTAAAAATATTTAAAAATAATAATAAGTTTATACTTTATATTAAATAATTCTTATTATTTATCTCCAAACTACACCGCCCAATCACTTAGCTTGAATTAATCAGATTCTCTCTTTCATAATAAACAAGTTGGCTATTGAGCTAGTTTGGACTCGATTAATTAATCGAGTCCATGCTCAAGTTGAAGTTGAGGGTGACTCGAGATCGACTCGACATAACTGCGGATAAATACATACAAGACCATGCATTTAGGAACATTAGCACAACTTCTTCACTGAATTGAAAAACCATATGAATAGCTGTCCAAAATTATTTCTACAGAAGGTTAAAAAATCAACATGAACCTGCAACATTATCACTCATATACTCTTGGAACTATAAAGTTTTATAAATAAAATATGAAAAATGAAATTGGCTCAATAGAAAGAAAATTTTAAATTTTTCCATACAGCATTAACATCAAACGTCTCTGTGAGTCCTTCAGCGGCCACAATATGAAGATTTTGATCCATATGCGGATGACAGTGTGGCTCGGCATTCCTTCGGCATCTAGTTAAAAAGGAAAAAAATTGAACATGAAAGAACTGAGGAAGAGGGGATGATAATTGTTAAGGGAAATTTTACATGGATATTACATAACTCTTATATATTTATACATATAAGACTCAAATTTTGATGTTTGCACTTACAACAACTTGGTGTGATAATGATGGTGGTATTTTTTATGTGATTTTAGAGATTTGAGTGCTTAGGTGAAAGATATGTGTAAATACATAATGATTGTGTGGTATGCATGTGGATGCACCCAATTGTAATGAATAGTTCGGGAGTTCTCATGGATCTAGACGTGTGTTAGAAGATTCACGATGGTATAGCGTTTAATTAATGTTTTAGCATTGCACGAGAACTCGACACACACTCGAGTGACTAAAGAGAAGTGAGGAGGAGACACCTTGATTTTTTACTTGGAAACCCATTGAAAAGGTTAAAAACTACGGGGTCAAGCTCAGCTGAAATAATCCACTATGAATGATGAGTACACATGTTAACTCTTCTCATGAATTAGAGAAGATGAAATTACAAAGTTTTATATCTATAATCTGGCTATAGTTCTTAGCGACAGCAGATTATAATGACCATAGTCGATTGTTGTGGAAGTAGTACTCCTTCGTGAGTATTGTATATGATGGTTGTAGCACCAGCTTGTTTTAAAATTTGTAGATGATAATTATGATAGTAGTTGGTCAGATGAGTCATAGATGGTTGTTTTTGGAGCCTCAATTGATCATAGAGACCGTAATAGGGAGTCGCGGCAGTTGTGGACCACGTAATTTGTATAGGTCATAACAGCGAGTTGCGATGATGTCGTTACGGAGTCGAGAGCTGCACGAGTTGTGAACCACGTAGGTCGTGGTGGTTAGTATTGATGTCCGAAGGCTATGAGGTCCGGAGTCGGGAGTAACACGAGCGTATGTGAGATACGTCGTTACCCCATCTTTGAGATACAATGTGCATCATCTTTGGGGTGTGTTGTTGCATCGTCTTTGGGGCCCGGTGTTAGGGATGATACGCCACTTTGGTTGCTTCGTAACTCCTTGGGGTCAGTTGCTGCTTCGCACGATGTTTCGTCGCAACGAGTGGGGGCGGCTAATAGTGATCGGCAGCAGCCAACGAGTGATGTTAAACGGTGATTGGTGGTGGTCGACATCTATAAGAGTAGGAGGAAACTTTAGCTTCTCCAAACTTCAGTTTTCTTCAAACTTTGGGTTCTCTTCCCCCTTTTAAAATAGGGATAAAACTATTTATAGAGTTCTGAGTGCAATTTGACAAGGGAATATAAATCATTCTGATCGAACGACCCGGACAAATTCTCTCGATCAAACGGTCTTTGATGAACATTTAAGTACCTTAACGATATCAAAATTGAGTGATCTTGGGCTTGTAGTATTCGTCTTGTCGAGACGCTTGATTTAAACATAAGTTCGTCAGATTCGACATTAGTTTTACTTTCTAAATATGTCCGAAAAGCTTCCAAAAGTGATTTGGTTCAGATTTGAACAATTTTGGTATCATTGGGTTTGTTTCGTTGAATTGGTCAGTTTAACTGTAAGTTTGTTGAAATCAGAGTTCTAGATAATTTTTAATTAAAGTTTGAACGTTTTTTTGCTCAAAAGATAGCCCTGAAATTCATGTCATACCTCGAGATTCATGTCTTAAGATGAGAATATGTTGATGGCATGTAAAATTTGATAGTTGACATTTAGTCCTTCTAGATAATTGTTAAGTGTTGTCATGAGTTCATTTGGAGTCATTATATTCAATAATATTATAATTAGAAATGATACGATAGGAAAAAAATTGTCAAGAAAAAAAGAGATGCAAAAATATATATATATATATAACATGAGAACCGAGAATCCAAAACCCAATGAACAAAGGAAGCTAAAAATGAAAAACTCATTAGGATCATCCTATTTGAAGCCCTGTGAATACATATGGGTCTGGCGAAAATAAATTTTAGGGTCATTGACATAAACACCACCCAATTCCGACGTATTTTATATATCTAACACCTAAAATTTATTTTTACATTTATAATACCTAAACTTTATATCGAGTTGGAAACTTTTCCAAATATAAGATAAAAATGGATTGGTTGGAGTAATGTAATTGAAATTGTGAGAATGCGATCCAATCATATGGAATATGAGGGCCACTCAAAGGAGTTAAAAAGAGATCACTATAGGATATGCATAAGATGGTCATTAACATAGTATGAGCAATGAGAAATAATTATAATGTAATCTCTTTCTGTAGGTACTTCTATGACAACATAACTAGAGTCAATGAGTCCAACAACTACATTTAGCAGTCCCCAAATGAGAGGAAAGAAAGAGAGCTTGAACAAATCAAAGAGGTGGTAATTGGCGAAAGGGAGCTAAATGAGAGATCAACCATAGCTCCAAGTCTATTTAATAGGGAAGATGGTGGAGTTGCATTATGGTGTAGGATGGAGAGCCTACATGTACTGTCCAAAGAAAAAGAGGACACAAATGTCATGATTTTGGAACGAGATAATAAGAAAGTTACCCAGAAGGGTGAATATCAATTTCCACGGGAGTGAGCCGACAGGACCGAAGCCCTATTAATGAAGCGGTCGTGAGGCCCATGCATGGGCATGAAGCGAGCCTTACACTAGCAATTAGCAAGGACAGAGAAGGATAGATGCATCGAGCTGAAGAGATGGAATAGCAGAGCTACACATGCAATGCCACACAAAAGGTGAGGGCCATGCCCCGATGAGCGACGGGCAGGAAGGAGTTGCCTCCACTAGGGTGTGAGGCATGACAAGTGAGGACATTTTAAAATGAGGAGTAGCATGTTGGCATATATTATCATCTTTCCAATTTTGATACAATATGAAGGCCAAATCTTTTCTTTGCTTTCCGCTTTCATAGTTGAAAGCTTCAAGAGAGCTCATAAGTGAAGATGAGGGAGCTTGAGAGTGAAGAAAGAATGAAGAGAGGGCCCTTACCAGAGACGAGAAGAAAAGCTAATCATCCTCATGATTACGAGAAAATATAAAAAGATGGGTGTAGCATCCGGGTGACCAATAATAATTTGCAGGGCAAAATGAGCCTAAAGAGAATCACGATCTAAGAGGCTATCTAGAATCTAATTCAACCCACTAGTGATTGAATTTAGCCAAAAAATAAATCCAAAGATTTAACCAAGTCAAATCGTGATAAAAAAAAAGTCAGATAAATTTTAGTAGTAAAATAAGAAATGCAATATCCTTACCTCTAAGTTTGCCACATTTTACATAAACAGAAAAAAAAGGAAGAAGTATACCTTTAAGATTGGCCTCCAATTGATGGATCATTGATGTCGCGGAGTAAGAACTACAAGAATAACATTAAGAATAGCAATCAGGGAGTTAGGAAAGAATATACAAAGGTTCATATTCCAAATGAAAAAGAAGAATGATAAAAGCAGGTTTTCAAAATAAAGCTTCTCCAGAAAAGTAACATTTTAACTAGCTTAGAAAAGTAATAGAGATTGAAAACAACAACAACAATAGCTGTGTAATGTCCACGTGGGGCATAAATACATAGTTTCTTCATTTAACGATTCTTAAATGTTAAATGTGAATAACTTGTAAAAAAATCAAGGCCATAAAAAAAAACTCAATTTAAAAAAAATGGCATCCTAATGTATTGTTCTGAATAGATGACAAAAAATCAAAAACCTCTTTCTCATCGTGTAATCATTGCAGAACAAAACAGGTTTATATTTACAGATTAAGAGCAATAACTGTCCTCTCCGATCTATAAAAAGGTAAAAGTACATGTTAAACTTATTTCTTCAAAGGTTAACGATATAAAAAAGGGTAAGATGGAATCCCTTTAGCATACCATGTAAGCTCAATATAATGTTGGAGATGAGAATCCTGAATCCACGAGTAAGGCCACTATAAACTATTACTTCGTTGGATCTCACCAGATTATTTGGATTTGTTTATACATGTTTGGATTTGTTTATACATAGCAATGTTGAAAACAAAAAATTGTCAGTCACCCTAACTCGGTTTCTAGTTCAAACCTGAACACTTCCAATAGCTGATATCGTCCCAAAATCAGTAAAAAGGGCATGTTAATAGAAATACAATTAATCACCAGAAACAAAATTTGCACTTTTACACTTCAGCGAACTAATTCCTTTAGGCTGACCGAGTTCCTTCATCATTCATACCATACTCTTCTTCACCGTCATCCCCATTTACAAAGACAGTACCCTCCGTTGAATCCTCAGCTTCAACTTGGACAGCTTCCTCAGGGCCATCTTCTTCTTCACTCATTTCTGCTACCTGCAGAAGTGTCCCACTAATCAACATGCTAAAAATGAAAATAATGGAAACATTTACATCAAAAGTTCAAAATATCGAATGAATTAGCTATTAGTAGAAGCTGTAATGACAAAATAAGCAACACATAAAATTACAATAATAGCACTAGCAAAAAGAACCAAACCCCTGAAAGTGCATAAGCAATCAGAATAAACAAACGAAATCATTAAAAAAAAACCAGAAATTTTATTCAAACCTAATAGTAAGATAGGCAGTTTTTTAGAGAGAAAGTGAGATTTCAATAGTCCGTACTAATCGTCATTCATCAAAATACAGAACCTCAATCCCTCTCGATGTACACGTTTCAAATATACCCAGTAAGTCCCCTCAATCTATAAGCTTTCTGCTGCCCCATCTACCTCAAAGCAACACATAACCTCAAGCGTTAATTCTAAGTTGGCCTTCACAAGTTTATATCCTCCTGCTACTACTAAAAATCATTCGAGTAGCATGTCTGAAAAATATAGACCCCACAGAAAGGAAATATAAAATGCAAAGAATCAAGGTAAAAAGATCAAATCTTACGGTTAATTTAAAAAAAAAAATAGTTAATTTAGTTTTACAAAATCTTCTGGTATTAAAAGCACTCACATAACTTCAAAAATCACATTTAACGCTTTGAATAACTTTCTTAAACTCTTATATTTCTTGGTCAAGTGGATTGAGCCATAAAAAAATCAACTGGAAGCTTTGGTCCTCTAGCTTGCCACGAAACTGTCTTGCCCGTTGTAACTTGGGGAATGATTGACCAAAAGATTTCATGGCCGAAATATGCCACTTTTCATATGCTCCCTAGCAGCGCTCGACCATTTCTGCGTGGGGGGAAATTGACCAGAAAATTCAAAATCTAAATTAATCCTTAAAGTTGCCTAGCTGCTAAAGTATGCCGCTCAAGAGGCAATGGTGAGTAAATGCAAGAAATTCAGGTAAATATCTTCCCCCAGACCTTTTGGAGCACAGGTATTAGAGGTGGCAAGTCTCAAAATCTGACAAGCGTGCCATCGTGCTTTAGCTCTCCAGAGTTTAAGTGCACCAAAAACCAAATTTAGAGCTACTGGTTCAAGAGAAACTAATTTACAGTTCTCACCACTCACTTTAGACTGAAAGGTTTTATTACTTATAAAAAAATCACTTTGGCGCTATTTTTATCTCACTATAACAATAGATGAAACCCTTCATTGATTCAAATTTTTTTTGTGACCTTCGGATGCAACAAAAGAAATTAGGTATAAATTATTTTATAATATTTTAAATATTTATTTTGGTTTATTAAGAAAATCTACAAATAGTGCAAAATATATAAATTAACCCTTTTGTATAATATTTATGTTTGAACTGAATTTGGATTAGATTTTGTCTCAATCCTTTTCCTAACCATATTCCTATAAATAGCAATTATTGGTGTGTATTTTGGGACAATTGATAGATAAAAAATATAATGTGCTATCCTCTCCTATTCCTCTTTCTCAATAGTTTTTATCCTCTCTTATAAAAACTGAGATTGAGAAATGTTCGAACGGAAGTGGAGTTGTAGAGGATTGACTTGCGATATCAGGTAAGAACAAAAAGGGTGGTAAATGCAAATCGCTGTTGCACGCATGCAAGGGGATTTCAGGGAGAGTTGAGGCTAGGTGCTGTGGAATAGACGTAGAGGTCTCAGTCTGGGGTTTCAGCCTGAACTGGGAAGTCAGGCAAAGAGAAATTGCAGGAGTCTCGATTGGGTAGCCTATTGGAGGGGAGATTGATGCTTGGTGCGAGCCTGGGGTGATGAGTTGGGAGCAGTAGTTTAACTGGGCTGCGACAGTGGAGATCATGACTCAGTAGAGATGAGATGTGGCTGGACTAAGAGCGGTGCAGGTTTTGGGTGGTTGGGGAGCTACGCGAGGGAGAAGTGGAGACATGTAAAAAATATGTTAAATTATAAAATTTTAATGTTGATTTCCCCTCTTAAATGCAAAAAAATATTACGTGTTGATAAGATAGGTATGAATAGGTGTGGATTTGGTGATATTTTGTGATATTTGGTGGCTTTGTGGTAAAATACTACCACAATAATACCAAATACCACCAATCCACATATGCGGATTCCGCATGTAATAATTGCTACATAAATGCATCATCTTGTGCCTCACAATGTATAATCAGCTATGCACAAGGACAATTTAATGATTTAGACTCATGCAGGGCTCAAACAATAAAAGTATCTTTTCAATTGAGAGATCTACATTAACAACAAATCAAAAAAAAAAGGAAAATAAAAAAACGAATAAACAAAATAGTTGTACCTCATTTCCAGACTCTCCATTTTCAAGGGGTAAATCATCATCCATTTTCATATTTTTGAAAGATTCCACAAGATTGACATTCAAATTTTCAACATGACTCAAGTATTCCTCAGCAGGAGGATAGGTACCCCTACCATGCATTTAAAGAAAAATAAATCAGTACTGAAACAAAAAACAAATGATAAAAAATAATATTAACAGATCATAAAGTGTCCAACCAACCCAATTATAGAGTGCAACAAACGGGAAATCATTCTATTATAAAATAATCTGATTCTAAGAATCCTTCAGTCATCAAACAATCATTCTATTTACAAACTTGAATATGGTAATTACTTGTGAAGTATAGTTAATTTTTTTTTAAACAAGCAAAGGCCTTCTAATAAACTAGCTAGCATAACTGGTAGAAACAAGGTTTCTAACAAGAATATTATTGATTTCGTAGTGATTTAACTGGAAGATTAAGAGATAAAGAGATGGCATAACTTCTAGGAGATCAAATTCCAGTGATTCAAAAAACTAATATAATCTTACTAGAGTTGAAATAAAACTTTCGACCTCCAACATCCATAAGCAAAAGGTTAATAAATCAAACTAAATGTTACATCAAATGTGAAGCAAATGCTATTAGCTTTTCTAGAAATTAATTGCCTTATTATGACATATAAAGTAAACCATCAAGCGGCATTCTAATAAAACCAAACAATGCAGGACATATAAAACCCTGCATGGTTAAAGTGTTTTTGAGCGAGTCACGGGAGACTGACATGCACTACAAAATGTAAATGAAAATAATACAATGCAAAATTCAAGGTAGCCTCCAAGGTTAAAAAGCATGAGAACAGGTTAAATTCTGTTTTTTGTATGCATGAAATGGCTACAACAAGGAGTCTTATATTCCATCATGTCAACAGGATAATGAGAATAAACCCCATAAATTAAAATTGAGCAAGTTTCGGGCACCTTGTCAGAGTAAGACTTGACTCAACTGCAAGAGCAACCTGCCAGTCCTCAAAAAGATTGGGGTAATCAGCAGGATCAGCCAATGACTCAGCTGCTTTGGGATTGACCTTCAGAGACAAGAATGAACAACTGAGACAATAACCTTATTCAAGCGTAAAAAGAAATAGAGAAAAAGAAAAAAAATAGGAAAAAAAAAACAAAAGAGAAACCTTATTAAGATCATTTTTCCAAATTTCTACAATCTCAGATACTTTGCTTGGTAGATATGATCGTGCCATCAATGCTGCCTCTGGAATCCGATTACTGAAAAGGAATGTACTCGTAGAAATGTTGGTTACATCCCAAAATCACAAAACATTAAAAAAAAAATTAATTTGAACTAAAAACTAGGCCAACTACCTCTCGACTAATAGCCAAATACACTCTTCCAGTTTTCCTAGCATAAATAGACAAAGGAAGGCAACATTGTTCTTTCCACGTTTTTTAGCAAGTGAAGCAAGTTTTGTTATTCCTTCTGCGTCTCCAAGTGATGAGTAAAGAAGCAATAAGCCACTCAGATCCATTGCATTAGACAAGCATTCCTCAGCCAATTCTAACTGCCAAATAATAATAAAAATAAAAAGAAACAAGTCTTTTGTTAGACAAGCAATCCTCTAATGTCATACTAAGCAAATGCAATAAGCTTTATCAACAATTTTACAGAACAAAAAATTAAAAAAAAAAGTAACTATAAATGCTAGTAAAGATAGATTATCTTGCTTGTATAAGGCTTTCTCAATAAAATTAAGGAAGAAATACAAAGTCCAAGAACATAGCATACGTATCTCAAAAGTGCCCATAGTCATGATAAATTAACCAATTTCACCATGGAATCCATGGAACTGTTCGAAGCCATTCCCACATTAATATTAAATTTGCTGAATCTCAAACAATAAAGCCTCATTTGGTAATGGTTTTTCAACTGCTTTCTCCTTCAAAAACTTCGTATCAAATAATTTTGATTTGTGTGAAACATATGTCAAAAAGCGTTATATGCGCATCCTGCATAACTAAATCAAACACTTGCAGAACAATTTTTCAACTCAATGATTGAAGTGGCGCCTTTACTTCTCACAGCAATAGAAAAATATTACCAAAAGAAACCTAAATCTAAATTTCTTCATAATGAATTAAATCAACTGATTAATAGATATGTTAGATCTAATTTAAGTTATATATCTAATTTAAATCAACTGAAAATCTACAACCTTTCCAGATGACATTGCTAGCTTGCCCAACTCTTTCCATTTTGATTCACTCTGAGCTTCAATAGCAATGGCCTGACATGTAAATTAGATCAAAATGAGAACCAATAGGAGAGAGATAAAAGCAAACTTAAAAACATAAAGGTTACATCAACACAACCTTTGCAATATCAAGTCGTCCAAGCTGTATTGCCAGATCAAATTTGTAATTGGCATCTGTGGCTACTTCCAAAGCATCTTCCTTCATTCCCCGAGACTCCAAGAAATGAGCAACACTAGATGAGAGAAGGATTATTCAGTACAAAAACAATCCCAACTTAAAATAAATGGGCCTCGATGTGAGAAAAAGGATACTTTGAAATTTTACAAAGAAAATATTTCCATATTTTATAAAGTTTCTTCAATAATTAAAGAAAAAATTATAACAGGTACACGAGGCTGTTGTCAACTGCAGGCCTACATAGAAGTTCCATGCAGCCTCACCAAAGCATTAATTGAAAGGCTATTTCAATTTCAAACCAATAATCACCTCTAGGTCAAAAATGATGGCAATCATACCGTAACACTTGAAGCCCCCACTTGCTTTGTTATTAGTATCATTTGGCTCGTCTTCTTAAACATAAACAGTAGCGAGTTTGTATGGAATCTAAATTACATTTTCGTATTATTCAAAAATGTATAATGCACATCAGCTATGGCTGCAATTAAATAGGATCAATAATAATTACAAAGAAATTTACAAGTAAATAATTTATATATAATTACATACCTAGCTTCTACATAAAATCATTTAAAAACCATGTATAAAAAAACATGAATGCATTGTACAGAAAATATCCAGCAAACAATGAGCAATTTACAAAATACTAATATCTTAAAATTAAAATAAAAACAATCAAAAATTGTGATGACAGAGCATTAAAGAGTTCAAATAAAGCTCGCAGGAAATTAAAAACATGTCTCAGATTAATGACACCATTTGGTAGCTTTGAATAGATTTCAGGGTCCTTCAAAACCTTTATGAGAGAAATGATGTACCTGTTCAAATGTTCATTGGGAATCGATGGTAGCACTTCAGCTGCGCGATCGAAATCTCCACGCATAACCAGGGTTTTATACTCAATCAAACTAAGGAGTAATGAGTACCCAATGATACTGCACAAAAAAATAGGTAAAACCAAATAAATGGAAATGATTAAGGCTATAAAGAATATATCCCACGTGAGCATTTCAGCAAACTTACTTGAATTCCTTATCAATGAGATACACCTTACTCTGATTGGCTAGATATCCAAGTAAATACATAGGCCGGTCCAAGTGAAACATTGTTGTAACCTACGATTGACAAAGAACGCAAACAACCATAAGTTATGTGAGATGAGTAGAGTCCCAAAATAGTCTCTTTACTATTTACATGGGGCAATTTTGTTCCGGAGTTCATAAAACGTCAATCTAATTAGATATCAGCCAAAACAATCCCCAATAAATACTATTTTAGCCCCCTTTGAAAATGTTTGTGAACTAAATTGACCACTCTGAGGTTAAAATGAACGCTGACAAAAAAATCAGGGGACCATTTTACACTTTCTCTATACGAGAAGATAGAAAATAGAAGTAGAAATCACTATATAATGAATATTTTAAGGCATACCTCTCCACCAACACAATAATTCAGTCTCCAGGAATAGTTATTATAGATGAAACAATCTCCAACCCAGATACCAGTTCGAACCCTTTCATTTATTTGATGCTGAAGTTCAAAAGCATCCTCAACACCTTGCTCGTCTGCAGATGCTCCACTATCCAGATAAGAAGAAACTACTTCTCTCTGTGAAAAAAATAAAATAAATTAAAATCCAATACATAAAAGCACAACACAAAATCTAATAGCATGTGCACGTGCAAAAGAAAAAAGCAGACTAAAGAAAAAGAATATTACATCATTAAAGCAGGTGAAGAAAGCAGATTAAAACAACTGGTCTGTAAACAAAAAAAGAGGCATTTACATACTATGTATTTAGATATCTAATACTTAAACTTTGCTTTCACATTTATGCCACCCAAATTATTCATCACATAAAAAATACCACCATTTTAACTTTTAAAAGGTGAGATGCACCTTTTCGTGAATAGATAAGGTAGCATGTATTTAAAAATTGAACTCTAGATGCTAAATATGAAAATACATAGGAATTGACTGGCATGCATCTGAATCTTGCAAAAAAGAAAAAAGATGAACAACCAGTGAACTAACATTGTACTTCAGAATATAGAATGATGTGTCACTTGCAATGGCAATCAGATCACCACTATCTGCCCAATAAAGATTCTGGAACATAAAAAATAATAAGCAAAAAAAAGTAGATCAAGAAATTTAAGGCATATAAAAGAGAGAACATTTCAAAGATAAAACCAACCTTAACATTAACATCAATACGACGTATCAGTCTGCACTCTGACCAATCATAAAAGCAAATAAAATCGTTAGAACACATTGCCAGTAGAGTTCCCCCAAAAATACGTTCAGCTGAAAAGGTTGGTCGTATGCTCCTCTTCTCCTGGATGCAACACAGCCTTCAGCAACATGGTAACAGAAAATACAAAAGAAAGAAATCCATAATTGTGAAGGTGAAAGCTGTTTCACATATATAACAAGTCACTTTTGCAATTTCCAATCAATGAAACTAATTTAGTTCGAAAACTCGTGATGTCAACGGTGACTTGATCATGAACATCCATTTCACAGAGAGATCCAACTAGAAATCTCTAACAAAAGTTAAATTTTAAATTAATTCCAAAATAAAACCATAACAAAAAACAACAATGCTGAAAAATATGCATCAAATTTTACATGACAAGACAAAATTCCTTGAAACACAGCAAAAAATCAACAATTTAAAAATCACCTAAATAAAGCAAAGGTAAAAGAAAGCTTTCTATAAGTTTATGATGATGGTTGTTATTAAACTGGGTATCTGAAATTTTAGATGATCAGTCAAATTCACATAAAAAATCCTTAAGAAAATCGAAAGGGTGGTGGAATCAATGAAAGGAACTCTTAAATATTTAGTCAAAAAAATTTTGACAACACCAAAGAGCCTTAAATCTAACAGTTTTGAAAACAACAGCTAAAGCAAATTTTGATGAGACCTAAGTTCATAGTTTATAAACATTAGTTTTGAAGATCAAGCCCACTGAACTGAGCAAATGACAAACCTGGAAATTTTTACCAAAAATCTTTATCTTTGATGTGCTCTCTCGCACTGCATATTCGCCCTCAGAAGACCAACAAAATTCCAAAGCAGAACCAAAGGATCTATTTCTCCAAGCCAAAGCAGTATAAATAATATATTCACCATCTCCGCAAACAACAACAAATCTTCCATTTGGATTATGCTTCAAACTCTACAAGAATAAAATAAGCCAGCTTTAGTTGATTTTTGAAATAACGAGTAATGCAAGTAACATTTCAATAGTTAATTAATTATAAGGGGTAAAGGGAAATTCTGAAGAAGATGCAAGGGATCTATTTCACCTAGCCAAAAAAACTATAAATAATATATTTACCACTAAACAGATAAAAACAAATCTACTATTTGGAATATGCTTCAATTTATAAATAAAAAAAAGGAAGCTAAAGTTTTGAATGAAAAAAAAAAACAGAGTGATGTTAATTACATCTCAAAAGTTATTTAAAGTGGGGGGAGGTTGGTAATTGACAGGTAAAACACTGAACTGCAAAAGCACCAGCTAACAGGAAGGTTTCTGTCAAGTAAAACTAATTTATTGATAAGCGGATAAGAATGTGCTGCATGACAGAAATAAGAACCATCTTCGAAACACTCTGTTATACTATATTTAATTGAAAATCTTCAGTCAAGCTTTGCGTATGGGTAGTGCTGGAGGCAACAAATATGGAATTCACCCAAAGAAGAACTTAATTTTTTTCCCAACACAAGCATATCCGATCACCAAGTAAAAATTTGTAATGCATGTGCATCAACTAACAAAAGTTTCCTGATAAGAAAAACTAGAATTTTGGACAAAAACCTGCAGCATTGCAAGAAAACATTTTGGCAGCAGTAGGCTATCCTAAACTTAGCCTACGTATCCTCAGTCTAACTTTATGGAAGAATTAAATTAAGTTCAATTAATGTTCATATTACAGTGAATGCCAATGGAAAGAAATATCAAATCTCCAAAAAGAAGAATTTATTTTAGAAGTACTTCAGTAATACAAAGGAATCAATGCATTGCTTTGACTAACAATCCAAAAAGAGAGATTATCCTAGTTATAGCTATGAATCACACTTCATGATTTTTAATAAATAAACAAATTTGAATATCTTAACTAAAATAATTGTCACATGATTCATAGTTAGCCACGGGACAGCATAAACCTTCGAAAAACTAAATAAACTCTTGTAATTATCACGTGTCTAATAAGAAAATCAATCTAGGTCTCACCAAATGAAGGCATATCACTAGATAAAGAGGAGCAATGAGAAATATAAATTGATCATTGCTTAAATCAATAAATGAACTGTGTATAGCCTTGCCATGAAATCAACTTCCAGCCACTAGATTGCATCAATTTCACAGTAGTTTTTTAGGAAATCCACATAATTTCATGATAAACAGAAGAACAAAAAGAAGAGAGTATAGCATGATAGTTCAGCAAAAATTTCTGCACCTACTTGGGGGTAAAGGTCACAGCTTCCCAACTCCTTGACAGCCAAAGGAAGTCTTTCTCCGTCAATAACCTGACAGGTGGATTTACTTGTAACTATTTTTAAATGACTCAAAAAGCTAAGGAAGATTCACATACATACCTCTCAATTCCTATGAATTTACATATTTAACACCCAAACTACAATTTTTACTTATATGCCACCTCAACCATATGTGAAAAGGTGTACTTCATTTTTTTTAAGTTAAAATGGTGGTATTTATTATGTGATATGAATAATTTGGGTGGCATATGTAAAAATTAAAGTTTAGGTGTTGGATATGTAAATTCAAAAGAATTGGGTTGTAGGTATGTAGATGCCCGAAAAGAAACTGGCTACAACAGCTAGGTAAAATCTCTAAGCACTGTACCTCAATATCTGATCCAACACTCTTAATATTCACAGTTTGAATTTCATTATGCTTGGCCCATATAACCTTCCCACTGCTGTCCATACTGGCAACAGGTACCTCCCGGCCAAGTTTTATCATGATACTTCCTTCATCATACCCAATGACCACTCTGCAAGCACAAACAACAGCATAAAGAAGAAAATGAAGCACTAAAACTTTCATTTAACAAATTCATTGCATAAGAAATCCATCTAAGGTAACTTTTAGTCACGTTCATTTATCCATGAATGAAACCATATTAAATGGACTCATTGAGGTTAAACAATTGAATGATAATTTCAAATTTTAAAAAGGAGAACCGAGAACTTCATACATTTACCTCCTCGATCCTTTCATGTATCCAATTGCCCAAACCCGCTCCAAGCCATAGTTTAGTGTGTTCTCGAGCCTGAAAAGAAATTCAAAAAGGTAAGTTCCTGAGGATCAAATCTCTGGTTTGAAACAACAATCAAGGAATTCTTCTACATGAGACAAAAGTGCACGTGGAATGACTGCAATTCGTAAAAACTGTATGGTTCAGATGCCATCAATGACAGATGGCACAGCTCAAAGATTAGTAAAACTCTCCACAAAAAAATGGCACTATGGGCTACCTTAATTTGAGAGTTTGTACCATTAAGATGGATGGAAGGATGGAAGGACAAATGGATGGATGGAATTTAATTTACACAAACAAGTAAAATGAAATAAAATAAGGCATCAAAATGAAAAAAGATGTGAGGAGAGACAATTTAGGGCGTTAGCGAGGACGAGCAGCAAGCCACCGACAGAACAAAGAGCAGTGATATAGTCCGACAAAGCTAAGCGAGTGGACATCAGTGATGAGAGGAAAGAGAGGGAGACAAATACAGTTTGGCACATAACTTCAATGTTTCTACGAGCCTGTAGAAGATAAAACCAAGACTACACCTTTATGAGATTAAAATACAAATAATATTTTATTTTTCTTTTTATTAAAATAAATAAGAAAATTATTTATAGCAAGTTAAATTTTATTATGTTATATATTTATATTTTTATAATTTAACTTAATTTAATTTCAATCTTGGAGCTATCACCTAGTTAATAGGGTATTAAAAGTAAACCCAAAGAGCGCATAACAGAGCCTCAACCTGCACAACAACTGATTAGCTTGGTACAATTTTACTTAGATTCGCCATCTCCAAAAATGCCATGTAAAACATTAGACTATATAAGATATTTGTAATAGTTTCAGTTTAATATAAAAAAAATCAGAAATGCGATGACAAAAAACGCATACAAAACAAATAAATGCAGATGTGTTGGCATATAAGTCATTTGCTAGGTATATAAATGCATGTTGCATGAAAATATGAGAATGTATACAGACAATCAAAAGAACCATAAGCAGCCATACAAAAATGTTGATTTTCTGAAAAAATTTAATTTCTAGTGGATTATATATTTTTAAGGTCTTTGATTATGTCACATACAATTTAAAGCTCACCTGTAAGTTGTTGCATGCCATATCCGAATAGTTCCATCCTCCGACCCAGTTATTATTATGGGAAGCTCTGGGTGAAAACAGACTGAGGAAACATTGTGTGTATGCCCTTCTAGTGTCTGGACACAGCTCTTGGTTTGGTAGTCCCAGACCTGATTTCATGCAGAAAACTTAAAATAAAGCAGAAGAAAAGACACAAACATAAAAGAAATTAAAGAAAATTGCAAACCTTAGCTGTTTGATCATCAGAACCAGTAATAAGATAAGGCCTATCACCCCCAGTAAAGTAGTCAACACAATTTACTCCCTTCATATGAGCATCCAATGTAAAATTCGGATCAGGAGATCCGAGATTCCATATCTGCAATTTTCATCAGATGTCATAATTTGAAATACTTGAGCACGCAAATAATGATGAGAATTTTGAAAAGTTCATTCGCAACATGAGCACCTTTATTGTACGATCAAGTGAGGCACTAGCGAAAGTATTTGTGTCTTTTGGATTAATCGTGACTTGCATAATATAGTGAGAGTGTCCCTCAAAAATCTGAGTGCACATCCATCCCTTCTCCCAATCCCAAAGTTTTATTAACATGTCGTCGGATGATGACAGTACATATGGAAGTGTTGGATGAACGGCCACACATCTGATGTAATCCGTGTGCGCCTCAAAAACTTTGACTTTGTCCATTGTATTATAATTGTAAACACGAATGAACATGTCATCTGCTCCAGCTACAACCCACTGCTTGCGAGCTATAAATTTTGCTGATCGAACTGACAATTTTATGATACAAATTTTAGAATTCCCTGATAACACTTGAAAAAACAATGGAAAATTTGCATACATACCACACGATACTTATGCATTTATATCTATAACAGCTAAAGTTTGATATTTATATTTATAACACCTTGGCATTAAAAATCTATGCTTGAAAAGGTGTATTTCACTTTTAAAAAGTTAGTGATACCGGTAACTCAGATATAACGTGAAAGATTTGGGTGTTATGTAGGTAAATATAAAATTTTAGGTTTTAGACATGTAAATATATAAGAATTTTGTGGTATGTCTGCAAATGCCCCAAAAACCAAATAAGAAAAAGTCAAGATAAATGCCTTACCAGGCAACTCTGTAACCTCAAATGATTTTGCCATTGTCTGAAAGGGGGAAAAAATAATACTTCAGTTAATAAGATATGAAAGATGCTGCAGAAAACAGTTAAACTATAACCATCAATATATGAGGGTTGGCTCTATGGATTCTTTCAGCGCACACTCTTTTTAAGTGATGCGTTTGCAGTTAATTCAAGTTCGGCAATGCTCTTTTGAATCATTCTAAGCAAAAAATAGTTGACCTGACACTCCAAGATTTTGCAATTATATTTTTGAATTACAGATAAAGTGGAAAATATTACATAATAATGCTCGCTTGTACTTATGAAAATATGAAAATGGTCTCCTAGGAGATTAGCTAACAAAGGGGAACTTACAAAACTGTCATTCAACAGCTCATAAGAAGAGGTTCGATCTGACAAAATCAACTATGAGACAAGCTTTAATTGTATTTGAGAATAACTTATAACCTCAAAACTACAAAATGCCACCATATGAATTCTTTACAATACAAATTGTCAAATGCCACCTCGTTATTATCATATGAAAAACCATGAAGTTTTAGCTTGTATGCATTAATGATTTCCAGTTAAACAAAATGCCTATATACATTAGCTCCAGCTAAACACTCAACAAGATATGCAGCTTAACCATTTTTAATAAATATATAGTTAAATATATATTTTTTCCATTTTTTCACTAGCAAACAGATTTCGCGCTCATTTAAAACTTCTCCTGAGAGATTTTTTATCATTCGTTGATAATAAGTGTTTTTTATGAAACTTCTATCATCACCTTTGATATTAGCCAATTCCTAATAATTGGGATTAAGCTAATAATGATCACAATCTTCACTCATAAAACATTTAACATAATCAAAGTGTAAATCACATCATTTGAAGACGTATCATTGATTAAAATCAAATTTCTTTTGTTCTGTAATATTTTGTACTTTCTCTGTCCACCGTTGTCTTCTTTCTAAGAGACAAATTATTACATAGAACTTCTAGGCAGGTCTTAATAAAACTAGCCTTCATATCCCACAATATTTTTTTTAAAATCTTTCCGTGGGAAATCATCTATAAGAAAACTTGCCTTGTTTTAGTACACCAGACAAACTCATCGGAAGAGAATAATCCCAATGAGAATTTTTACATCAATCCAGAGTTACTTGTTACTTGTCAAGAATAATCTTGTTGCATCGTTTGTTATGTGAACATAGAGGTTTCAAACGTAAAAACATGTTAGTTTGAAAAAACAAACAAGTTAGGCTTCAAATATCAATAAAAGGAAAAACAATTTTGCATGTTGACTTTGAATTTCACAGATGATAATTATGCAGCAAAATTAACAAATCTGCAAATTAGAAGCGAAGATAACATTTTAAACACACTTGAAGACATTATTATAGGCCCATTGTGTAAGACCTGTGGTTACTTTCAACGCCATGTCATGTTGTAGTTGTAGACTTATAGTCCACTCAACTAAAATAATTTTATTCCAAATGCAAGATAAATGTAAAACAGAAATACAGAGTGAACACAAGGATAATGAAAAGCTTGCCTGTGATTGATAGTCCCAGATGCATACACTGCCAGAGTAAAGGCTTGCAAGGATCCTGCATCAGAAAATTTGATCCAGTAGGGAGAAGAAATAAATTTATGGCGTAAAAATGGTGGTGTCAGAAATTTTGAAAGGCAATTATCTCACTACAGATAATCACCTAAGTAGTACCAAAGGCAACAAGCTTACCATGGTTCCGTTGGGTGCAGATCCACTGATTTCACTCTTTCCGACCTTTGAGCGAATTTTCTCTGATAAACAAATTGCAAATCAAACTCAAAACAAAAACAATCGAGAGCCACTGAAATAAAAAATAACAATAGATCTTTCTAATAACTACGCCATAAAGCATACCTTGATTTCTAGCCGAAGAGGCTGCAATCATCGCCACCGCACCAGAAGCAGATATAAAAAGAAGACAAAAATATCAACAGTCAAATCCCACCAAAAACCTATGGATCTTTAAACAAATCCCACCCAGATCTCATCTACGGAAATGAAAGCTCAAAATGCAGTAGATTACATCAGATTAGCAAAGTGCACAAAGAACCGTGAATCTTCCTCCAAACCAAACGCGATTTGGCCTAGATCTGATGTCTACCGAAATGAAGAATGAGATCATAGTGGAAATGAAATCAACAAAAACCTACCATTTTTTCCTGATGGGAAAGGGAAGACGCGGAGGACGCTAGCGAGTGGAGATAGAACGAGCAGCTAAAACGCTACGAATCAGCAAGTTCGTAGATCTGGAAGGTGGAGGTATGCTGCGAATTCTCCCGGAAAAAAATCGCGGTGGTGGAAGAGGCTGGGGCTTCAACAGAGAAGACGATACCTCTGTATGAAGAGTGCTGTTGAGATGCAATTAGACTGTTTATGAAATTTTGATTTTATTGTCCTATATTGATTTAATATTTGATAATAGAACGCTATGTGCATAAATATGAAGTTGAGTGTTGACATACGTAATGTACTTAAATAGGGTGTCAAAAATTTGGGAAATATTTACATACTTAACAAGCATGCAGAGCTGTGTGCGTAATAATCAGTCAATAAACTTCGCTTCGCCGTTATTACGTGGTTATTGAGAGGTTATTGAGGTATTAATTCCAATAATCTATAACCCTAATAACCTTCCAATAACATTCGTGAGTTCTATTTAGATGTTATTCACAGGTTATTATGAGAGTATTATGGGGTTAATGAAGTAAGCACGCAGAATTGCGTGCGTATTACAGACAAATATTTCTCCAAAAATTGACCCACTCGATAAATTTTGATTCAGGTTGTCCTGAATAAGTTTTTGTTTAAGTTTGAGTTAGGAATCTCAATCCATTTAATTCTTTAGCTTGGGTTCAAGTTGGCCCATCAACAGGTAATTGATCTAAACTGACCAACTAACTTGAAATGGTCCTGAATTTGGGTCAAAATCGACTCGATTTATACCCAAATAGATATTACGTCTTATGCTAAGCTAGTATAAGAGTCGGGTTCGAGTTAGCAGGTTCAAAGCGAGTCAACTTTGGTCGGATTTTCTAACCTCATTAATATTTGAATTAGGTTTGAGTCGTATTGAATTCATTTGAGATGTGAGATTTCGTATAATTAGTGAATTCATTCTATAATAGAAATACTTAGAGAAAGGAGTGAGAAGAAGTTGAGTTTGTTCGTCAAGAGAGAGAAAGATGATCATAGTTTTTTTTGGGTCTATAATTGAGAGATAAATAAGGGTCTAAAGAACAAGACAAAAAGTTAGGTTATAGATTGTACAATGTGAAGCCTGAGCAAACTCGTTGTTGACACTACTACCGGTGTGGATTATCATTGTATGTTAGAAATTCATTAGCACGAATCTGGAGGAAATTCAATGGACTAAAAAACGAAAGTGCGAACAAAAATGACTTGCTAAAAGGAGAGCAAGAATCACATTAGTAGAAGACCAAAGGGTCTCGTTGAGAAGCTACAACTCCCTCAGAGCAAGACCCATGGACAACCGAATGAAGGTCATTCAAGCCAAAGATCAAGACATATCAAACAGAGAAAAGAAACTGATCCATCTTTCGTCTAAGCATCAGCAGACGCCTTGTAGAAATTTAGAGGACTCTTCAGAAGGTCTAAGATTCTCATCTCTAAACATTCAATGAACTCCCTATATGGATCTCTTATTAAAGGAGGGGACTAACTGTCAGATTATGGTGAATTGCCCTCTGTCAGTTGGCTTAGTTTCATCCCAACAACTTGAGTTTTCCATCTAAAGGTTAATGGTTGACAGTCGTATCGAACAACCTACCCGCTGATTCAAGCTGACTGAGTGAAGCTCAGCTATTAAAGGATCACCAGAGTCGGTTGACTGTGTTAACTTAGCATAATTTATTGAACGTACTTTGTTGGCCTAAAGATTACAAATCCTTGTCAATTGAGTGATAAGGTAGCCAAATCATGGGCTTATTTATTTTTAATATGCAAAAAATATCATGTAATACCCCCATAAAAGCAGTGACATCAATGTGAATTTTCACTTTATTCCTCATTGCCTATGAATAGGGGAGTCCTTTCAACAATAAGGGGTTAATCATTCATCTTTAAAAGAATCAAAATTTTATCGTGTACTCTCTCTTTCCCTCCTCCTCTCTTTCTCTCTCTCATTTTTTACGCTATATTTCTTAGGTGTGATTCACACGATAGATCTGGATTCAAAATATTGAAATGTACGGTGAGTGTGAATGATGCCACCAACAAAAAGAAGAACACCAGGAGAACAAGCCCATAAAGGATATACAATGAACATGGAGTGCATTATGAAATTTGGGTGTCAGCATATCCAGGAGCTAAAATACCTGATGTTGGGCCAAATGTTAGAGGCCATTGAAGAAGTAGTAGCAAGAAGAAGGGGACAAACCCTTATGAAGAATCTACATCCAACAATCAGAGGGCACTATTGGTTGAGGAAAGAGCAGAAAATCCCCAGTATCAACATAATGTATGTTCTATGTTAATGTAAATAACATTTTGGACGCACAGAGTCAATTTAAATTTTCACTTTATTCCTCATTGCCTATGAATAGGAGAGTCATTTCAATAATAAGGGGTTAATCAGTCATCTTTAAAAGAATCAAAATTTTATCGTGTACTCTCTCTTTCCCTCCTCTCTTTCTCTCTCTCATTTTTTACGCTATATTTCTTAGGTGTGATTCACATGATAGATCTAGATTCAAAATATTGAAATGTACGATGAGCGTAAATGATGCCACCAACAAAAAGAAGAGCACCAGGAGAACAAGCCCATAAAGGATACACAATGGACATGGAGTGCATTAGGAAATTTGGGTGTCAGCATACCCAGGAGCTAAAATACCTGATGTTGGGCCAAATGTTAGAGGCCATTGGAGAAGCAGTAGCAGGAAGAAGGGTCCAAACCCCTATGAAGAATCTACATCCAACGATCGGAGGGCACTATTGGTTGAGGAAAGCAAAAAATCTCCAGTGTCAACATAATGTATGTTCTATGTTAATGTATATAACATTTTGGACGCACAGAGGCCCCGTGCAGCAGGAGAATTTGTTATGTCGATAGATTTTTTTCATTAACCCCCCAAAAAGTTCAAAGTTTCGTCACTCGACTCCTAAAAATGTCTGGTTGATTTGATCGACCAAAATTCATCCTTTGAGTCCTTTGTTTGCCTATTAAGGATTATCGAAGTTTTGAAGTGTTGATTCTACTTCACCACGATGGGGGAGTCGGTTGTCAGGTGGTTTAATGGATCACCCGCTAGGGTAATCAACTCCTTTTGTTGAATTTAAGAAGATGTTCGTTGCACAATTCGTCGGGCATGTAAGTCATGGAAGAGTTTGCAAGCTCTATGACAGGTCAGTCAAGGGCGAAATGAGAGACTCCACTCATATATAACTCAATTCCATAAGAAGATGTTGGAAGTACGGGATATGAAATCTGCAATGGCATATATTGCATTGTTCAAAGGGCTCAGAGGAGAACAATTTTGATATGCCCTCGACTTGCAACAACCAAATACCTTGGTAGAGTTATTGGAGATGACCAACAACCATTTCACAGTTGAGGAGTACATCAACGGTCCCACCTAACACAAAGTTGAATCATCTGACCATCTCTCACAGAATAATGTCCTGCAAAATAATGGGTGGAGACTTAAGGACAACCAACGTCCTCCATCCTTCTTTTGCATGAAGACAAACTGCCACCCCAGAACAGCAAGGGGGTCGATGGGAGCAATTAGCGAGGTGGTTAGTGAGACACGCTGACCAGTTGTCATCTCGCTATCATGAGTGGCCAACCAACGACCATGAGGCATTGATGGCTACTTGACCAAGAGTCTCGATGACGGAGTTAGTGGATGCCATCCAAAATTAGGAGTACTCTAAGAATGCACCCTCAATGTGAGTCAGAGCTTTTCTCCATGACCCCAATAAGTATTGTGCTTACCACATAGATCATGACCACAACATGAAGGAGAAAAGGCACCTCCGGAGTATGGTCGATGAATTAATAAGAGTGGGAAGCTCAAATGAGTTCATGGAACATGGAACAACGACCTAGAGGAACGAAAACTCTCAAACAAAAAAAATTAAATATGAACTCGTGCAGGCGAATGCCATCCAACAAACTTTTGAGTTGGAGAACCCTCCGTACAAGCCAGCCATAAGAGGTTCTAATCAGGAGAGGTTTGCACAACCACCTTTGGTCCAAAGCACAACCTCTATCCACCAATAAAGTTTGATGTTGCGGACTTTCTCTAGAAGGGGGATCCATGCAATGGCATTGTTGTCATGACAACGATGATTAGTAATTTCCAATTGGGTAGGATCATTGTCGATACGGACAACTCATTGAACATTTTGTTTGAGTCAGTGTTTGACAAGTTGAACCTCTAGACCAACCGATTTATAAATCTAACATGCCCACTTCAAGGATTTTCTAGCGAAAGAAATGAGGCATTAGGAGTAATTATGTTGTTAGTCGCTTGGGGGGGAGGGGGAGACGATAAGCAATTCTCTTTTACAATGCAATCTTCAGTTTCCCTCTTCTGAAAAACTACAAAGTTGTGGTCTCTACATATATGTTATTGCAGTTTTATGGTGACAGAGAAATCATCACGGTCCACAGGAACTTGGAGTAATCAAGGACCTACTGCCTAGGGGTGGTCGACAATGTGGAACAAGAGTTGTTTGACCTCCAAAACAAGCGCGAAGGAGGTCTTAGGAACGTGAGACCACCCTTGAAGCATTTGCACCCAATAGAGAGAATGGTATATTTTTCCTAATAACAAAAAAATTTGGATGCACGAATGAAAGACGAACTGGTTCAAACTTTTTGGGAGCACCAGGATGTTTTCACTTGTTCAGCATTGAAGATATCACGGATCCCACCCGACATCACCCAACATTAATTAAATGTGAATTCAGCCATCTGACCGATAAAATAGAAGATCAATTCCTTGTCAATGACACTAACAGGTCGATTCAAGAAAAATACCAGAAGATAATGGAGTTTGACTACATATAGGAGGTCTAGTACCCAACACGGGTCTCAAACACAGTAATAATATAGAAGACAATTGTGTGTAGACTTCATCAAGCTGAACTTCGTATGCCCAGATGATCACTACCCACCACCAAGGATTGACACATTAATGGACTCAGTGGTCAAACACTCCGTGATGAGTTTCTTGGACTAATTCTCAAGCTACCACTAGATCAAGATGCACTCGCCCGATGCAAAGAAAATAACTTTTTTTACTACTGAGGGTGTGTATTGTTACACTATAATGCCCTTTGTGCTAAAAAAAGATGGTGTTACAGACCAACGCCTCATTGATGTAATATTTTTTAATCAAAAGGGTAAAAAGATTGAAGTGTACATGGATGAATTGTTGGTTGAGAGTCGATTGGTTGACAACATATAAAAGACTTTTAAGAAACTTTCAAAACTCTTAAAACATATAACACGAGGTTCAATCCAGCGAAATACACCTTTAAGGTTTCAATAAACAAATTCCTCAGCTTCTATTTAACCTCAGAAGGCATAAAAGCCATTACTGAGAATTACAAGCGTTATTGGACATGCATTTCTTCTGAAATAGCAAAGAAATATAGAAACTGATAGGATGGATAACCAAACTTAGACATTTTATCTCAAAATTAGGTGGCAAGTACGCTACATTTTTCAAAAGTCTAAAAAAGCCAAAAACTCAAAATAAAGGACTGATTGTGAGTCGACATTCAAAAGTTTGAAGAACTCCTTAGCATCACTACTGCTCCTCAAAGCCCAAATCCAAACAAAGAACTTTCGCCATGCTTTAAAGTGGAGATTGAGGTGGTCAGCTCAGTGTTAATTCAAGAGATGTTGAGGAAGCAATTTCCCGAATCCTTATTAACTACACAGGTAAGTTTCTCAGAGGCATGAAAATCAAGTATCTAATCATGAAAAGAGAACTTTTATCTTAATTATCTTAACATGTATGCTTTGGTTGTATTTTTAGGCACACTCGATCCATATCATTATCAACCACCCCCATATGTTTGTGCTCACTTGGTCAAAATACTATGATCAGCTTCTTAAATAGGCGATGGAGCTTAGTGAGTTCAAATTTTCTTACGTTTCTAAGACGATGATTTAAGGGTTTGTTTTGGGCAGCTACAATTTATTAATAGACTACTGATAAACAGTTGTTCCGGATAAACTGTTGATCAGCAGTTGATCCGGATAAGTTGGTCATTGTTTGGTTTGTGTTATTGAAAAATAACTATTTTTGCAGTTGTTTCAGGATAAATGATCATTCTGCTCTAGTGTAGTAATGTTGTTTACAATAAAATTGTCATGACAACATATTTGATACTTGAGTTACAAAAAACAACCTCAGAATAGTACCAAAATAAGATACATACATCATTTAATAATGAGTGTCAATATTGATAAAAAAAGAAGAAAATTTATTAAAATTATAATTAAAAATATGATAATATTAATTTTAAAATCCAGACAATGTATGCCAAGAGTTATGTAGTCCTTGAAGTCAATAAGGAAGTCCGTAGTCCGCAGTGGCAGAGCACACTTGTCAGGAGGTCCCTTAAATCCTATAGCTCATCTTTTTGAATGATTTAAAAGACAATTCATTAGTCATAACATAAGTTAAATTTGTTAAAGGAAGTAATTAATTACAACTTTTTGCAGGCATGGTCTCAGAGAACATATTAAATCAACCAACGAATCTGCGCTACAATAAGACAACAAACTTTGTACAAAAAAAAGGTTATTGGTTGCCTTTAGCTCACTTAATACCAAGTTTGTGTGTGTTACATATGCATATCACAAAAAAAAATATCATTTATAAGTGTCTAAAACTCGACATTAAAAAGAAGAGAGAAACTTGGTTGTATTTATCAGGATTTCACATATGACACCAACCATCAGCGACTAACAAACCATCTAAAAGAATCCACAAGGTCAAACGTCTCATCATGGACCTAACAAACCCAAAAAAAATGAGAAGCAATCGAAAAAGGAGAAAAAAAACAATTACAAGCAACATTAAACTTATAATATGTAAAATATCAATAATCAATGGAACATAAAGTAAAAATATACTTCATAAAATGATAAAAGCAATAATCAATTACAATTTTATTTGGGTGCAAGGTCTCATAGAACTAAGTACACTAACCCCACAGAACTTGTCATGATAAGAAGACAATAGACCTTATAAAACATGGGTTCTTGATTGCCTTTAGTTCACTTAATACCAAGCTCGTGTGTGTCACATATATATATCACTAAAAAAAAGTTATCCAAAAGTACCTAAAAAACTTCAACATCGAAAATAAAAGAACTTGGTTGCTTTTATCAAAATTTCACATGTGATACCAACCAACAACGACTAAAAGGCAATTCAAAATTACCTTAAAAACCCCGACATCAAAAAGAAAAAACAAACTCAACAGCCTTTTATCAGGATTTCACATGTGACATCAACCAACAGTGACAGTTAGGCCATCCGGAAGAGCACACAAAGTCAACGTCTCATCATGAACATCGCAAACCCACAAAAATAATGAAATAAAAAAAGGAGAAAAAACAATTACAAACAACATAAAACATATAATATCTTAAATATCAATATTACATAGAACATAAAATAAACATGAAAATTATTGAATAAATAAGAATCATTCAATCAACAACGAACAATGACATTTGTGATTTGTTATCGCAATTCAACAAATTTTTGCGGCACCCTTGTCATCCTAGGTGTAACCTTAAAATGAATCTGCCTCTGACTATGCTATATATTGACATATGTGAAGTTCAAATGCTTCTAGTAGGACCTACATGTGATCATCATCAGTCATGCTGAACTCTACAATTGTTTGAGAATGATACCGTCGAATGTAGTCATGGAACTCCATCGTAGTCACTATAATCTGCACCTGTTTCGGAAATGAATACATCGACATACAACGTAGTATGACTCATTTCATCTTCCACGCTTCAAACATTCTTTCAATTACGTCGAGTAAAGAAGAAACTCTTTTGTTAAATATCTCCTTCCTGTCACAAGAAACACCACATAATTTTTTGAAATCAGTACTGTGATATTTCTTATCTAGAAATGACTTCGGATACCCCCTCTGTAAGGGATATCCAACATCGACCAATTAAATTTTTTTTTTGTCTTAAATACTATAACTAGTAATAAACTAAAAAAAATGAATGTGGTAACGAATCTGAAGGTGGGTGAGGGAAGCCGTGTCTTCGGTTTCTTTTAGCAAAATAAAAAATATGATTATCATGTGCGTTGTCTTCCTAACTAGCCATCACAAATGTAAAACACGTGATGAAGTCTCATACGACCATCACATTTTATGTGGTTGATTGATACACCTAAAATATATAGTATGTTTAGACACATTTTTATACCTATTTTTTAGATATTGCACTTTAATGGAAGATATTTATATATTTTCTTTCAAGTACAAATAAAAAGGTGAAAATGCTAAAATGGGTGAAAAATGATCAAAATTAGAGCAAAAATGCAAAAATGGTGCAAAAGTGTTTTTGCACCTAAACACCGGTAAAACAGAGAAGGTCACGCCTAAGCGCCAAAGGCCCCATGCTTAAGCGTCAAAGACAGTTATTTGACAGTTTAATTCATTTTGCCGAATTTTGAAGGGACATTTGAGACACATATTGGCTAAAGGGATGGTTATGACCACTAGAAACGAAAATATGGTTAAAAAACTTATGAAAGGAGGCATCCCTTGGGAAATACATCGAATAAGGACACATTTTAATAAGATATCAATGCACCCTTTTGGAATTTATAAAAGAAGGAAATATAGAGAAAAAAGGGGGGAGTCCTGAGAAGTTCTTTTGGAGAGATTTTTCAGGCACCACAAATTTACTTTATCATTTTTGTTTTTAGTTTTATTGTGAGAGTTAAGAGTGTGTAAGAGAGAAGATATACAAATGAGCTTCAAGTGTTTGGTGCAGGATTTGCGATATGTTTTTATCTTTGTTTTTTAACTACTTTTGGTTTTAATTGAGACTTCTTATTGGTTTGATAGTGATTTCTATCTTTAAACTAAGTGTGGTTTTGTTTTCTCCATGGATTCTGAGTAGTTTTCTTTATCTTTCTCCTTAAAATGATAAGTAATTAAAGTGTTGGATGGAAGTTGTGGAGAATATTAATCTTTAATGTTGGAAGTTGTGATGATTTAATTTCATGTACTTTATTTACTTCTTGATCTGACCCATCTAGAAGTTAAAATTTGTTGTGAAAACATGTAAGAACTGGACTAGTATTGTCTCAGTCAACAATTGGAAAGAAACACATGAGGTTGTATGAATGAGAATATAATTCATATGATTTAGTGCAAATAAATGGAGAAATAATCTTTGAAGGGTGTAGAGTTAAAGGACTTTAGAGTGACAAACTAAAGCCCCCGACTTGGTTTATTGATTTAGGTTATGATACGAGTGTTAGCCCCCAGGTGGAGGGAATCGAGGGAACTCTAGAGTGAAAGCTCGTATCTTCCCTACTTAGCCGGTCTTCAAAACTATTCAAACTTTAAATTAACCAATGTCCTTTATAGCATCTATATTAAGAGTAAGGAATAATATTGCTCCTATTTGACACAACACATTTTGCATACTTCCACAATATTACTTATTCATGATAAGAAGAAAGATATTTCACATTCAATGTTTTTTTTACATAAATTGAAGTTATCTTTAGAAGTTTTTATTGTTTTGTCAAAATATCAAAAATACTAAAAAGAATTGAATTTTTACATGCTGTGAAAATATCTATAGTTTAAGTAATTGTCTTTTTGAAATAGAAAGTTTGTTATTTAAAAGTGCATATTGTAAACAATTCCTGTGGGTTCGATATTCGGGGATTAATCAAAAAGTCTTATATTATTTGATAACGATACGTATACTTGCGTAGTATCTCAATATATATTAAGTTAAAAAGTTAAATTCTTATTTTCTCTATGATCAAGTTTTTTGTATTGTTGCAAAGTAAGGAAAGATAAGTGAAAAATATAATCAAATACATTGTTATACTGTTGCATATAAACAGTTGAGATCAGCGATTCATACTATCCATTGTATGCGACCTTTTTAATATTGAATACTCATGCATCCACATGAGTTTCGTCAATCGCTCCAGTACGGTTCCTTCAGAGAAATAAAGTTGTGATGGTCATGCAAGACATATCGACGTCTGAATGAAATATGTTGAAAATAGTTACCATAAAAAATGACATATACTATGAGTCATTTGCAGTCTTTGTTGGAGTCATGTCGAATGTTGGATCCTCTGACTTAATAATATTCACAGACAAACAGACAAGAGCTTTCATACCCACTGGAAAATATCTGCTAATTGTCACTGATAAATGTTGTAATCGCTCAATTACTCATCTCATTGACCATTATGTGATAAAATGTAGAGAGTTATTGTTTGCACTTCTCTCTTGATGTCATTCTTAAGGAGTCTTGGAGTCCAGATAGCTATGTAGTTCATCGAGCAAATCCATAAATATAGGTTTTTTTATACAGGCAATGTTATTGAATCTTTGTGGGGTGTTCTTGTGGTAGCTCCCAACCCATTTATCACCAATATAAGTCAATGTCATGCAGGGAGTTTAATTGATGTATGAGTTGTAGTATTAGTACAACAAAACTATTGTTGCCACAATCTTTCTTCTTAGGCTCTCTTGCAATGAATCCATGCTAAAGAAGTGTTATGCTCAAGTGATAAGCGTGCGTCAAATAATATTAAAAAACATTTAAAAACTGAAGACGAAGTATAATGAGCATAAATAAAAATGGAGCAACATATAGATTGTTCGTGCTAGAAAAAAAAACACCCAAATCAAATAACACATTAACCAAACAGAAAAAAAACTAAAGCCACTAAACAATAACTCCACAAAATCAATTATCTTTAAAAAAAGTTAATAGTCGACCCGAAGTTCGGGGAGGGGGGCGAGCGACAACTTCATGAATATTTGTCTGCGTGTAGGGTTCTCTAACAACTTCAAGGAGTTCAGATAGAACAATTTATCTTACCTAATTTCAGGATATATCTCAAGAATTATAAGAAATTTATCTATAGAGGTGTCATGTGAATATCAACCTGAATTATGCAGCTCCTTTTTTATTATTCATCTTATCGGGTATATTTTGCTTCCACCAGCTTTGTTATTTGGCCTTTGACAAAAGCGACTCCTTTTTTCATTTTCTCCACCCTAGGCCGCTTTGACCGGCATGTGGACTCCATATCCTTTTTGTTTAGGTTGGTGCCTTCATCGGACCCACTTACATGCTCGGTCTCCATGTCCTCTAGTATGCTTCCAAACCCATGCTCATTTGGGCTGAACACATGAGTGCCCATTGCAACAATCCCACTGAAAATACCATCAAACTTCTCCTCAAGGTTAAGGTCAATGCCGCTAAATTTGAATTTTTTTGTTGCTAGCACCGCTTGCAAAATACAAACGAGCTTATTACTTACAAGAACTTAGTAGGATAATAAATGGAAAAGCAAGTAATCATGGGATGTGTTATTACCACTAATTTATTGGTTCACCAATCCTCCGAAGCATCTATTGTCTATTTCACTGAATCTCAACTCAAGCACGTGGATCCTCAATTTAGTTCCTTCCATAATTTCCAATCATTCTTCAACTGATCTAATTTGTTCTTAAATTGCAATCTGTCGTACTCTCTTCCTGTCAGTTCCTTGAACTTCTTCATAATATTTTCACCCATCTTTGTTAAAATAGGTGGTGGGTTTATTTCCCAACTTAACCTCCTTAAGACACATGTTGCAAAACAGGACTATGATTTCCCTATCCCACATGGTTAATGATCTAACTTATTTGGGTTTAATCATTGTGTTAACGACATAGAGAAGGCAAAACATTAATCTTCCACACTGCAATTAAAAACAAGGCACCCCCAAAACTGATCAACCACTGACGAAGCACCCCCAATAATAACCCAACACAACATAGAGCTACATACACACCAACAACCCCAACACAACTACCACCCAACCAAGCCCTACACAATACACAATCACTCACACACCCACAACCTCAACATACATGACACACACCCACAACTCCAACACAACACATAACCACACACACACACCCTAAACCCAACACAACCACCACACACACATAACACCACACAAACAACTTAACACAACACACATCTACACACACACCCTAAACCCGACCACATAGCACACACCCTAAATCCAACACAACACATAACACACACCCACAACCCCAACACAACCACCACCCAACCAAGCCCCACACAACACACAACCACACACACACAACCATAAAACACATAACACACACCCACAACCCCAATACAACACACGACTACACACACACCCTAAACCCAACACAACCATCACACACATATAACACCACACAAACAACCCAATACAACACACATCCAAAGACACATCCTAAACCTAACCATACAACACACACCCTAAACCCAATACAACACATATCACACACCCACAACCCCAACGCATCCAACACCTAACCAAGCCACAACAACACACACCCACAACCACAACACACGTAGCACACACCCACAACCCCAACAAAACACACAACCACACACACACCCTAAACTCAACACAACCACCACACACACATAGCACCACACAAACAACCCTACACAACACACATCCACACACACACCCTAAAACCAACCACATAGCACGCACTGTAAACCCAATGCAACACATAGCACACACAACCCCAACATAGCCACCACCCAACCAAGTCCCACTCAGCACAACCATACACACACCCTCAGCCATAACACACATATCACTCACCCACAACCCAACACAACACACTATCACGCACACCCAAAACCCAACACAACCACCACCTAATCAAGCCGCACACAAACAACCAAATACAACACAGAACACCCAAGGCCAACCACACACAATCACACACATGCACAAAACCAAATACATCAGAATTATATGCTATACTTATAAATCTTAAGCCCAAATCCAAATACAACCATCACATAAAGCCATACACACACCCACAATCAAATAAACCACCATATAAACGCCCACAAGCCACACATAGCCACCACCCAAGGCCAACATAACAAATATCCCACGCATCCCCAACACAACCACAACCCAACCAAACCCCATACAACACACATAGCACACCCACAACCCCAACACAACACACAACCACACACACACCCTAAACCCAACACAACCACCGCCCAACCAAGCCCCACACAAACAACCCAACACAACAAAAACCACAACACATAGCACCCAAGGCCAACCACCCAACTACACACACACCCACATCCAAATGCATCATAATTGCATGCTAGACATGTAAGTATTAAGCCCCAATCAAATACAAACACCATATAAAACCACACACACCCACATCTAAATACAACCGTCACATTGATGCCCACAAACCACATACAATCACCATCCAAGGCAACCATAGCAACAGAACAACACATACAACCAATTGCAACCAAGAATCACACAAAGCCACAAGATACAACCTCAATTACCGTAATTCATTTTCAACCATTCTCAAAATTATCCAAAAATCTAAAAATCTCACAAAGAAAGCCACTTCATTGGAAAACCGCATAGAGATGAACATTCTATCCAAAAATCGCCGCAAATTGTATATAGAAAAATATTCCATCGAAATTACTTATAGAGCACAGAGGAAAGGGGTGAAAGACACCCAGATAGGAGCAACCGAAGGAGAGAGAGGAGAGCGAGGAGTCACTTCGGACAAAACAAGGGTCGAACGTGGAGATAGATCAACAAAAGGGCACAAAAGTAACAAGTGAAGTTAAGTCTGCATGCCGAGCCTGCAGCTGCGTTTAATAAACAATATGAAATGACAGTTACGAAAAAGCAACCAAAACATCGTTCAACATTTTTTCAAAATCTTAAAAATATTAGAAACCGCCCCGAACGGGAGAAAATATTACATCCAGGGCTATTTACCTTCGAAGTCCAATAATGGCGGCGATGGCCAGTGGAGGCGCGGTGATGTGCGAGGCGGAGCAGATGATGTCTGGAGCGGGTTAGGGCACGAGATCGGCAGGACAGGTAATTGTAATCTTTGTTGCTAAATTAAGGAGATCAAAGAAGATCGAAGTTGACTTAACTGTTCATTCAACCAATCATAATAATCATAATCTTCACTCATCATTATGATGATATAAACAATACGAAGAATTAACTAATTGCCAGCATCAATTTCATAAATGAGTAATACACCGAAAGATTATCGTAATGTTGGCATTAATTTGTTGGATTCGCAATTCTTTCAAGCAGAACAGAAGTTAATGCGAATATTGTTTGAGAAATCACTCATGCTATGAATGTCGAAAAGAAATGCAAATCAGTATTCGTTGCTTTATTAGTAGAAATATTTGTTGTTTCGGAAATAAATCATGGAGAACTGTTCTGTTTTTCATGCAAAATTATGTTGGATGAAGCCTTGCATGCTAGATTATCATACAGTTCTACATTGAAAGTTCCTTGCGGTGGACTTGCATTATTATTTTGGTACACTTAGTCTTGATAGTTCCAGAGGAAATTATAGTTCACTCTTAATAGTTCCATGGGAAATTATAGTCACTCAAATATTTTCATAGATATAACAAGTCAAACTGCCTGAAAGTTTGAAATTGCTTTATTGCAGTAGAATTTTTTGCATTAGTTCTCCACTTTCACTTGTTTGTTATAATCATTACATGGAGGCATGTTTTCTTACCCAAACTTACAGCTTGCATACTGGAAAACTAATGATGGACATAACAATGCTTTTCCAACCATGAGGTTCAATATCCTTTTATTATACTATTTATAAAGAGGAACTATACAAAATTTACAGTTAATGCAATATGTACAAGTGTTATTGTTAGTTGTCTTGGTTGCTCTCATTCACAAATATTGTTTTATTGTCAAATTAAGAATAGTTTATTGGCATCTCTTGCAACATCCAGGTCTTCAACTTCTGCACCATCAATGGTTAAAACTTTTGCCGGTACTCTCCCAAATTTCTTCTTTGCATCCAACAGTTATCAATGTCTCAATATTTTGTGGGAAATTTACATACTTTACAGAAAATTCTTATTTATTTATAATACAACACCCAAATTTAAATATTTACACTTATAACTCATTGTTGTCATAAACCCATGCATGGAAATGTGTATTTCACTTTTAAAAAGATATTGATGATAGTATTTTTGATGTGATGTTAAAGATATGAGTGGTATGCATGTAAATATGAATGTTTAGGTGTTAGATATGTAAATACATAAGAATTGTGTGGTATGTACGTAAATGCCTCTTTTTTGTTAAAAATGTTATTCCAATTGTATTACAGGCAGTTATAATTTTTGGATGTTTTTTGTTTTCAAGTTCAATACCATACATTTTTCAGATTTCCAAGTCCCTCATATGTAAACTATATCTTTTGGATCCTTACAATAATTATGGAAAATCATGAAGTTTTTTGATGAGTCATTTTCACGGGTTGCACTTTTCAGCTGGACGATCATAGAAAATTTATTAAAATATTGCAAACCCCGTATGTTTACTTTTTTATTTTTCTGTGATTTTTATTCCCTTTTCTTCAATTTTGTGTTTAGGAACGAGGTCACGACAATGCTTATGAATGAGCTATAATGACTTGTCTGTCCTGCCTTGTGCCCATAAAACATTCCCTTTTACCTGAACAAACAAGGGTATGTAGTCCTGGATTACTCTAGGAAATTCTAGGGAAATGATATCTGGATGGCTACATGGGAGTTTAAATTAGCATATTTTTAAAAAAAATATATTGAACATGTAAAATTTCCATGTTGGATTAAAAAAAAAGTGGGATTAAATTATCTTTTTTTTATGACCCCTCGCTTAATAGTTCTTTACTTTATGATCTTTTTGGAGGATCTGTTACTGCTTGGTTTTATTGTACCCCTTATGCTAAGGCGTCGAATAGGATTGCTGCTAATAGATGGAACCGACCTCTTTCTCCTAATGCATCTTCTATATGCATCCAGCTTATGTTCAATACTCCCATTGTTGACATCCATTTGAACTGCTTTTGGTTTAGGAAAGTCCACTATTCACATACTTCTACTTACATGTTTCTGTATGACAATCGTTTCCTTATGGGCTGGAGTAAATTTGTCCGGTACAAAGGGGCTCCTTGAAATACTGTGCTTTTGGCTGGCCTTAAAACCAAAGACACTCTTATATGAAGAAGGATTGATGTAAGTTCCACTTGTATTTATTGTAACTCTCATATGGAATAACACTCACATTTTCTTTGAATGTCCTTTCTCTATCAGCATGCTTAAGCTTTTTATTCCTTATGGTAATACACCTCACATGGGAAGTATTTTAATATTTGGTTATGGAGATTATTTTCAATGCAAAATTACTAAGCGTTTCTTTCCCTCAGCGGTTCACATCACCTCTTGCTATTTATAGCTTAAAAGGAATAGGAGAATCTTCTCTAATGAGGTAACCAATACTTATGTTATCAAATAAATAATTCATTTTGCTGCGAGTCTTAAAAGCAGGAAAGGGAAAGTCAAAGATAATACACCTACTGTTATTAGCAGTTTGCACTCTACCAGGGTGCAGCTTTTTGGGTACTGTTATGCAGATGGTTCTTGGTTCAGTTATTTTACGGTTCATTTTTTTACACACATTGGCAGCTTTATTACCGGCACATATGCAGATGGTTATTTATTCAGCTTCCTTAAGTATCTATTGTTTTGCACACACTGGGATTAATTCTGTGGATATCTGTCGTTTTGCTCACACTAAGATGTAGCTTGTGGCACTATTTCATTCTATCTGCTCATCTCACCAGCCAATAGATTTTCTCTTGCCACTCCAATTACTCAACTGGTTTTCCTCCATCGGTTTTGTTGCTTTTATTTTGCATATGATAGTCCACTTGATTGGGATTTGCAGCAATTTTCGGTTTTATTTTGGGGCTATGATGAAGAATCCTTCTCACAATAATGAGTTAACCAGTTATCCGTTGCAGCTCTATAATCAGTTATGTGATCTATTTTGTAGCCTTGATACTACTCTTGATCCTTGTTCAGCCTTCCTTTTCTTCATCATCTCTCTTGCAGGGTGTTCAGGTCTTTCTCTTCTCAGCTTAATTCATGAGCAAATAACTACATTCCACTAGTTTGGCTTACCTGATGAATCCCTGGCTATTTGCTGGTTGACTCTCTGTGCTTCTCTCGATCCTCGGACTTTTTGTGCCAATCTTTATTATGATACTCTCTGGATAACTCTAAATGGAGTTTGATATTTGAGTGATTGGGTTAGGGCACGAGATCGACATGACATGTACTTGTAATTTTTGTTGATAAACTAAGAAGATCAGAGAAGATCACAGATGACTTACCTTTTCATTCAATCAATCATAATAATCATAATCTCGACTCATCATTATGATGATATGAAAAATACCAATAATTAACTAATTGTCCCGCATCTATTTCATAAATGAATAATCCACACTTCTTTCAAGCGAAACAAAAGTTACTGCAAATATTGTTTAAGAAATCACTTATGCTATGAATTTCGAAAGCTAATTACAAATTAGAATTAATTGCTTTATAAGAAGAAATATTTGTTGTTTTGGGAATAAATCATGTAGAACTGCTCTGTTTTTCATGCAAAACTATGTTAGATGAAGGGTCTGTTTGGGACAGCTCCAGATTATTGATAATCTGCTGACAAACAACTGATCAAGATAAGCTGTTGAGCAACAACTGATTCAGATAATGTGACTGTCTGTTTGGTTTGTGCATTTGGAAACAACTTATTTACAGCTGTTTCTGCATAAATGACTATTCTGCCCCTATGCAGTAATGCTGCTTACGACAGAACTGTCATAACTATAATAAATCTGCTAATATTTATTATTAATTTTTTAGTGCAATCAATATATGTTGTAATAGTACAAATTTAAACTTAATATTAATATGTCATAAAGTATTTATACATATAAATTTTAAAATATTTTATAATTTAATAGTTTAGCAAAAGTATAAATACAAATATAATATAATTATTATGTTTTATTTATACATTTAATACTAAATAGTTATTTAATATTAGTATTATTAATAATATAATAACATTATTATTTAAATTTTATTGTATAGTAAATATGTGTTTAATTAGTTTTAAATATTACATTATTAATATTATATATGTATTATTATAAATTAAGTGTATTTTATACTATAAGTATATTTTAAATTTAATTTATTTTAAGATATAATTCAATGATATTTATAATATTATTTAGTTAACATTATTATTGTAAATTTTATTTAAATGGATTTATTATACTAAATTAATACATAAACATGTTATATAATTTAGTTAATACTTATTAAATAATTTTCAAATAAATGTACAATAGTTTTAACTATATATCTATAACTATTAGCATATTATTTTGAAATACCTTATTTATAAATTATATTTAACTTTGTATACTTTTAATTTTGTTTAAGTTAACATTGTAAATATAAAAACACAAATTATAAATATAGTTTATAAATAATATATAACTATTTAATTAAAATTTATTAAATTAATGTTTATGAAATATATAGTAATATAAACAATTATGTATAAAGTAAATTAAATTAATTTAAGTATTATAATTTTAACTTTATGTTTGACATTTATATATTTTAAATTAACTATAATATATGTATAATTGCAAATTTAATTGTTATTATATATAATTTAATACAATATTAAATAAATTTAGTTATATATTAATGTATTAAAACTATATTATTAAATACTTGAGTAGCATAAGGTTCAAATAACTCCGCGTAACTCATTAATAACACCAAAAAATCATGCGAATAACACCTGAATACTATTGCAAATAACATCGCAAAACACCGCGAATCAACGACAAACAAAAGACACAAATAATACCGAGAATAACACCGCAACAACACCTAAATACTACCATAAATAACACCGCGAATCAATGACTGGCAAAATGCGTGAATAATACCGAGAATAACACTACAATAACACTTGAATATTGCCGCAAATAACACCGCAAAAATATCGCTAATCAATTGTTGGCAAAAGACGAAAATAATACTACGAATAACACCGGGAATCAACGACAGGCAAACAGTGGGAATAACACCGCCAATAACATCGTGAATAACACTGCGAATAACACAGGACGCGCGACCGTGGGGAGGGCAGAGCTGTAAATAATTTTCTCCTAACGTGGGACACGGTTTCGAACCCGCGGGCGGCGTTTAGTACAAAATGAAACCAAATTATTCCGCAACACAACGAATACGGAGAAAACAAACACTAATGTCGGCATTTTGAAAACACACCCCAGCAGTTCCGCGGCGCCAAACGGGCCTGAAGCCTTGCATGCTAGACTATCAGACGTTCTACATTGAAAGTTCTTTGCGGTGGACTTGCATTATTATTTTAGTACATTTGCTCTTGATAGTTCATAAGAAAATTATACTTTACTTGATAGTTCATCAGAAAATTATACTTTACTCTTGATAGTTCCATGGGAAATTATAGTTATTTAAATATTTTCATAGATATAATAAATCTAACTGCCTGAAAGTTTTAAATTGCTTTATTGTAGTAGAATATTTTGCATTATTTCTCCACATGCACTCGTTTATTAAAATCATTACATGAAGGCATGTTTTCTTACCCAAACTTACTGCTTGCATACTGGAAAACTAATGATGGACATAACAATGCTTTTTCAACCATGAGAATCACTCTCCTTTTATTTTACTATTTATAAAAAGGAACAATACAAAATTTACAGTTACAGTTAATGCAATATGTACAAGTGTTCTTGTTAGCTTTCTTGGTTGCTCTCGTTCACAAATCTTGTTTTATTGTCAAATTAAGAATAGTTTATCGGCATCTCTTACAACATCTAGGTCTTCAACTTCTGCACCATCAATGGTTAAAACCTTTGCCGGCACTCTCCCAAATTTCTTCTCTGCATACAACAATTATCAAAATTTCAATATTTTGGTGTGAAATTTACATACATATCAAAAAATTCTTATATATATATATATATATGTATATATGTATATATATGACACCCAAAGTTAGATATTTACACTTTTTAACACCTTGTTGTCATAAACTTATGCATTAAAATGTACATTTCACTTTTAAAAAGATAATGATGATAGTATTTCTGATGTGTTGTTAAAGATTTTAGTGGTATGCATGTAAATATGAATGTTTAGGTGTTAGATATGTACATACATAAGAATTGTGTGGTATGTACGTAAATCCCTCTTTTTTGTTAAAGATATTATACCAGTTGTATTGAAGGCAGTTATAATTTTTGGATGTTTTTTTTTTTACATTTTTCAGATAATCAAGTCACTGAGATGTAAGCTATATCTTTTGGATCCTCCCAATAATTATGGAAAATTATGAAGTTTCTTGATGAGTCATTTTCATGGGTTGCATTTTTCAGCTGGACAATCATCAAAGAATTTATTAAAATATTGCAATCTCCATATGTTTTCTTTCTTTTTTTTCTATGACTTCTATTTCTTTTTCTTATGTTTTGTGTTTAGGAACGAGGGGCGCAGGTAATGCTTATGAAGTGGATTGATGTGAATCCCACATGTATTCTTTGCAACTCTCGTATGGAATCACACTCACATTTTCTTTGATTGTGCTTCTCTATCAGCACACTTAAGCTTATTATTCCTCACTGTAATAACCTGATCTATATATTTGGTTATGGAGATCATTTTCAATGCAAAATAATTGAATGTTTCTTCCCCTTAGCGGTTCGCATCACCTCTTACTATTTGTGGCTTGAAAGGAATAGGTGAATCTTCTCCAACGAGCCATCCAAAACTGATGCTATCAAAGAAAAAATTCATTTTGTAGTGACTCTTAAAAGCAAGAAATGGAATGTCAAAGGTAGTATACCTCCTATTATTATCAGTTTATACCCTAATAGGGTACTGTAATGTTGATGGTTATTGGTTCAGTTATTTTGAGGTTCTGTTTTTTAAACACATTGGGAGCTTTTATTACTGATAAATATGTGGATGGTTCTTGGTTCAGTTTCTTTAAGGATCTATTGTTTTGCACACACTGGGATTAATTCTGAGGATATCTTCTGTTTTGCTCACACTAAGATGTGGCTTGTGGCACTTTTTCATTCTATCTGCTCATTTCACCGGCCTATAGATTTTCTCTTGCCACTCCAGTTGATCACTGGTTTTCCTCCTTCGTTTTTGCTGCTTTTATTTTGCATAAGATACTCCACTTGATTGTGGTTTGCAGCAATTTTTTGTTTTATTTTGGAGCTATGATGAAGAATCCTTCTCACAATCATGAGTTAACTAGCTATCCGTTGCAGCTTTATAATCAGTTCTGTGATCTATTTTGTAGCCTTGGTACTACACTTAATCCTTCTTCAGCCATCCTTTTCTTCATCATATCTCTTGCTGGGTGTTCAGTTCTTTCTCTTCTGAGCTTAATTCACGGGAACATACAACTAATTCCACTAGTTTGGCTTACCTGACTGTTTTGTGGTTGATTCTAAGCTCTTCTCTCGATCCTAGGATGTTTTTGTGCCGATCTTTCCTATGGTACTCTCTGGATAACTCTAGACGGAATTTGATGCCCCTTGAGATTTACACTTTTATACCTTCTTTTATTGTTTTGTTCATGTCTTATTTTTACATTTTATGTTTCTTTCTTCTAGCATGATATTTTTGTCATCTATAGTGCAATCCTTCAGTCATTAATGCAAAGCTGGGCATTTGCAAAAAAAGATGACGTTTAGAAAGTGCAAGATGAAAAGTGGAATTAATGCTGGGCACACTACCCAAGGGCAGTTAAACCTTTAATTTCAGATTTGTTCCGCTGCCACTCTTTTTAGCAGTCCTTTGTCTGTTGTATATTTTGCATATTATGTATATAGATAATATAAAGCCATTTGAATGCTATTGCATTGAAAACCCAGACAGCATTTGTATGCTTTTCGGCAGCTGCACTGCTCTTTTTGGCAATCTGAACATTTAAGATTCATTTCTGATAGAGTTAGAGCGCTTGAATCTCAAGATTCATTGTTTAATGTTTGTATAATTTGAGACCAGTGGAAGGTTGGAGTTGAGCTTGATCTTAAAAGGAATAAAAACCAAAAAAACAATATGTAACTTTGCATCTTCCATCTGTTTATTTCTTTTATTGTTTTCAATTCAAAATTTTTTATTGCTTGATCTTTTATTTCTGATTTAACTAGCTAACCTGAAAGTGTTCTTGCAATAATTTTACCAGGTACCATTTTAATGAACTTACATTCTAAAACTGATTATATACACATTTCTTCAAAAGAATTTTAGTGAAGATAAGAAGCATGTAATACCTGCCAATTTTAGAAGTTCTTCAATAGAGTCAGGTAGGCATATAAGTTTGCCAAGCTCGTTGCCTTCCATTTTATCAATTTTATCCGGATGATATCCATGGATTACTACTCTTTTAGGTAGCTCGCTTAGTTTTATGCTGGAGCTAGTCAAAGGTCTTCCTGCAAGATTGTGAAACAAAAATGCTTAGTCTGAAACTTAGGAAAATTGCTTTGTTGTCCTAAAATATTTGCTTCCATGAGTATCCACATTCCTCACTCTCCTGGCAAATTTTATATATGACAGTATGATCCCTGGTATGCAGCATTTCCTTCTGTAATAGGACTGTATCATCATGAGTTCTTGAATGTATTGAAAAAGACTAACTGTTAACTTTGAACATAGTTGTTGAATGCTTGCAATTTTTTCTAGGAGCATTTACATACATACCACCTAATTTATGTATATTTACTTATCTAACATATAAAACTTACCTTTTACATGTATGCCACCTAAACCTTTTATATCACATAAAAAATACCTACATTTTAATTTTTCAAAATTGAAATACACCTTTGCATACATAGGTAAATTGGCATGCATGCTAAAATTGAAGTTTATGTGTTAGATGTGTAAATACATAGGACTTGGGTGGTATGCATGTAAATATTCCTTTTTTCTTATGTTGCGGGCATTTTTTGTTAGTCTCTTCTCTTTGTATTTACTATAAGTTTGATGTTTATTGTAGGTTCTTGAATGTATTGAAAAAGATTAATTCTTAACTTTAAACATAGTCGTTGAATGCTTACAATTTTTTCTAGGGCCATTTACATACATATCACCTAATTTTTGTATATTTACATATCTAACCGATAAACTTTTCCTTTTGCATATATGCCACCTAATCTTTTATATCACATAAAAAATACCTCCATTTTAATTTTTAAAAATTGAAATACACCTTTGCATACATAGGTAAGTCGGCATGTATGTTAAAATTGAAGTTTAGATGTTAGATGTGTAAATACATAGGAATTGGGTGGTATGTTTGTAAATCTTTCTGTTTTCTTATGTTGTGGGCATTTTTTGTTAGTCTTTTCTCTTTGTATTTAAAATAAGTTTGATGCTTGTTGTAGCACAAGATGGGTAATTGTTATTAAATTTATTTTCCATTCTTTAATTCTACAATATGCCATTCTCAAATTGTTTTCACAGGCCTTAGTAGAATTAGTAGTCCAGAAATCAAACCTTCCATGTTATCACCTTTGCTGTTCCCATCTGTTCTATCATAGTCCCATTCTTCTTTGGCTGGCCCCACCAGCTGTTATCACCAATGACGAATTGCAGTTAGAATCCAACACAATTTTGTTATGTTACAACAGCTAATGAGCTACTTTATATGAGGAAATTAAATATACTGCCAGGTATTCGGACAGTAGTGAGATCCAACACTATTTTGTTATATTAAAACAGCTTTTTTTTTGTCACTTCTATTTCAACCAATTGCTGCTTACAAAACTTTAAAATTGCAGTGCATGTTATTGGAATTAATTAATTTTTTGTTTTCAATTTTTAGCATGCCACTAGCTTAGTTTGATTTGGTTTTTTATCTCACTTCATTGTTATACTTAGAAAAGTGGCGCAAAATGACTTTTTAAAAACTTCTTTTATCCTCTTTTTTTATGGCAATGATTTGCAGCTATTTATGTTTGATTAGAGATTTACATATTTGAAGGCGGTGCAATGTTAGTACTTGTGAGTGTTCTATGTTACAATGCTTAACAATTGTTTAAGTTGCCTATCTTTGTAGCAAACTTTTCTTGGCGTACTTGTTTGTTTGTAATGCATCAAATAGTCATTTGCATTTATAGAGAATGTCAATTCAAACTTAGACTAAGAATGGTGGATCTGTCCTATCAAATGACTTATCCGTCATCATTCTCATGTCTTCAATCGAGTTTGTATCCAAGCCTTGCTCTATCTACAGAATAGAGCTGCCATTAGAGAAATAATTTTAGATAAATTGGCACTTTTCAGATCATCATAAACTGTTAGTATCAAACAAATGAATGATTTCTTGGTAGTTTCACTGTAATTAATTACCATTTTGCCACTTGATTCTTTTTATCCAGGTTTCATTTTAGTCCTCTCATCTGGAAAGAGATACTTTTGTGAACATTTTGAAAGCTTTCTAATGAATTTTTTTTTGTGTGAAATTTAGGCCATTATGCTTTATTCAGATTTACTGTACAGATTTTATGCATAATTTCTCGTAAAATGGATATCTCTCTAATTTTGACTGCATGTATGGTTTCATAAGTTCTTTCATGCAAAAGAAATTACACTTACGTCATCCATGTTGGGCTGCAGTTGCGTCAGAAATGGAACCTCCTCCAACAGTTCTTCTTTCAGTCCTTTAAGAAACTGGGTATAAATAAGTTTGTGTCAGGGATCATTGCTATATAAACCAACTTCAATTTTCTCATAGTTAACATACTGTGGTTTATGTTGAACATAACCCATTAATATTTCACTTAAACTAAATATTTAAATAGCTGATTTATATACCTCATAGCATCTTTCTTTCTTTTTTTTTTTAAATTTTTGGTTGCATGCTACTTCTTTGTTTGATAAAAACAGACACATAATGACTTGCTAACTTCTACTTTTCTATAGTACCATACTTGTGTAATTGGTTTTTTTTATTTTTAAATTGATTCCAGCCTCCAATGCTGCATATGGAGATTTTCATGAGCTGTCTTCATTTTTCTTTACTGGCTTCATGAAACATAGTTTTCTTCTTTCATCATTCGAATAAATTGATGAACACATTTTTATAGTTCAGTTTGAAACCTGTAGAAAGTTAGACAGAATCATCTTCCCCTCTGCAATATGTAGCTCCACAACCTGACCGAAATGATGACGGCCTATTCGAACTACTTGGGAAATGTTTTTGCTCCTGATTGTGAAAGGCTGTGGTATGTTGAGAATTACTCCAATTTCTCCTGCCATGTCAGCAGGCCCAAGTTTTGACAGAAACTGAAATTATGTTCTACAGGATTAGTGTTTCTTCTAGACAATAAAGTTAGCAAGAATTAACAGACATATGTTGCAAAAAAAAAAAAAAAAAAAAAAAAAACCCTTAAATCTCAGTGATATAGAAAATATGAATAGGAAGATAAGGTAATGAAAATAGTTTTTTAACATTATTTTTGACCCGCCTTTGAGTTTATGTTTTGATCTGCTCCGCTCAAAGCTCTCCTCTTACTTTTTTTTTTCCTTAATGCTTAGAAAGCATAATGATACTTTATGCATTCTTTCAGCCTTTGTGTCTAATCTTTCTTACATTTTCCGCCTTGACTCATATGGTTTTTTTTCCCAGAAGATCTCAGGTTACCTCTTGTTTTCTGGACTTTAAAATGTACTCTTAAAAGCAATATTAAGGAATACCTTCTCTGTTCCATTTTCATTTGTCAAGACTTCCTGTATATTAAAAGTTTTGTTATATGAGGAAAATAATGATATATAAACTGTTATGCACAATCCTGGAGTAATTCTTACCAGTTCTCCTGCAATAATAATATAAAAGTCCATGGGGATCTCCTTTTGTACGATGACGTTTGCTTTAGGTGGAAAGTATTCTGCTTTCATTTCTGAAACCTTTTGAAAGGAGAAGAGTATTGAATAATTGACTTTGAGGAATATGGCATCATAATCAGCAAGGAGAATTCGGCAAAAAGTAAGAAGAATGAAGCAATTTTACTGAAAAAGCTGACTAGTTGATGAGATATCACTTTTTTATATTTTTTACATTAGCAAGTACAAAGTATGAAACTCATGACGCCAGATCGCCAAAAGGTTGATTTATTTGCTCGAAGTTTGGATTTTTTTAAAAATGAAAAATGATGAAGTTTGCTCAATTCATTATTTTATTGGATGGGATTGTTAGGAAAAGACTGCACCTAATTTTGTGCTACATAAGCATTAACCCAAGACCAAATACATTGAATCATGAAGCAACTGCAGAAGAGATTAATCACCATGAAAATAATAAAAATAATTATATAGTTTGACTTAAATAAGCCTACGCTCATTGGAGAAGAGAAGATCTGATTCATTAACAAAGAAGCTACAATCATGGTGCATAAGACCCTCATGACTATTAAGACAGAAATAGCTTTTAAGTGATATAAACAAGTGGATTAAGCAAATACTAGAAAATTATAAGCGTTAGAAGTTTCTTATCATGGTTTATTTGGTCCGTCAAATTGTGCAGTTCAAACTCACATAAACAATGTGGTTTTTTTTCTCCCCATCTTCTCTCTCTACTCTATTCTTTCTTCACTTGAAAAAAAAAAAAAAAAAACTCAAATTTGTTTTTATGCTTCGGTGCCAACTATACATCCATGCTTTAATGTATATAGCTACAAACTTACCTAACATGTACCATTTTCAAATTTTCACGCAAGAAGCTTGATACTTGCCCTTTTATGTAATTTGTGCATGGATGCTGATTTAATACCTAATAAATTATCTAACTATTTTCTAGGCTTTTACGCAAGAAATTTGATGCCCCTCATTGTGTGAATCATGAATGTATATTGAGTCAATACCTAACAATGGTTAGACATCAACATTGATTTAAATTCTACAACTTTTCTCAAAAGTCCTTCAAAGTGGAATTTCATTTTCGTACTGAAAATGAGAACCATTGGAGAACAAAAAAAGAATCTATCCGAATTGCATAAAAATGAGTTAGCATTTAAATAGCGAAAAAAAAGGAAAAAACAAAGCCAAAGTTAAAAATAGCGTGCAATTTGTTCATATTTATAGTTCAGAAGGACTGCATTATCTTAATAATCGTTATACATTACATAGTAATAATAAAAAAACAATAGCATAAAATTATGCAAAGCACCAACACAATATATAATCCTAAATTCTGACATGATGGAGAAGCAACAGTGAAATAAGAGCAAAAAGAACAGTTATATTGGATTGCTGCCCAGTTGAATGAAAGAGGAGGAATTGATCAATGAGCTGAATTATAAAAATCAAAAGACAAAAATTAAAAAAAAGTTATAAAGTTTTGCTTTTTGTGAGAAGAAGAAGAATGAAACAAACATTAAGTTCGTCAGGGCTTCAATGTTCTTTAGTACATATTGCATATTATCTGTAACAAAAATGAGAAAAAAGGATTGATTGAATTTTGTTAATGCCTTCAACAAAGTTTTTCAAGCTGCTTGAGTAGAACCTTCTGAGCACTTTAGAGGTTTCAAGGTGAAAAACATTCAGGTTAGATCTTACCTAATTTGCGTGCCTATAAGTTGCCAAAGCTTTGGTTTCTCAGCATGCATGAAACTATTAGCATTGAGCAGACTGCCAAGCTTCTTATATAAGCATGTTAAGTAATATCTATAATAAAAGCTATTTTGATATTGGAATACCTACTTAGATTGTTTGACAAAGCTTCCCAATTAGTATAACTATTATGAAGTGAAAGCAAAAGAAATGTTAGTACCAACTGTAATATGAAGTTCTCTGAGACTCCTTTGAAAAGGTATGCTAAGCCCACAGTTTTCTGGAATAGGTATTGTGTGATGCTTGATCGAATAGCCTTTGGTAGGCTGTTGAGCACCTCTTCTTGTTGTAACTCTGCTGTTTTGAACTTAAGCTTTACATGTTGCATCATCTGTGTTCTCAGGGTCTCAGGAAGTCCATTCTTACTTGCATATCTTGACAATTTATGTGAGGCCTCCCTCTATGAAGAATATATAACACGTCATGTTAAGAACATGTGTTGAGGGATGATTTTAAATTGAAACAATATTGATAAAATATTTATATTTTTGGTGATTGAAATGCATATCACCAAGTTCTTATGTATTTATATATATCTTACACTTAAAACTTTATATTTACTTATATACATCATACTGTGTATTTTGCTTTATATAAGTTAGAGCTATTAGTATTTTTTATGATATATATGTAAAATCCCCTTTCAATTTTTTTCTTTTACTAATAGTTACCATCATGAAAGTGCGTGATGCCTCATGGACAATCAGATTTGTCATGTTTCCAATGAGATAGGCAGTGAGCCCAATGTTGAACAACATGAGGAGAATGCAAAATATCTGTTCCCACATGTTATCTGCATAGAGGTCTCCATAACCAACAGTGGTTAGGGTCGAGATGGAGAAGTATATTGCATAGGTGTAGCCAAGCCAGATGCTCCGCTCCTTGAAATCTGGTACTGGTTTGCCAAGCCATGTTTTCTCTATTATTTGATGGTGGTAGGCCATCCAGCAATACGCACAAGCTGTTGAATGCAATGCAAATAGTGTCACCTGGAGAATATAAGCATTTTGACAGGTAAGTTGCAGTTTGACTTTATTTAGAAATGCTTCAAACTTTAGCTAAACATTTCCTTAATCTTAATCATACAACACTCTTATGAAAATTTGTCAATTTTAGTTGGTGTTCTTGCATGGTTGACCGTTCAATCTATGATGTTTAGTACTAATCTTCCTTTCCGAAACTATTATCTGTGATAGGAGGTGATGAGTTTGCATAGCATATGCAACTCTTTGCTATGCACCATGGCTTTGAGTTGTTTGATGGTAAGTGAGTGAAATGAAATATAAAGATTTTGTGGGTGATTATAAATCTCCAACCACTGATATGCTCTTTGTGTGTGCACGAATGCTCCTTCCTTTGGGTTTTCTCAAGGGTGATCGCCAATGGTGAAGAGCTTTGATCGAGCCTTTTGAAAAGCTGACAAAACTTCTAATGTTTATAATTCATTAAATAAATTTACTAATATGTGACATATCATAACTGAACCATTCTCAGTCAAAATTAGGTAAGAATTGGCTTGAACATCACCTGCAAGTGAGTCCTCTCAACTTAACTTAGAATTATGGAGAAGTATATATTACAGGTGGTTAGAACATTAGCTACAAGTGACATATCACAACTTGATTTAGATAGCTATTAATGAGGACAACTTAAATTTGGTTAGTGCTTATAGTCCAGAAGATAATTTAAAACATATTATTTGGGAAGAGATTAATGGATTGTTACAACGTATACTCAAGAAAGAAAATATGTTTATACTAGGTGAACATATAGGTTTTAATAGATCAGCTTTGAGATGATTCATGATAATTATGAAATTGGTGATATAAACATAATATGAGTTTAAAATTGTTTTCAAATTCTGATTGCAAACCTAATTTGATGAAGTATTATCCACCAAAAGGGTAGGACGTCAATTTTGAATTTTTGGTAATACCTTTTGTGCTTCATACTTAAATTTTCTCGTCTCCAAATATGTCTTGAAATAAATTGAGAATTTATGCCCAAAAAAAATTGCAGGAAGAGCAGTAAGTTGGGATGCCTTTAAGTTCAACCCTTTATCAATATTCAGAAGGCAATGAGCCAATTCACTCCTCGTTTTCAATATTGGAAGTAATACATAATTCCGCCAAAACTCTATCCTCTAAAGGCTTAGAAATAATAGCACTAGCAACATCTACTTCAAAATGTTTCTTGAACATAAAATCTTGAGAATATAAAGTGGATTGATTGAAACAATGCCAAATGAAATCACAAGAATGTGATCCAAACTGAAATTCTAGGACATTTATAAGGCTACCATTTAATATGTGATTAATCATTTTATAAGTATTGGCATAGTATAAATGTCAAGGGAGAAGTCTGATGTAGTCTACTTCTAAAATATCTAATGTCAACACAACGAGTGTCAATAAGTCTAATAGAGTATTGCCTTACCGAGTGTAAATGATCTTAATTTTGTGAGTTACTTCCAATTAGGATGGCTTATGGATAATTTGCTAACAATTGAAAAAGAAAGTGGCCCAATAAGCATAGAGATCTCTAATGGGATTCTTGGGATGATTTTCCTTAGAAATTAGGGCAAACACATATTGTATTGCAAGAACATCAAACTTTCAACACAAATAAAAAGATTCCCAATTCCTACAATTTGAGAGGTAGGACATCTTACTCATGCCTTAAACCTAAGACACACAACAATAATCTCATGCATACCCAAATCCTAAACCTATTAGGGTCTATTTATACTAAATAATAATAAATAATAAAAGATTAAATTGCCTTTAGGCTAACAAAATACTAAATTGCCATTAGGCTAAGCACCGACATAGCAATACTCCTCTCCCAAAAATACGCCTTACCCTTAGGTGGAAAGAAATGAAAATGTTCCTCCTTCACCACAATCTTCTATGTTTTTTCATCCTCTTCCTTCTCGTTACACACTGTGAGAATCTGTGATGTTCGATCATTGCAACGACGTCCTGAGGCAAACTTCTTATCACACAAAAAACATGATCATTTGGCTCGTTTCTCTGGAATTTATGTCTCTATAAGACGTTTGAGGGTTGCTCCCGGTTGTGACCCGTGATTCTCGTCTCATGAAGTCTTTCTCTTGACTTTCACTATTTAGGCTTTCAGTATCATTATGGTTATAGTAGTTCGATATGGTGCTCCACTTGTGCTGCTCCTATTAGCATGTTTTGTTGCTTTTTTATTTTCAACCAATTGTGCTAATTCCATAGTCTCCCCCAATCCTCGGATCTCAACAACCGAAGCGGTGCTTGAATATCTATCTGGCTTCAACCCTTTAATGGAGATGGCTTTCAACACTTTTTGTGATATCTCTTTCAAACGGTCAGATAACATCTCAAATTTCTCCATATGCTCCATGATGGATCATTCCTGGAGTAAGGCAAGAAATTGTTCATGTAAATTCCTTTCGCGTGTGGTTCTGTAGCACTCCACCGGTCGTTCCTGAAATTTTACCCATGTTTGGTTTGGTTGATATTGTTCTCTCAATTGATACCATTACCTGTGACCTGCCACCTATTCGCGTGCCTGCTCACAGGCATTGCTTCATGTTGGGTGGAACAAGGAAGATGTCGTATATGTCATACAAGACAGCTTAATACTGGAGTGCACATGTACCCAACCGTTTTATAAAAAAATATAATTTTTTCTTTAAAAAAATATAATTTTTTCTTTAAAAAAATAAAAAATACCAAACCAAACATGTTTTATATTTTTTATTTTTGAAAACATATAAATCATTACAATATCAAATGTGTTTTCTAAAAACAGAAAACACTAAGCAAAACAAAAACAAAACTGAAGAAAAAAATACAAAAATAGAAAAGAGAAAGTGATCCCGATTAGACCCTAAATCAAAGAATCACAACAATAATCTCATGTTACACTAATCCTAAACCTATTAGGATCTTTTTATAATAAATAGTAATAAATAATAAAATAATAAAATAAAAGAATAATAATAATAATAAACTTAGTTGCCCGTAGGCTAATAAATGAGAATATTACACTTAGGGTAGGCACCGACATAAAAATATCCTTGTTAGCAAAGATGTGAGCATTTTGCTTTGATGTATGAAAGGTTTCTTTTGTTGAAGTGGTTTTGTAATTCAGTAAAAAATAGCAAAAATTGATTATTTGATGAATAATGTTGTTATGAAACATTTAGTTCATCAACCACATTTGTGGCAATTGTAGTCACAATTCTTAAAGGAGAGGAAACATTAGGAGATGCTTTAGTGAAACTAGGAGGCATTGGGTTAAGTGGCCGCGAAGATCTATTTAGGGGTGTAACTATCACCTTAGTTTTAGATAATGTGGTAGAAGGGAGGGATTGATTAAGGATGGAGGGAGGAGAGGTTAAAATGTGCTTTTTAAGTAGTATTGGGGACTCAAATGGTTTGAATTTGGAACGAAAAGATGGAAAAATTATCCGAGGGTGATAAAATTGATTTGCAAGTGAATGGAAAGGCACGGGCAATGCCCTAGTTCTTTGAGACGTGAACCTAGAAAGAGTGGAGGCAACTTCTAAGCCCCATGCACGAGCATGGGACATAAGCAATACATCGGGGAAAAAGGAGGCGGAGCCTCATGCGGGGACATGAGAATGGATGAGCACAATAACAAAACAGGGATTAAAGACATGATTCTTGAACTTATCATATCTCCATCTACATTAAAGAAGCAAATCTTATTATAATATCATTGAACCAAACACCTAGTGTTGGAATATAACATTAATATCTAATTGCAATGACATTTTGATTACATTGACATCTAAAAAATATTGACCCAAACAATCGCTTAGTGCACATTAAGAAAGAAAGGCACATGTCAAAGATAACTTGAAGTTATTAAAGATATATATGATGAAACACTGATTAATAAAACTGTTTTAATTACAATAAGATTATATCAAGAATCAAAACCGAGCTTATATCTTTTTTTTTTATGCATATGCTTATAAAATATATTCAAAGTGATGTGTTTTTATGTACAATTTTTCCCAAATGTTATAGTCTTAATTAGTTCGAGATTCACCAAAATAAGTGAAAGCTTGAATGAAGGATTTCTTAGAACATAGAGCACTTATAATTATTAGAATGGAGTCTGAGTACGTGATATACAATTTTGATAGGTATGATATTAATAATAAATATTATTAGAAGATAAAATGTATGTGTGATAGAATTATTTACTTGCATTTATTTCATATAAGAATAAGGATGTAAACAAGGATATAACTTCTAGAATTAAGACTGGGAATGTGCCTTGGAAGTATTGTCTGATAAGAGGATATCTCATGAAATCTAAAAAGTAAAAGTTATATAACTATGTAGGCCGAGTAAGCGTTCAAAAGTAAATACATTGTTAATAGGTAAATTTAAGCATATACAAAATGAGAAAGCTAAGTTAGAGGTATGAATTATGGAATGATTATTTTAGAAGGATGGTTAGAGTGGTATCTGACAATGGTAGGGTATTTCAAAATAGATTTAAGTTATTTGGATATATACAATCCATGGTGGAAAATATACACATTCTTTGGATAAATAAAATTCATGTTGAAGTATCAAAAAGGAAATGTGGCGAAATTAAGATAATATTGTTAATTTTTATTCAAAAATTAGGTTTAATCTCTCAGGCTATGCTTAGCATGAATGAACAGAAAATGAGGATTTATAGAGCTAACCTCAACTAGTTGGAGTAAGGCTGTTGATGATGATAATTTTATGTGATATTAGTTGAGTTGTTAGAAATGCAAGAGAAGTAGATACATGTAAAAATGTTAACCTATCAGTGTATGGGAACGGTAATTACTAATACATATATTGACTGCAGTCATTTGGAAATGTACAATCCACGGTGGAAAATATACACATTCTATGGATAAATATTATTCATGTCAAAATATCAAGAAGGAGATGCGGTGAACTTAAGATAATTTTGATAATTGTTTTTTAAAAATTAGGTTTAATTTCTCAGGCAATGCTTAGCATGAATGAATTGAAAATGTGGATTTGTAGAGCTAACCTCAAATATTCGGAGTAAGGCTGTTGATCATGATGGTAATTTTATGTGATCTTAGTTGAGTCTTTGGAAGCAAATATAAGAGAAGTTGATATGTGCAAAAAATTGTAAACCTAACAGTGTATGGGAATGGTAATTACTAATTCATTTGTTGACTGCTACTTATAAATAAAAGGTATACTGCCTAAAAGCTTTGCCAAAAAAGGCTGCAGTTATGCTCCTTTGAGATAATATCTTTTGTTTTATGCTAGGTATCACATTGTTAACTTTGATGCCAAACTCCTCTGCTCGTTTTAGTATGAAATTTGGCAAATCATGCTATAATGTACACTTACACAGATGATTTTCACATATCTTGTCCAAAAGTAGCTAAAGCGTATGTCTTTCTCGAGCCTGCACATAGGGGCAGCTTTTAGTCAGTATTTTTTCTGGTACTTGAATTTGTAGCTCATGCTTTCTGATAACATTGAACAAAAAGAAGCTTGTCTTGAAATATTAATATTGTTTTAAATGTTTTTTCTTCCTTATCAAAGGCTTTTAGCAATATTTTAGTCTTTAATCAATGAAATTGGTGAGAATGTATTGAGAGTTTTATATAGTGCATGTTTGAGCCCTTAATAATGTTCTTGAATATAGTAATTGATGTAACATCTATGAGTATTTATTTATTAATTTATGTATTTTCTTACATATAATTTCTTCCGTGAGGTTCCTCAAGTTAAAAAAACATTTCGTGTGGTGTACGTGTAGATAAAGATAAAAGAAAGAAAAATTAGATTGAGAAAAATAAAAAAATTGCCTTAATTTCTTTTCATTATTTATCTAGTTTAATGCCCTCATTTTCCCCCTCTTTGCTTGTATGATTTATGGCTTTTGTGCAAGGCCTATCTTATTATTTTACTCTCAATTTGGAACTTTCTTTGAGTTTCTATTTTTGTACCATTCGTTGGGTTGAAAGTGGCCTTTATCCCTCCTTTCTAGCATAGGTAAATTCATTTACCTTGTCATTAACAATATTTCAGATTTTAAGGAGTTAATTGTAAGATATTATTGAGAGTTTGATTTGGTGCATGTTCTATGTATAGTACCGCGATGATATTGCTTTTAGTTATTCGTGCAATAAATTTGAAGTTATTATTTATCAATCAAATATAGTTTCTCATGTATATGTGTTTCTTGCATTTATTCCTGATATGTGCAGGTTCTTGATGGGTTGGAATTTCACTGGAGTCCCTTATTTGAAGCAGACATTTGATTGAAATGGGGCATTTTTTTCTTCTTGCATTAGTCATTTTCGCTAGTTATTTTTAGTATTTCACTCGTTAATCAGTAAATACTTAAATTATTTAGATTGATATGTTTCATGAGTGCTGATAGTGCATATAATAATTGATCTAGCATGCATGGTATACTTATCTCTCAACAAATTTTACATTCTTATATCTTAAATATATGTTCTTTTCGAAATGTCTGCAACACATTGAATTAAGTTTACATGCATACCAATGCATGAAAGGTGTATATAAATGCATTTACATATTTATTTACATATTTGGCATGCATACCACTCAATTATTTTGTATTTACCTATGTAAGTGTAACGTGTAAACTTCAATTTGTGCCCCCCCCCCCCCCATATGCATGAGAAGGCGTACATCACTTTTTAAAAGCTAAAGTAGTGGTATTTTTCATGTGATATGAAAGATTTGGGTGGTATACGTGAATGCAAAATCAAGTTTAGGTTTTAGATATTTAAATTCATAAGAATTGTGTAGTATGTATATAAATGCCCCAATTTAAAATTGAATACTTCTATTTCCTTACCTTTTAAATAAGTTGCTAACATGTCTTAGTCGCCACAGGCGCAGCAGACTCAATATTCCTAATGATGTACCATCTTTGCTTTCACCAGCTATGATGCCGTAGAAGAGCTGAAATGGCAAGGTTGAGGCTATGTCCATTACAAAGCGTAGGGTCATGGCATACCTGATTTCCATACAAATAGAATTCGGAAAGGTAAGGTCTGAAAACATGCACTTACAATCATCTCTATGGATTTGATTGCATGTTCACTAATATATTTGTAGCTTAATTTAATGTTCCTATAAAGAAAAAATATTAAATAATATCAATTTCTCTTTGTCCTGCAAATGCTCTTCTGCAGCCACGTTCTTCTTACATTAAATGCATAGTTCTTCATGATAGATTTAACACACGCGCACACACACACTACATATACATATATATATATAAAGCATGAGATTTTTTTAAATAAGCAGAAAATATTATTATAATGAAAAATGCATATTTTTATTATGATTAATTTATGTTATTTGATTATTTAGATATCATAGCACCCCTTGCAAATTTATGGAGGCATTAAAATATCCAATTAAATTTAAAAATAATAGCGAGCAGAGGCGAAAACATTGAAACATGAAGGTTTTATTGCCTAGAGGTTGTGAGTGTTGCAAGAGGATGATCAATCCATGAAAAAAGATATTAGATGAATTAGCACAAAACATCAACAATAAGAATATGTAAAGATAAGATTCTCAAATAAAAGTATCAACATAGAGCGTTAATATATGTATCAATGGAGAACATGATTGAAGAGTATTGATAGATGGCATTGACAAAATGACACGTGCAATCATTGCTAGGGAATGTAGGTTAAGCATAGATGTATATTGATCAATGAGAGAGAGATAAGGGGGCCATGTGCTTTACTAGTCTATGATAGAAGCAATGATCTAAAGATAGGGAGAAGCTATATAGCATAGTAAGGTTGCAGTCCATGGGAAGTAGGTGAAGTTGGACAATTGAGATTGGAAGTTGGAGTGTGACATCGATGGGGAGATGTTTAGAGAACATTAGGAGGATTCTAGGTACTATGAATGCAGAAGAGGGAGAACCATGAAATATGAATTCTTTTGTTTTTAGGTATAAGCCATATGTGGCTATAATACAAGTAAAATAAGTGAATCATAAATAAAAATAAGATAATCATGAATGTCCTTGATAATAAAGAAATATCACAATAATAAATAATGCAAATTTTTATTATAAATAATATTTTCCATTATATTCTATGTATGCAAATCGTAGCTATGATTTCATTGTTTACAAGTAGTGGTTATTAAGCTACAAAGTTAAAATAAGGCAAATTTGATTATAAGGGGAATGCATAAAGTGATTTAAGTTTGGACCTGGCAGCTATCTTCTTTTTTTCGAAAACAAGGAGGTGAGTAGATTTGTCCAAATGTGCGACGAAGAAGGAGACCACAATGTCGGCAATAAAGAAGGCATCAACCACCAGATCAATTGCTATGAGCGCCTTGGAGGTGGTTACATTTTCAAACGCTAGCTCGAACGGGGATGCCCATGCTGAGTAGGCAACCAATAGAATTAGAAACGCTTGCCACCTTCTGCAGTTGATCAAAATGAAATGTTATAATGTTCCTTTTAACTTACAAGAAAATATCATTCTATATACAGTTATTTTATATAGTCATTATAAAAATGGACTTCTAGTGAGTTAAATCTCGCATTACATACTAATAATATCACTTGCATATGTGCACTTAAACATACTTGTCAATACTTAAGATAAGTAAAAAGATTTGCTGTGGGGTGTGGGGATCAACATTGTTCATGGATGTTGCATCAATATATTAGTCACAAGTATGTGTAGCTGCAAATGAAATCCAAGGAGGCTATCTTGGACACTTGCACTAGGATTGTAAAAATAGTTAATAACTTGCAATATCTTGGCAAGGCACACACCAACCAAGAACTTATGAATAAGGTATATATGATTTTGAATCAGGAATGACATCAAGGTTACCTATTATAGAAGCCAAAGATTTTTCCACATATTTATTTGATTTTCTTTTAGGCTCTTTAATAGCACATGAATAGAAACTTTAAAGAAGACATGGAGATAAATGCTAGAGTTTTTGATGAAATTGGTTGAAGATGAAGACTTCAATGACGGGCTTACACTTGTGTCAAAGAGATTTGACAAGGAAGTTGATACATTGGACATCTATGGTGATGGAAAAAAATCATTTATATTTGAAAAGGAAAAGGAAGAAGTCATATGCTATTAAAATAAGAAACCATGGCACATCAAATGCAAAAAGAAGGAACAATAAAAGAAGATCAAGTTGCTGTGAAAGAAACTTGGATGATTCATTAAGGGAATCATAAAAAATAGAGGAAAACATTTATTTCATGGTTACAGATAAATTATTGGATTTGGTTCAAGATAAGATTTATGATAATGTTATTTCATCATATTATGATATAAAAAGGTTGCATTCTAAATATATTTACTTGAAAAAACAAATATTAATGCTTTAAAAAGGGGCATATTAAAGTATTTAATAAAATAAAACAAAACAAAATAAAAATCTCTAAATTTCTTGGCTTGTTTATCAAAATGGAGCCCATTTGATCTCTTCTCATAGAAAACAATTAGAATCTTAGAAAAAACCATAAATAACTAAAAAAATTCATAAATATATGTGTTAACCTTGTTTTTGTTGGTTTGTTTGGATTCTCAATGATTGTTTTTTGTTATACCAATTTTATATCTAGTATTTACTTGTTTAGTTTTTTAAAATTAATGTTTACGCCATATGGGTCTATTTTTTTGAAATATCATGCTTTGTATATATTGATTTTTTATGATGATCATGCCTTGTGATTTTCATATAATTTTGAACTTCTTTTTGTGCCTTGGAGTCTCTTTGGGGCAACTGCAGCTTATGCAACTTATCTAGATAAGCAGCTGATTCAGATAATCTGCTGATCAACATTTGATCTGGATAAGTCATTTGACTGGCCGTTTGGTTTGTGTGTTTGAAAAACAACTGATTTGCAGTTGTTTCATGATAAATGACAATTTTGCCCCAGTGTAGTAGTGTTGTTTGCAACAGAACTATCATAATTATATATTTGATATTTTAGAAGCAATACAATACAAAAAAATGAATATACACCTCACTTAAGAGTCTGCATCTATAATCTATGTTGGACAAGCTAAAATCAGGGACGATCTTATAAGGCTCCTTTAACAAAAAATTAGCTCCATGTTTTTTATTGTATTTCATCAATTTCTTTGATTTCTTAATTCATTCTTCTTAAAAAAATTTCAAACAGATGCCTAGTAGAACTTCCCCAAAATGTGAAGCAGCATAAAGGTCTATTTGGTTACTTGAGTTTATAAATCATGTTCTGAAAGAATAGGCAATTTTTGAGGTTCCATCATTTGGCTTGGATGTAGTTAGAAGTTAAAATTGATTTTGAATACTGCAAACATATTGAACTCTCTTCAAATTATTTATAAACTCAAGTGAGAGGGAGCTAGGTTCGGTGAGAGCTTGAAGCTGGCGGGGAAAAAGGCCGGCAAAACGTTGCCGGTGAGAAAGGGAGGCCGTGCGTGCGGTTGGCCGAGAGGAGAGGAGGGTCGGACGGCTACGCATAAAAAAATGACGCCTCGTATAGGAAGCTCAGACATGGAGGAGAGGAGGTGGCGAGACGTTCACCGGCGAGGAGCGGTGGCTGGCGTGCTTAACATGCGACGACGTTCCGGCGAAGGTGGCGAGAGCGACGAGGGCAACGGGGAAGCGGGAGAGACGAGGGAAACGAGGTAAAAGTTACGAAACGAATGCTGGACACGGGGTCGATCCCACTGCCGCATTTATTAAAGAAACTCATACGTCGTTTTGATTAATCTCTCCTAACTCACGAAACAAATGGGCGGGAGTCGTTTTCAAAATGCCGCCCGCAGTTGTAAGCTGCCCCAAACGGGGCCTTAATTTGTTGGTTAAGAGAATTATTGTGCTTGTGAAAGGGCATTTTGTATCATGAATTATTTTTGAAGAGCTGCAGAAGTAAAAAAGACTACATGACCACAAGAATTTAGGAAGATTGCTGCATCGGCTCAATTGAATCATGACTTTAGTGGAAAATTCCATTGAATGAGTAGTTTCTCATGTCACTGTGAAGAGGGGATGTTTGGTAACGCTACAGAAAAAATAAGTTCATTAAGTCACACTGCACTTCTATCTTCTCGTTTCTCTTCAAAATATTTGAGATTATATTTCACCTCTATTTGCTTGTTAGTCTAGCTGAATAATTTATTGAAGTGAACTTTAAAATTGTTATTATTTTTTTTATGAAGTTAGCAAATTATTATTAATGAAATACAGGGTAGGCTGAGATCCATGAATGTCTGCCTGACGAAACGTTATTAGACCTTGCATGTTTGGATGAATTTAATACATTTTGAAAAATAATCGTTGAGGGCAAGAGCAAATTAAATTGGAAGAAAAGGGCTATTGAAATTTATTCCTTTAATGTTGAAGCAATGTGGGATGGAAACTGTGGTAGATTGGTTGATGTGACATTAGGCCAAAGTCATTGGTAGCTTTGTACTTGTTTGCAAATAAATAAAAATTATATCAGGATATATTGATATAGATTATATTAGGATAATTTGAAAACTATTCAATTTACTTTGAGATTAGTAAATAATTATATTTTCGTATGTATAGCAGTAATCTCAAATATTCAATGATTTTTAAACCTGTCTTGAAATAGTTTTTATTAGGATATCGTGACATAAATTTTTTTTCTCCTTTGCAATAGTTTATCATCTAATTTTATGTTTGTCACATAATAGCCTTGGCAAAGGATTTGGTTGGCTAGAGATTTCATGCTTAAGTGATTTCCACTTTTGTTTTCATGATTTTTTCTTCAAGAATTTTCTTCCATTGTTTGGGATTCAAGCACTTCAAGTTTAGTGTCTGAAAGAACTTTTTATATGAGATGAGTTATTTTTTGGGGCAATGTTTGGGTTAGAGCAAAAATTTTAAATGAGGTTTACCTAGCTTAGTGCTTGATTGATCTATATCGTCTCAGGTCATTAATCATCAAAGACGCAACTCTTAGAGTGCCAATGCAGGTGTTATTGAAATTAGCTAGTAAGTTGGTTAGTTAAGGCATTTTTGGGATCACTTTTTATTTTTTATGTTTGATTTTGTTTTTAAATTATTTTGTTTTTGTTTTATTTTCTGTTTTTAGAAAACATGTTTGATATTGTTATTATTTATATGTTTTTAAAAACAAAAAATACAAAATATGTTTGGTTGAGTATTTTTTTATTTTTATTTAAAAAAAAATTATACTTTTTATAAAACAGTTGGGTCCACGTGCGCTTCAATATTAAATTATGTCACCCATGGCGTATATGACGTCTTTCTTGCTTCAACCATCACAAAGCATCACCTGTGGGCGAGCATCGGGCTAGCTGCTGCGGGCGGACGGGTGATAAGTAGGCGTGCGACACGCCCCGGGTGGCGTTAGGGATCGACGACAGGCAGCGGCGGCCGACAAGGGCTGTTACGAGCGGGCGGCAGTGGTGGGGGCAGGGCTGGCTGCAAAGGGCAGGGGCCAACGACTGGCGTGTTGCTGCGAGCGGCGGAGCCTCACATAGGTAATGCTCCGAAAAATTTATTTTTAAAATATCGAAGACACAATTTCTGTGTTTTTGATGTTTTGAAAATAAGCCTCATGTGTTTAAAAAACAAAATAATAGAAAAAACTGAGTAAATACATTATTTTTGGGTTTGTTTTTTTTTTCAAAAAAACAAAAACAAAAAATAGAAAGTTATTTCAAATAGGGCCTTAGTTTTCCACCCAGGAGATCTCTTGATTTTGGAACTTTTGAAATTTGACATCTCAGCTCTGACTTTCATTTAATAACATGCTAGGATTTGCTTCTCTACCCCATACTCGTTCATGATTTGCTAGACTAAGAATTTTGTGTCGCTTGTAAGGTATGTTGGAGCTCATACTCGCCAAGCTCAATCATATACTTAATCTTCTTAAAAGCTTAGCTTTCATTTAGCATTCGAAGGTTTATTTGTAGCAACTTGAACCGAGTGAGATTTGATCTATGGTAAGAAGCTTTGGATTTATGAATAAGGGCAAAATATATTTGAAGAAATCTCTATATTTTTGAGGTGTGTACATGTGTCCAGATTAGTGCTTGAACTAAAATTACTAGCACGATGAACATTACTCCATTCCAAGTAACCCAAACAAATTGTCTTTCACTTATTATTTGAATATGATATATATTCTTTCACATGAACATACTTGGATACAAAAATAGGCAAGTATCTATCTTAAAGTTGTGTCACTGCACTTTTCCCATACTTCCAATGCAATAGCCCATATCAACGTCTGGGGATATAAAAAAATGATTTGGCACGCCAACTTGACTAAAAAACTTGGGCTTTTGGGTTGAGTTTGAGTTAAAAATTCTAATTCATTTAATTTTTTGGGTTGGTTCAGGTTGACCCATCAAACTTAAATTGACGCGTTAACCCAAAATTTACTCAAAATTGACTAGCCAACCCTATATTAACCCAAAATTGACCTCTATTTGACGTAAATAGTTATATTTTATGTTAAATAGGTTATACAAAATTAGATTCGGGTAAGCGGGTTGAAAGTGGGTTAGGTTTGGGTTGGATTTTTTGACCCGTTTAATATTTGTGTCAGTTTTGGGTTAAGTAGTTTCATGTTATTCCAATTTTGGGTCAAGCTCGAACCCAACCCGTCAACTCGATTTAACATTCTATCGACACCACATTCTTCCTTACCTATTTTTTTCATTGAGCTATCATGAGATCATTCACTTCACTATTCTTCGCGACATTCCATAAGCATTAAATGGATACCAGGCACAAAAGGATGGGGATGAGGAAGGGAGAAAGAAGAATGTTGAATGAAATATCTTAAAGCTAAGAGAGGAAGAAGTGTGGGGGATTCCTCGTTTACTTTTGAACTCTACCATATATTGGCCTCAAGGTTCCAATGCTTTGGGTTAATGTTCTTAATGAGGAATGACAAATGTTGTCAATGAAAGGTGATGATGAGCATTTAGAATTTGACATTGGCATACATTTGGTGTGAAGGTCGATGGGAATGGTTGTTCGTGGATATTGGAGAATGTTTTTCTTTGAACATTCAATGTCGATCAAAGACATTAATAGGTATTGGGAGGTAGTTAGCTTAGTTCGTTCGTGTTAATGGAGGATTGAGAGACTTTGCCGGCAAATTTAGAGTTAGCGAACATCAACCATTAGTAGACATCAAACATCGAGAAATAGTTGGCACGATTGCTCTCTTTAAAAGCTTACAGGGATTGAGTGACTTGGCATATGCAATTATGCTTGATATTATGGGTAAACACTGTTTGTGATTGGTGATGACATATATCATTGTTGGTCATCAATTGATATTAGTGTTAGGAGAGGGCTAGGATGTCGATCAATAGATCTCGATTGACTACAATCATTTGGTGACATTGGTCAAAAGATGTTTTATGGATCTAAGAACACTAAGGTGATCATTTGGTGGAAGCTATTCTCTTCGATTTTTTAGCAATCTTGGTTAAGAAATGTCAAAAAAAAAAGGAAGAAGATTTAGTTCATTTTATAGAACTTGAGGGAGAGTTTATTCTTTATTTTGAATTATTCGGTTATATTTTTCTTTCTTTTCAAGGGTGGATTCACCATATTTTAGTTCAGCTGTTAATTTTACAAGGAAATATTGCCTTATGTAGACTATTTTATATGCATATAGCCATTATAAGGATGGACTTCTAATGAGATAAGTCCTCATAATTAAATATTAAGGGCTCATTTGACAGGGCTTCAGCTTTGGGAAAATTTCGGTTAAAAGCTAGATCAGAAGAAGCTCCGTTATAAAATTACCAACTGTGATGGTTGTTTGAATATAAAATTTGGCGTGCATTTTTTAACGCTATTATAGATGTTAAAAGACTATACTAACCCCGTCACCTTTGAAAATTCATCCGCCAACTTGATTCGTTCTTCTCTACAAGCTGACAAGCTATCGGAGTTTTTGGTTCTTCTGTTCTTCTATTCGATCTGAAGTTCGGTGTTTCGAGTAACACACCTGTAACGACATCCAAACATGAATCATCACCACCACCATTGGCCTATCGTGGCACTGGAGGCACACATTGGTGGTGGACACCTTGATTTGTTGTTGAAGCTCGATCGGACAATCTTCATACACATATAAGACATATCAAAGCTATTGTCAGAGGCAGGGACCATTCCACATAGCAGAATTGTGTCATCGGTCGAGAGCCGGTCATTTGACTAGCCATCTTTGGATTCTACGGTGTACACACTGTAAATACCGTGTAAATGAGGACTGAAAGGTGTGTTAAGTCTTCCATGGCTGATAACATGAAGGTGGCAGCGGAATCCGACAGGATTACAGATATGTGGAGGATGAATCAGGGGATACTGAATGATCCCAACAGCTATCTGAAATGGCAGAACAGAGGGCTGAAGGTGCAATCCCAAAATGGCGAAAAATGATATTGTGACAGACATGTTTCTGAAGAATTTGATCCTACAAACGACAGGCTGCCGGTCTGACAACCATTTTTGCGATGAAACGGAGCCCGGACGTCCTCTCAAACAAGGCCAAAGTCTATCATTTGGTTGCATTTTGCACCTGAACTTAGCGGTTATTGCCAAAAGATAATTGGAAGAGATTTGGGAAGTTACATTTTGTAGGAATTAATAAGATTCGTGGATGTTACATCAGTATATAACTACACAAGTATGAATTGGTTCAAATGAAATGCGAGAAATGTGCACTGTATTTGTAAAAATAATTAATAGCTTGTAGTTTATTGCTTGGATTCACCAACCTGTATCGTCGATCAAAGGGAAGGATGACATAGTTCTTCAACCGAGGAAAATTTTCGTCAACCATTACCCCAAATACTGGGAGAAAACTACTTGAAATTGCCGCAACATTCCTCGTCTCTCTCTTGGATCCTCTTCGAGCCTGCAACTTCATTGGCCTAATCTCTGCTTCCATTGAAATCTCTTCCCCTCTCTTCTTAAACTTGTCAGAAGTTACATATATAATCTATGTCATTTTTTGTCAATTAGTAGTTGCCTGCTTAGCAGAAACGTTGGGAAGGTGTTAGAAATTGGAATATGTTCTGTCAAATGGCTTCTGTCCCAAAGAGAAATTTACACAAGAGTTAGGCAGGTATGGAGGCAAATGGATAATCCAAGTAGTAAGTTGTTGGAAGGCTGTGCAAATGTCAATTTGAGAAAAATAAGGGTGGGCGGCTTTTGAATTTTCAAGGAAAAAAATAGGTCAATTGGAAGTAGGGACATTTACATATATACCTATCTAATTTCTAGACTTTACTTCTTTTTTTCTTTTTTTTTTTACATTTATACCATCTAAATGTTGACTACCACATAAAAAAATACCATCACTTCGTGTTTTAAGAAGTGAAATACACCTTTTCAAGCATATGTAAGGTGGTATGTATGTAAATCTTCCTTAAAAAAATTGATAAATGATATTTTTATTATAATTAAGGGAGTGTTACATGCATATCTGATAGTTCTTGTGAATTTATATATATGCACATGTGGGGGTTCAAATCTCCTCTGGCACAGTTGACTTCAAGGAGGTGCTACATCGAATTGTTAGACATATTATGAGTGGCTGGAGACTCGTATAATAGCCTCTCTGACCATTCCTTTAAAAAAAAAATTGTAAATTTTAATATTTATTTACACAAAATA
>NEWO01000014.1:1741754-1831059 GCA_003013225.1 Phalaenopsis aphrodite
AGCATATTTTTGTTTCTATAACTGCAATTATGACCCTTTTCATTTTGATTAATTAAGATTTACTTTAAAATAGTTTGCATGCTAACAGCAAATCAACATTTATGGTTGATGCACCTCCACCAAATTTTCATCGTTTAGCACGAATCTCGAAGTGTCATATGGGTCTCGAGTTAGCTTTTTGAGCAAAAAATTTTCAAATATCGATTAAAAGTCATCCAGAATTCTAATTTCAACAAACTTACAGTCAAATTGAGTTGCTCGACAGGAAGAAGTCAATGTTACCAAAATTAGTCCAATCTGAGTCAAATCAGTCTCAGATCAAGTCATTAAACCACTTTTGAAAGTTTTTCAGGCATATTTTGAATGTCAAATGAATGTCAAATCTAGTAAGTTTATAGTCGAATCGAGCATGTTAACAAGACGAATCCAACGAGCTAAATAATGTTCAATTTTGACATCGTTAAGACACTTTAATGTCCATCAAACATTGTTTGATGAAAGGATGTTCTTCGAATCGTCTGATCAAAGTGATTCATATTCTTGTATTAATTACATCTAGAACAATATAAAGAGAGCCACACCGCTCTCATGAGAGGGAGGAGAGCTTGAAGCCTGAATAAAAGTTTGAAATTTTGAGGTGTTGTAGTCCAACATCACTCCAACACCACCCACCATCGCCAACTACGGTCAATGACTACCGACCGCCGTTGACCACCACAGATCACCATCAACTTTCATCAATCACCATCGGCCGCCACCCGTTTTTTACAACAAGTTTATTCGTGCAACAAGTTAACTCCAAATACTGTTCAACGCTTTCCCGCTTGTGGGACAAGAGACTGCACATGTAATATCCAATTTATAATGAATTTTTTCAACTAGGCTAGGTCTCATATTTTTTTCCGTTTACATGTTTTCCAAATAAAAACTTATGATGTCAATATTGATTGTTTTATTTTATATGAGTATTTGTTAAATTCTCGTGCAATGCTAAAAAGATAATGCATTACTCTAACACCACAAAATTTCTGGCAAGTATCAATCATAATTAGTTCATAAATAATTGATTTAGTTATAATTACATTTAACAAGTTTGATTAAAACCCGTTAATCTTATTAAATAGGGGTAATTACACACATAGAACCCGAAACACTGCTATTTATAAATCTACCATCCAGTTTTGAGCCCTAAAACCCGAAAAATTATTCCATACGGATCGGGCACCGCACGCAGCTTGCGTGCGGTGTCCGATCCGGACCGTAAATCAGATGATTTACGGTCTTGATATATTTCGGTGGGTCCCACTTAAAATTTTTTAATATTTTTTTAAAAAGACGGAAATAATCTCGGCCCTAAACACCGCATGCATCTCAGCGCATGCAGAGAGATGCGCACGCAATAATCCCTCCTAAAACCCTCCCCCCTCTCGGACTTAAATCTCAATCTACGCGCGAAGAGAGATCGTCGCTAAATTTCTGCTATTTTATCTTCTTTGCTGGCATTCAATGGCTTCACAATGTTACTTCAAGCTGCGAAACCCTAATCACCAAAGCGTTTTCAGCCAGGGTTGTCTAATTTACGAAGATTTCAATGGCGGAAGGATGTTGTCTCTTGGGAGCCAATAGGGAAGTGATAAATTCATTCACTCTTTTCGTCTCTACGACTCAGCTTTATCTCGTCCTCAGCGAAGCATTCTAGTCTTTCCAAGCCTCCGAGATGCCCATCTATAAAATCAGGGGAATTAATGTGGATTTCCCTTATGAAGCTTATGATTGTCAACTTGTATACATGGAAAAGGTCATACAATCTTTGCAGGAGGCAAGTTATTCTCTAATGTTTACGTATAATTCGTCGTTGGCTTCGACAGCAGCTTCTCTTTTGTTGAGCACTTTGTGTTTGGTTTTAGATTTAGGAGTATACGGTCATTATCAGTTGTTCAATAGCTAAGGTCTCCCACATCATGTTTCCTTTTGGTCGGCTAATACATTTGAATTTTTCAGCCACTCTGAAGCCTGAGGTTCCGTTTGGCTACAAGTAGGATTTTTAAGTATGATTTAGTAAATCATGGAAATCAGTATATAGAGGATTAAAATCTAAATATTGTTTGACATGATAACCATTAAATCTTGCTAAATCATGATAAATTGATTGACTATTCGTTTTAGATTTTTTTTTTTTGAGAGGGAGAAATTCTTGAATCCGTTAAGACTTCAGAATTGGGGGATTTAATAAATCAAGGATTTAACCAATAATGATACTGAAATCATATTTATCAAAACAGGATTTAATACTCCCAAAATTATATTTGGTAGGATCAAAGCTAATATTGCTTAAATCCTGCCTAAAATAGGACACCAAATGACCCCTAAGTTTATTTTTTGGCTTAGTTATATTTAAGCTCTCAAATTATGATGCAAAAACAGAAGATGGCGCAACTGAAAGAAATCAAACTAATTTATATATTCACGCAGATTGATCAAAGTGAAGACCAAAGATGCTTGGATTGATATGCTTACCCCGTTGCAAGATCTAATGCATTATAATCAGTTTGCAGGCACAAGATTCACTTGAATTAGATATTAGAGAGACAAAAATTGGTTAGTACATAGTGAACTAATCTATTTCAGGCCAATGACTTTGATTGAGGCTGGTTCATTTAGTTACCATTTTTGTTTACAGTTATAATGGGAGGCTCTCTGTTTAGTTCTACCGGTCCTTCTCTCTGTGTGTAACATGGCGGTAGTCTCCAATCTTTTCCATGCGTGCTCAGTTCTATGCAATTCAGTATTGGAAGATTTGAGCATCTTGAAGCTATTGTTCATTTAATATTACATTATTTCATGATTCATTTGAGATGCAATAATCCTTCCAAGTGAGGTTATTCCATGCAGAAAACAATAGATGACGAGTCTTCTTTGAATGATTTTAAAATTTTGATATTGTTTCTATCAACTGGAGTGTAGCAACTAATGTCCTCTACCAGTTCTTGTCTCACTTGATTAAGTTGTTTTTGCTTGTTTTAATTACATCAAACGTCATTCTGCATTTCAACTGTTAATTAAGATTTGCATCGCAGCTGCTAATTAGGATGGACAATTTTGTTGTTTCCTATGAGCCCATTCAAGCGGTGATGACCCTTTTCAAAATTATTCTTGCCAATTCAAACCCTTGAGATCTCAATTTGTCACCCTCAATACACTCATAGTATCAAGATCTATGTTCTATTACATTCATAGTACTGATACATAATATTGTTTGCAGTGAAATCCACTGTCTTTTGTTTAATTTTGTTTTCTTGGGTTAGTTCTAGTCAAGGCAGGTTAGTTGGGGGCAAGATTAGTTTCAATTATAATGTGGTTGTAGGTGGGTGCGATTCCTTATGTTTATTTTTGATAACTATGATGAATATTTTTGATAAGGGTCATATTGGCTTTGTGAAAATTATAAATGGTTATACATTTTGTTTATTTATTTAAATGTTCCTCATATTTGAAGATTTCCCCAATTCTTTGAGAAATCCTAAGAGCATCTACTACTCTCAAGCATTATATCACAATTTTGCGTCATGGTAAGACTTGTGCTGCAACTATGACCATATCAAGTTCTGCATTTTATGTAGTTTTATTTCACAATGAGACTTGCACTACTGCCTTATACTCCATTAAGTTCTTCATCACAATAGGATTGAACCATAATTGGTCCGATGTTGCAGCCTTGCATGACATCTTGATTAGTTTCACGATGATTTTTGTGTTGCAGCCCATGTATCACTACAAAATCTATGTTACAACGCCATATTGTATCTAAATTTGTGTGACAATCCAACCCACAAAACTTGAGTTTTAGGCTCACAAAGTATGAGTCAACAGCACTTGATCGCAAAATTTGCTCCCAAATTACCTACTGGAATGCATTATTTTTGTCCATTGTTACTTGTTTTCGCAACTCCTTACAATGGTTGTTGTTTACACCAATAGTGCCAACTATCCTTGGACATTGTAACTACTGATAACAACTTTAGCAAGTCATACCCTTGCATTTTACTGACACCTCGATCACATGGGGAAGAGTGGGTATCTTTTTGCACTTTTTATATTAGCTTTTGCTCACTAAAATTGAATTACAGCCTTTTTCTGCAAGACCAGCGCCATGATTAGTTGCAACTTTCTATAATGTCTTTATTGCTTGCATCAATATTGCCAGTGCCATTCTGGCCCCAACTATTGAGAATGCTTTGGAAACATATATTCTTGCATTGTATTGATTCATTCTCCAATATGACGGTGAAGATCGAATACCTTTTATTTCTCTTTATAAATGTGATTTGTTGTTCAACTGGGCGAGTATCAAGTTTTCTCCTTTTAAAACAGCTCCATGTAGAAAATTTTTTGTCATTAGTATTTTCTATCTAACTGATTGTGCTATGAAGCTGGATTCTTACTCTTCTAGCTTGATTTACTGCACACAATAGTTTTTAATATCATAGCTTTCTTCTTTTTAGCATCGTATTCGATTGTTGTAAACAATTTGCTTAATATCTGCACTTAGACAATATTTCATTTTATTAGTGAGTTGAGATTATGAAATATAAATTTATATGCAAACTACAGAACAGTTACAAAGAACTACTTAATTGTTCTGAAATTCGTATTATCATTGCAGGGCTGTAATGCTTTGTTGGAGAGTCCTACAGGAACAGGGAAAACTCTTTGCTTACTATGTGCCACGCTAGCTTGGAGAAAGACGTTGGGCAACTTTTCACTGAAGGTAGATGAAACCAAAAGCTGTTTTTCTGGTAGCCAACCGCCTCAATCAACACAAAGTCCAAAATCAGAATTTCCTGTCATTATTTATAGTTCTCGCACTCATAGCCAGTTGAAGCAAGTCATCCGGGAACTAAAAGCAACCAATTACAGGTAGAACTAAAATATATATTGTATCTTTTTTCTGTAATTGTTTGAATATCATACATAAATCTTATGTATAATCATAATTCAAATGCACCTAAAGGATTTTGAATGCCAGAACTATAGTCTTCAGAGATTAATAGATTTCATGTAATTGTGACAAACTTGCAGGCCTCGAATGGGGATATTAGGTTCTCGGGAGCAAATGTGCATTCATGATGACGTGAGGCAGCTTCGTGGTAGAACGCAAAATGTTGCTTGCCACACCATTTGCAAAAAGCGGAAGTGTCGACATCACCTTAATGTGACTGGTAATTGTTATTAGGCTTTTTTTTCCAATGTGTATATATATATATTCTATAAAAAACCCAATGACTGATTTTATTGAAATACAAGGATACATAAAGGTTGTATGAGAAGAGGCTAAAGAGGCACCCTACTCATACTATATAAGTACATAAAAACTCCAACAAAAGGTACAGATAAACTCAATAAAAAATAAAAAAAACAAATTTAAAACATGCAGAAAATAGTAGCTAGGGACGAGCCAGTTTAGTCCTGCCTCTTTCTTTAGTTTTAGGAGCGGAATCAGATAACAAGCTTTGAAGAGTCGTGCCATTTCCAGGAGACACCAAAGTATCATTCATTAAGTTTCCAAGTTGGAGTGAGCCCCCAGGCTTCTTCCGCCGAGAAGTGTAAACCTGATATTTTTCATCTGAAGACTGGCTCATATGATCCTCGATCTGATTTGATGTTTGAACCACAGTAGAAGGAAAGACAGTCGTTGCCACCGTGATAGGTTCCAGTGTATGTGAAGTGTAAATTGTTACCTCTGCACCTGATGCTTCCTGAATAGGAGCCGCGTGACTATTCTGATTTTTTGTTAGAACATTATCCATTGTAGTATGGTCAGGAGAAGGGATCTCAGGGGCAGACACCAACTTTTGTCTTATGGTGTTTCCCTCCTCAGGTTGGCTGTCATCAAGTTTGTTGGGAGCGCGTTCAGACACATGAGGTGCGCTAACAGTGTATTTCTGCTTTTGACTATTGATTCTCAACTGTGGTGTAATTTGAAACAATGCTCATGCGGGTGTTCAAGCATCTTGCAGTAGTATGATTTTTGTTCCATAATTATTTTTTGCCAATAACCATTGTGAGCAGATCCAAGCCAAACTTCTTGTACATTCGGTAGTGTAATATCTCGTTCAATCAAAATCCTTGCAATAGTGGGTTTTGGGAAATGAACTGTAGGTAAATCTTCCTGCAAATGTTTTCCAAGTATAGTCTCAATTGCATATAAGATAAGTAGACCAAAAAAAAAGAAACTTGAGTTCAAGTAATGAGAATCAGATAGGTGCAATTGAGGGTTCTTGACTGGGATCAAAATTGGGGGTCCATTTGAGCAATTTCATATGTTTGCCCTCAATTGTGATGAATTTTTTTGAGAAAATCCTCTTGTAATCATCTTTTGTGGTCAGCTGTATCATAATATGTCTTCCATCGAAATGACCCACCTGCCAATCCTCAACCAGTTTGAAATTTTTCAAAAACCTTTCTGATGATCTCCATCTTTGGGCAACCTAATTGAAATTTTCCAACTAGTATAAATTTGTATTTTCCTGCACGAGTTGAAATTTCAGCGTCAGAGAACAAAATTGCTAGTTTGCCCGCCTTTTTCACAACTTTTTTTATGAGATTGCAATCGTCATTTTCTGCAACAGAATCATGGTAACTTTGCGGGAATACCGCACTATCTGTGAGGTGAAAATGAGAGCTGCGTTTGTGAACCACTGTAGCGTAGGAGGGTTTGGCGGGGTTATCACCGGTGAGGGCGGTGGCGTAAGAAAGCCTTGAGGCCATTACCGCAGCTAGTGCCAAAAGCTGCAGGATATGTCGCAGACGTCTACTCCAGAGGCTGAAACGAGCGGCTCAGTTGCAGAATCGCGCGCTGAGCCTAGCAGAAAGACGAGCGGCTCAGACGAAGTTGAGCAACTCGTAGACGCTTTGAGCCGAGCAGACAACGAGCGGTCTGTCACAGACGCAGATCGAGCGGCTCTATCGCAGACGAGGCGCAGACAGGAATCGCAGCAGACGACGCGAATGGAAGCATACCACTGAGACGAAATAGGCGACGCGAGATGACGCTGAATCCCGAAGCAGAAAGGAATCAACGCGAGACGCCTAGCAGAGCGGAACGAGCGGAATGACATATTTTTCTCCATTTTATATATATATTTATATATATATGTATGTATGTATATATTTCTGGTGTGATTATTTCTAATGTCACTGACATGCTTAAACCCTTGTAGAGTTCATGAAAAATCGTCAAGATATTGGCAATGATCCTTTCGACATAGAGGATTTGGTTAAGATTGGAAGGACAAAAGATGCGTAGGTTATCATATCCATGCTCCAGAACACTTTTATTTAATTACATTTTGTACTTTTGATGTGTTATTACTATTGCTTTGAATTTCTTTAATTTATGAGAGTCACTATTACACAGATGCCCCTACTACATAAGCCGCGAGCTTCACAAGGCTGTTGATATTTTGTTTGCTCCATATAACTACCTCATTGATCCTGGAAACCGAAGTTCTTTATCAGGCATCTCATGGAGCAATGCTGTGCTTATTTTTGATGAAGCTCACAACCTGGTATATATATATGCATATTTACATTCATACCACCCAAATTCTATGTTTTTACCTATCTAACATCTAGGCTTTCTTTTGACCTTTATATCACCCAAAATTTTCATATCACATAAAAATAACACCATTTTAACTTTTAAAAAGTGATGCATGAGTAAGGTGGCATATGTGAAAAAATTCAAATTTAGGTGTTACATATGCAAATTCATAAGATTTGAGTCATATGTATGTCGATCTTCTTTTTTTTTCTATTGGTTAAAACTATACAAAAAGATTTTCTTTTATTTATTTAGGTGCCTATCATTAAACGAAAAAAGGTCCATTTTTATTAAAAAATGCGTCTATCAATGTCATTTGGAATCTGATTGCTTCTTAGTTTGTTTTCCCTATTGATTCTGTCATTGAGCTCACTGCTCTGCATCACTCTTGAGTGACTTCATTGGTTTGTTTCTCAATTTAACAGTTATCGATCATATAGGCTTTCAAGGAATAATGCTTATTTCACTTCGTCTCAAAAGTGGCACCGAATTTCAATGTGATTTTTTTTAAAGAGTTCTCCAATTAATTTTTTTTTTGCTTATGAAATACAGCACGCTGATTTTACTGGCTTAACGGGCCTCTATACTTCTAGAAATGATACAATTCCTGTAAAAAGTTGATAAACAGTTGAGCATTAAATTTGCTGTTTTCAATTCTTCTATAATTGTGTTCTGACAGATGCGAAGATGAATATATTATATATTTTTGGGGCATTTACATACATGCCACTCAATTCTTATGTATTTACATATCGAGCTGTTAATTTTTCCTTTTTTACTTTCATACCACCCAAATCTTTCATATCACATCAAAGATGCACTATTTTAACTTTTAAAAGGTGAAATACACCTTCTCATATATAGGGAGGTGGCATGTATGTAATAATTGATGTTTAGGTGTTAGGATTTAAATACAAAATAATTAAATTGTATGTGTAAATCTTCCTATATTTTTTTACATGCAGGATAGCATATGCGCTGATGCAGCTTCATTTGACTTGCCCTCCAGTTATCTGACTGTTTGTATAACCGAAGCAAAAGAATGCATTGACCTTTGTATCGAGAAGAGGGCACTTGAAAGAGCAGCTGATAAACGATATGATCCGGAAACCTATTCTATTCTCAGAGGTATACATTTTGCGCAAACTTTCTGATGGTTGTGTTATGTACTCTAGTTTCACCGTAAGTGGTAGTTTCTCACTTCAAACCAATGCAATAAAGTGAGCATGTTAGAACTATATAAAGAATTAAATGCACAAATTGAAGTGTGTTGGCATAGAAGTGAGTGATTAATTTATAAGCTCAATATTAATTTGTATTAGTGAATAAGCACGTTTGCTTATTATATCATATGATGAAGCCTTCGGACACAAGTTTTTACTCACTTATGTGACTGTAATTATAATGGTACAATGCTAATTGCGAGAGTATCTCAATTTCTAACCTTGAGTGTAATATTTGCTCCAACTCTATTGTATAGAAGCATTCGGCATATAGATCATTATATAGACATTGATGTAAGGTGCAAGTGACTAAGTATAAGCTATAAAACAGATATACATGATGATTTTAGTTAGTTCCATCCAAATCAACCTACATTATTGGTTAAACCTTTCTCTAAGAGTTCTACTTGAGCATTCTTTAGTGGTGTTGTCCCCTTTGTCATGAGCTTGTCCGAGTGGTTGAAATTATCAAGGCAAGAACAAATGATTTGATGGTAAAATTTAAATTTCAATTACTGGCATTGATTAATGAAAATATTAATTCAATAAATTGGAAGTCACTGATATATAAAATTCAAACTAAATAAATACAAGGCAATTATTAGTATAAGTAACTCTCTCTTTTTGGACCATGTCTATGATAAATGATTTTTCTTTTTCCACTTATTTTTATCGCAAGTGTTTGTTCTCAAAGTATTTGTTTAAAATTGTTGTGAGTAATTAACAGTTTAATATATATTTTTATAACTAAAATTACTATAACATAGAGAAAATAAGAATGCACTATGCATGATTGTTAAATTTAGTACAAAAACAAGCCTTGACGCGGAGTTTTTTTTCTGGGTTGCGGCACTGTAGCAGCTACTGTGCTGCGGATGCGGTACTGTAGCTGCAACAGTATTGCGGCCCAAATTTTCTCTCATCTTTTTTTTTCGTTTCCTTCTCTATTCCTTTCTTTTTTTATGATTCTTCTATTTTATTTTTCACTTATTTTATGCTTGCCTTTTCTATTTTCTTCCTTTTCCATGAAATCCCCTATTATAAATCCATGTCTACTATACTACTTCCTTTTAATTCTATTTCCTAATTGAAAAAATTGCCTAATATAAGTCTTAATCCCTCTTATATATAGGGGTTGTTTTTGCTTAGGAAAAGAGATTGGGATGAGTGCAGATTTCTGAGTGTTGCCTTTGAGGCATTCTTCTTCTCTGGGGGATGTATTCGACAGTGAGTAGATGCTTCGATCGTAACTCTTCCGAGGTGATGACTGTCTCCAAGGGTTTGGGTGGTGCTCAGGCTGTCGCTCGGCCTCGAAGGGACATTTATATTTCCGCAATGCTTATTGGAGTCTGTGTTGTGTTTTTATGTTTGTGTTGTTGTTTATTTCCTGTTTTGACGAGTCCTATTGTAATCTTTGAAATTTAGTAATAATATTTCTATTTCTGTTGTGATTTGGGGCTTCCTCCTGTATCATTTGATATCAGAGCCAACCCAACCTTAGTCCTATCCTAAAGTTTCCTAGATCAGTCCCTACCCAAACCGCCCCCACTAAAATTTTTCTACCCTAAAAGATTCGATGAACGAGGTTGAAGCTTCCCCAACCCCGGGAGATTGACGTGGGAACTTTTGCCGAGTTGCGGCACCGCAACAACAACAGTGCAGTACTGCGGCCCAAATTTCCTCCCCTTACTTTTTCGTTTCCCTCTTTCTTTCTTTTCTTTTCTACGATTCTCCTATTTTATTTCCTACCTATTTCATGTCTGCCTTTTCCATTTCTTTCCTTTTGCATGAAATCCTCTATTATAAATCTTTGCCTATTCTATTACTTCATTTTTATTCTATTTTCTAATTGAAAACATTGCCTAATTAAGTCCTAATCCCTATTATATATATATGAGCATTTTTTGCTTGGGAAAGGAGATTGGGATTAGTGCAAATTTCTGAGTGTTGCCTTTGAGGCATTCTTTCTCTTCGGGGGATGCATCTGATAGCGAGAAGGTACTCCGGCTGTAACTCATTCGAGGTGGTGACCGTCTCCAAGGGTTTAGGTGGTGCTTCGATTGTAGCTCGGCCCCGAAGATACATTTTATCTTTTTGCAACACTTATTGTAGTTTATATTGTGTCTTTATGTTTGTGTTGTTGTTTATTTCCTGTTTTGATGAGTCATGTTGTAAACTTTGAAATTCAACAATAATAATATTATTTTTGTTGTGGGTTAGAGTTTCCTCCCACATCAAGCCTTTATCCTACTAAGTGGGGTCGGCTACATAATCCTTTTTCTCCATTGCGTCTTATTGAGTGCCATCTTTTCATTTAATTCTAATAGATTAAAGATAATTTGTTATACAATATGCCAAGTTATTTCAACACAAACTGTGAACACCTTGGCAAGCAAATCCAGTACAATTGAAGTTCATTTCTTCATAATGTGATTTTGAGAAGATGGTTAGATTGAGTTCAAATGTTGTACATTGGTTGTTAGGGTCATGTCACATCCTGTTAGATCCAATTGTGTAAATACGTCGAGCTTGAGCGAGTTTAAGACTTTTTCGTGCTCGAGTCATTCAAATTTTTTGTTGTTCGTGTTTGACTCGTATTAGAAATGACTGGTAACTTGTGTCTTCGTGTTCAACTCGATTCAAACTCATTTCTTCAAATGAAGCTCTTGTTTGGCTTGAAATAATAATTTATTTAAATTTAATAAATCAAATAATATATTTAAATTAAAAAATATTTTTTTAGTTTAAAATTTTTCAAGTAGAGATTAAAAACTCAAATTCACTTCCACAGCCACGTAACTCGTGCCCACGTCAGACGTGAAATTGGTTTTCGAAAAATTGAGGTTCATTCTTACATTTTAAAGAGCAAATGTTAAAGTGCTTATTCAGTAATTCCTGATGTGGTATTAAAAGAGGGCGGATTGCGTGGCTGGAAGCGGAGGGATGGTTTGGACTACGAGGTGCAGTGATAAATTTTTGGGCATTTACAAACATAACGCTCAATTCTTATGTATTTACATATCCAACATATTATTTCTTGGCGGGACCGTGGATGGCGCGATGGGGGGAGAAAGGGTGGGACAAAGCTACAACAATCAATTTATTAGCAACATTTACGTATATATCATCCTATTCTTCTGTATTTACACATCCAACATAAAAAAAATATTTTTCATTTGTAATCCTAGCTCAAATTATTTAAAATTTAATAAAATTTAATATTTTTTTAAGTACAATGTAAAAATTTAATATATAAATAATATACTATTATTATTTATTTATTATTTAATTAATTCGAGTCAACTTGAGCTGAACATGAATGAACAAACTTTTTTTGTTTATGTTTGACTTGTTTATAAATCGAGCTTAAAAAAAATTGTTTGTGTTCAGATCATTTGCTTAACGAATGGAATTTAACAAGGGCTATTCGGCGAGCCAAACACAAACTGTTCATGAACTATGAGATTTTTTTGACAATCTTAATTAGACCCCTCTGGTGCAACAAAGGTATAACAAAGGAAGACAATTCAATGAGATTTATTTTGCTCTAGATGTCATCTTGATTTTTCTAACCAGAATCAAGTAAAATATTAGTTGGCCTAAATTGTCATAAATTATGTATTACACTTCAAACTTTCTAATATTCTTCATAAATAATGAATTGAAAGCACACAAAATAATCATCAAAATATATTGTAAGAATTTTTAAATAACTTCAAATATAAATTTATGTGCACCAAAGCTTTTTAATTGAAATCTTTCATGCATTTTGTTCTGTAATGCCTCTAGAACAATACAACTAAAATACTATAATATAGACAACACTAGTCATCGGTTTACTGTTTCATATTCTCTTTCACCTGTTTCTTTCTTTTTTCTAAAACACAAATCATATCAGTGAACATTATCTCACAATGATTTTTTCTTAAATTTTGATACCCATTCTTTGTGTATAGTAAATATCAATTTTTGTATTGATAAAGTTTTCATAGGATGGATAAGATAAGACATTGATCATACAAAAAAAACGAACTTGATCAAAGAGATGAGCTAGGTATCGACTTTGCCTATATACTGCAAATTGTTTTCTTAATTTTTGTTGTTTTACTATCATTTTTAAAGATACAAGAGAACCGTAGAAATAAATATATATCAAAAAAATGTTTTCTTTGCCCACATTAAAGTATGGGGATGAGCTTGTCACATTAAAGTATGGGGGTTGAGCTTGTCAAACTGTGCTCATGGCAAACTTGCTAGATGGGTTGAGAATGGAGCTCATTAGCCAAGGTTTATAGGCTTGCTAGTTAGGTTCCAAGTGAACTTACCAATCAATTCCTATATGGACTCATCAATTGAGCTCAATATGTATTTGCCAACCAACTACAAAGGAAATATCCTCTTAGGCTTACAAGGAACTCACTGAATTCCGTCATTAAACTTGCTTGATAAGCCCATATTAGGAGCTACTTGACAATCATTATCAAAAGACTCGGTGACTCCTCCATACTCGTTAACCTACCAGTAGTCTTACTTTGAGTTCCGTACTTGTGCTGCATGTCCCTATTTTTTTCTATTTTTAAAAATTTTAATTACATGCATAACTTATTCCGTAGCTCTCGAGTTTCCAGATCGCTCTCTCTAAATAAGGGAATTTAAGAATAGTAAGTGGTTCTGAGTTCTTTATTCATTTATTTGGTACCCTTACGTTGGTATGCAATTCCCCTCTTCTATATTTATCCCTTTTTTCCTCAGAGTTAGTAAGATTCTGGTGTAGCCTACAGACAAAATAAGTCCTAACAACATGTTATGACTCTTTATCTTTCTTATACTATGAGCATGATTTATTCATATTGCTTATTTCTAGAGGTAAGCCGGATGAGCTCTCTATATACCCTCTTAGTGAAACACCTTCTTTTGTTGCGCTTAATCATCCATTCCATGCTAGTAATATTTTCGATATCATTTTAATCCTCAGATTATGAGGTGTTAAAAATGCATCCTTAATTGCAGAGGAAAAGCTTTTTCTAGCCTATTTTGTAACATCTCAAACTCTCACCCATTGAGATAATGTTCACTTTGGTCTAATGGCCTCACTATTTTTGCCTCATTGGTGTAGCTTCATAGGAGGTTATCCATACTAGAAGTGCGCGAGCACACTTAACTTTGGAGTTTCTATCGAAGTTCAAACCGTTACCCCAAAAGATGTCTCAATGTTTAAGAGTTCAGTTTCATTCTACTTAAGGGGTTTTCTAATTTCCCCTACTCAAGTAACTGTCTTCCTCGTCAGTGTTCTAAACCAGAATAGTTCACTAGATAGATAAGATTCTAGAGGTGCCCCTTACATATTCAAAAAGTAGCTCCCACAATGTTGTTCTATCTTGGGTTCAAGAGGTGGGTCTCATGGCATAACACTTAGTTTTGTATAACACTTAGTTCTCATCTTAAGTTGGTGTAATGCTTTGATACCATTTGTACAACCTGAACTTTCACCATCGTGATTTATTGTCCCTTCTGGGCTAATGGCCTCATAGTTTTTGCCCCATTGGTGTACTTCCAGGAGGTTACCCATCACAAGAGTGCTCCTTGCGAGCAAGCTTAACTTTGAAGTTTCTATTGAAATTCCAACCGTCACACCAAATGGTGTTTCAATGTTTAGGAGTTAAGCTTCTTTCTATTGGAGTGGTTTCACATATTTGCTTTGAATTTTTTTTCTTTTTATCATGTGATAATAAAGGCCAGTAGTTGTAGAAATGGCATGATGTTGAATTTCTATCAAAATTCTAGCCATTACACTAAAAGACATTTCAATGTTTATAGGTTCAACTTCATTCTCCTTGAGGGGCTTCACATATTTGCTTTGAAAATTTTTGTTCTTTTATCATCTGATGATTAATAAAGGCCTGTAGCTGTAGAAATGGTATGATGTTGCTGTTTAAGGGTAGTTTTTAATTTCATAGTTGTGTAATCTTTTGTTGTAATCAGGTTGTGTTTATTTCTCCCTTCAGCATTAAATGATGGCAAATTCTTTATGAATAGAGATTGTTTGATATTGTTTGGAGCAGCTTTTTTTTTCTCCTTAAAAGCTACTTTCTCAGCCATAGGTTCTATTATGATTTTCTTAAATCAGCTTTTCCAAAGAAATATTTTACATTTTTTTTTTCTGTTGGCTTCTTCTTCTATCAAAAAACAGTTTAAAAGTTACTCGAACAAATCTTTGTTCTTGTGCAGGTCTTCTACTAAAGCTTGAGAAACGAATTGCTGAAATTCCAATTGAATCCAAAGAGCTTGGCTTTACTCGACCTGGACACTATATCTATGAGTTCCTCTCTGATTTGAACATTACAGATAAGACATCAAATATGCTAATTGATACAATTGAAAATGCTTCTTTACTTCTTGAGGAAGGTAAACCTTACCATTTCATATTATTTTCTTTCCTTCATCTTTTTCTTTATCGTTTAAATTTTTTGATGATCTATTTGAGCGATTATGATTGCCCGTGAAAGTAACTATAGAAATATTATGACAAAAATAGATTTTTTTTAGTTATGAGTACCTCAAATTAATTTTTCTTTTTAAAAAATTAGACATAATTTGTTTCAGTTACCACTCTCATATATATATATATATATGTATATATATATATATATATATATATATATATATATATATATATATATGTATACATGTACATATCTACATGTATGCATGTACATATCTACATGTATGCATGTACATATCTACATGTATACATGTACATATATAAAGGGGAATTTACACATAGCACACTAATCTTATGTCTTTACATATCTCGCACCTAAACTTTCATATTTACACATACAACACTCAAATCTTTAATATCACATCAAGAATAACTCTATTATCACTTTTTAAAAGTGAAGTCCACATTATCATGCATAAGTTTAAAGTGCAGTATTGCTATGTATGTAAATATGAAAGTTTAATTGTGAGACAGTACATACATAAGAATTGTGTGCTATGTATGCACGTTTCCCTTTTATAAAACAAAAGAAGTTGCAACTAATTAGAACTGAGATAGTTTGCAAAACTGCCCGCCTCACTGCAAATGCAGCTTATAATTGCTCACCTCTTTTCTCAAAAGCCTTGTGCATATGCTTTCATGCGATAACTCTGTGAACTCTTGAATTTTGGCATTTACTAGGCAACACATCTCAGGATGGAAGGCAAAGACAACCTAACACAGCTTGCAGATTAGAGATCATCGGAAACATCCTTAAAATTGTATTCAGGGATGGTGATAAAAGGCATGCCAGCTTTTATCGTGTAAGTTTCTCTGGGACAAGCATGTGTAATTGTCTTTGATATCTTTTTTGGTTCTTAGGTGGAGGAGCTAAATGATTTTGATGTAATTTTGTTATGTTGTTTCATCAATTTTATTTAAATATTTGTCTTGATAAGGTTATATTTTCTTTTTCCTTTTTTTTTGTTTGAAGTTCCATGTGCAGGAGTCACAATCAATTACTTCAGATTCCCTGAAAGGTACTACTGGTTTTACTTCCATTCTCCAAATTTAAATGCATTTTTTTAATTTTCACCTTCAATTACAGATATTAGAGTTGCTCTGCATGTTTTAATCTGACACATCAGATAAAAGGTGACAACTGATTATAACAGACTTGTGTGGATTAGTATTTTGGTAAATGATCCAAGAAGTACTTTTTTTCTAATATTTAACAATCAAATAGATATTCGAGTTTCTGTAAACTATCTTATGAATTTTTTTATGATTCATACATTGAATTTTTAGGAAAGAATAATGGAAAATAGACTTGGTAAATTTTAGCCTTCTTGGAGAACCAATTTAGTGTAATATCAGAAGGATTTTTTATCAAAATAATTTTGAAGTTTTTAAAACATTGGGATAATTTTCTTGTCGCTTATGTTTGCAATTCCCTTGATGCAGGTAAACTTTCTCGGTCGCTTAGCTGGTGGTGTTTCAACCCTGGACTCGCAATGAAAGAATTTGTGAAATTGGGTGTGCGCTCAATTATATTGACATCTGGAACGTTATCTCCTCTTGAATCATGTGCCCAAGAAATGAACTTGTACGTTACGGCGCTGTTTGGGATCACTTTTGTTTTTGTTTTCTCTTTCTTATTTTAATTTTATTTTTTTATGTTTTGATTTGAAATAAAACTTATTTGGTATGGTTGATTAATGGGGTTTTTTACATACATTGCACATTGCTATTTACAAATCTAGCACCCACTTTAATCTTTCTTTGAAATTCTTACTCAAATATCAAATTTAATGATAAAACCCCAACACATATATTTCATTTTTATCAAATTCTCAATGGTTTGATCTTGTCACGCATAAATATATCGGTTCGGTAGTTCAAAATTTTCACATGGGTGCTAGATTTTATAAATAGTGATGTTTGGGGTGCTATGTACCTAATTATCACTTGATTTAGTAAATAGTTGCTTTTAAAAACAGGCAAAACACCCAAAAGTTATTTTGAATGTTTTTGCCTGTTTTCAAACATATGTTTATTTATTTTTTCTTAAACTGAAAATAAAAACATGTTAAAAACACATCAAACAGACATGTTTTTAAAAATAAAGGGGAAAAAAACAAAAACCAAAACAAAAAAAACAAAATTAATATCAAATAAGTCTTAAATTTTTCTTTGTCGCGGTATTTAATTTCTATTATTATTTATTTTTTCATTGAAAACACTTTTACTGTTATATGTTTGGTTTTTTATTTCTTTATTTGAAGGGAATTTCCAGTGAGGTTAGAGAATCCTCATGTTGTATCACCAGATCAGGTCTGGGTTGGAGTTGTACAAAGTGGCCCATCTGGTTATTCACTTAATTCCTCCTATCGCACTCGTGATTCTTTAGAGTATAAGCAGGAGCTTGGCAACACCATTGGTATGCATTAGATAATNCCATCTGGTTATTCACTTAATTCCTCCTATCGCACTCGTGATTCTTTAGAGTATAAGCAGGAGCTTGGCAACACCATTGGTATGCATTAGATAATTAGAAGATTAGTACAAATTTAGAGTCACGATTCTGCACTGATGTGTTTTCTTTGAAAGATTTACATAAATACCACTCAATTCCTATTTATTTACATATCTAACATCTAAACTTCAATGTTTACGTATATGCCACCTTACCTTTGGATGAGAAGGTGCATTTAACTTTTTGAAGGTTAAAATGGTGGCATTTTTTATGTGATATGAAATATTTGGGTGGTATAAATCTAAAAAGTAAATTTTAAGTGTTAAATATGTAATACGTAGGAATTGGGTTATGTAAATGCTCCTTTTTCTTTTGGTGTCGCTGCAGTGAATTTTTCTAAAATTGTGCCTGCTGGATTACTCGTCTTCTTTCCCTCATACTATCTTATGGATCAATGCATTGAATGTTGGAAGAATATGGTGAGGAAATTATCATCTTCGTAATTTATTTAAGGAAGATTTACATACATTCCACTCAATTCCTATGTATTTACATATCTAACACCTAAACTTTAATTTATACATGAAGTGGTGTATTTCTTTATTTAAAAGTTAAAACAGTGGTACTTTTGATGTGATATGAAAGATTTGGGTGTTATAAATATAAAAATCAAAACTTAGATTTTAGTTATGCAAATATTAAGCATTGGGTTGTATGTATGTAAAATCTCCTTGATTTAATGCTCTTTATTGCACTGGTGTATTTACGAATGGATTTGAATCTACAGAGCCATGCGAGGTCGAGTGAATGCATTACAATATGGGAAAGAATCTGCAAAAATAAACAACCTGTCATAGAACCCAAGCAGTCGGCACTTTTTCCGAATGCTATCGAGGTGACACTTTAAGCTATTGGTACTTTCATCTCTATCACTTTTAGTGTGGTCCCATCACAGCTACATATTATCTTAAAAGGTTTAAAAACAAACTTTTCATTCTTTTCAAATTCCTTTTTCTATTTTATTTTTTCTTTTGCTCTTCTTTCAGGATTTTGAAGCAAAGCTGCATGACAAGACTACGTCTGGGGCAATATTTTTTGCAGTTTGTCGTGGCAAAGTTAGTTTTTCATCAAACTTTAATTTATCATTTTTTTTTAAAGATATGCGGTTTGTACCCTTACATTTCTTTCTCTCTTTGCGCCCCAAGTTTGCCAGAAAGTCTAATATGCTGTTCTGTAAATTTCCGTCTAGCTGATAATGCAAATTATTGTCAGATCACTTTTAATATTCCTGAATCCCTGGACAAGACGCAGTTGTCTTGGCAATGCATTTTAGTCGTATATGAAGGCAAACTAACGTAGTATTGGTTGGAATGAATGTAAAAGTATTTTCGGGCATTTGCCTACATAGAGCACGATTCTTATGTATTTACATTTCTCACACGTAAACTTTAACATTTACATACATAACATTCAAATTTTTAATATCACATTAAAAATAACACTGTTACAAATTTTTAAAAGTCAAATACACCTTATCGTGCTTAGATGTAAATCACCAAAATGCTATGTATGTAAATATGAAAGTTCAGGTATGAGATATGTAAATACATAAGAATTGTGTCCTATGTTTGTAAATTTTCTAAGTTTTTTTTAAGTGGTAAGATGTGAGACAACTAAGCTGACTTTATTCCTATGAAGCACGGGTACACGACCATGTCACAATACGATATGACAAAACAACATAATTGTAAAAAAATCACATGATTTAGCATGGACACCTTTTTTATATTTAATGAATTATTAATGTAAATATATATTTTTATTTTCTTACTAACGATTTCATAAAAGAATTACACGATCTCAATCACACAAAGATGGCATAAAAGAAAGACTGCTTTTCACAATCGAACAGACGTGCTCCTTAATTCAAATCTTAAGGAGTCATATCAATGGCACAATAACAGTAGTGCAAAAATAGCAGATGACATTCTGCAAAGCATTTATAGAATTATCCAGTTGGAAAGCCATAGCCGAAGTATGGTGTTATCAGCCTTTTTATAGAACATGAAAAATGATACTCTATGACAAGAACAAGTTGGGCTCAAAAACTTGTAGAGCTTCCATTATCAGCACAAGTTAATGGGGCATTCTAGATTTAAAAAAAACAAGCACGTTTATGGGTTAAAAGGCAAATTTGAGCAAACTTCGTTTAAACATTGCATTCAAAATACTATTTAAATCCTATTTATATCAATTGAGTGTTAAATCTGAAATAAGTTGTTAAACATTATAAATGGATTCAACTAGATTTAACATTAATAGTACTCAACACATTTATGGATTTAACAACATTGGATTTGATAAATCCGAATTTACAGGATTTATTAAATCTTGCCCCCTAAAAATGAAAATCTATAGGACTTGAGGAATCCTTCCAGATTAAGAAAACAAAACTTCACTGCTTGGATACACTTGGCTTGAACATTGGGAATGCTGGGAACAAACCTCTGAATATTGTCGTTTTAGGGCAGCTCGATGACCTCACTACTCACTTTGACCTGCGTTGTTTTGAGCTGCTTCGACGTAGGGCAGCTCAACGACCTCACTGCTTTCAGAAAGTTTCGGGCTGTTTTGATGTAATTTTTTTGTGGCAGCTGAGGACTGCTTGAGAATGTTGGTGAGGTACTGAGGACTGCTTGAAAATACAGGGGCTTCGATTTTGAGTTGCCACTTGACCTTTTTCTTTGACCTAGGGCTAAGAAAAGCACTAGTTTAAGTTTTCGTGTCCCGTTCCTGCTCGATGCCATGTTGAGCAGTGACGAGCCATGTCCTCGACAGTGTCGAACTCAAGTCCCCGACATGTTTATAGCCGTGTCAGATACGTATTGTATCGACCTGTGTCGAACACGTATCCGACACGGGTACTACACCTACTTTACAGTTTCAGTGCTTCACAGTTTTGGTCTACAAGAATTTAGCATTTTTATTGTAAAATTACACCGAAAGTAGCTTAGGCATGCCCTGACAATTATACAATAGTATGGTCATACTTTGCTCTAATACAATCAAAACACAGCGTAAGGGTTTATTTGTTTAATTCTAAAGTTGCATTTTGTGATCTTTTGAAGGCCTGGCGGTTATTGCCATGGAAACTCTATTGACTATTAATTATGGAAGAATTTCTTCTAACTGTTTAGAGAATGGGACAAACTTTTGTTGTCTGATTCTCAGTCCATTGCTTGAAATACTATTACAGAGCTTTACTGTGGCTCTAGCATTGTCTCAATCTTCTTGTTTGATTGGGTTTGCGTGGGTATAGGATGATGTTTTTGGCCGTGTTCAAACACAGGGCCTCTAAGCTTGCCAATGTTCCATATGTTCTCAAGCCTAAATAATGGTTCTGCTTGTTTAGGTCTACTGCACCTGATTAAATGTGGAAAACTTAAAATAAAATAATGGAACATTTATTTGCATAACACTCATTTTTTATGTCTATACATATCTAACAACTACTTTTCATTTTTTACATGCATTCCACCTTACCCATGCATGAAAGGCGTATCTCACTTTTTAAAAGTTAGATGGTGATTTTTTTATGTGATATGAAAGATTTAGGTGGTATAAAAGTTTAGTTGTTAGATATGTAAATACAAAGGATTTCAGACTGTCTGTCAGGGAGCATATCATCACTTAGCTCATCTTTGTTTGAAACTATATACATTTGAAACTAATTGCAAAGGTTTGCTAAGTTAGAGATAAAACTACCTTAAATTCTTTTTGGTAAATTCTTTGATCTAATTGAAAATTATTTCAACTAGCTTCTTAAAATGCAAAGCAGTTGATAACATTATAAATGGTTTAAAGAAATACATTTGCCCCGTTAGAATGTTGTGTATGCAAAAGCTCAAAAAAAGCAAAAATTTCTCGAGTTATTGCTTTTTCTTTTGTATTATTCTTATTAAAATATAGGCAGAAATTTGTTATTATTGGAACTATAAAGTTTGAAAAAATGAGTTCTCATATGTATTAGGGATTAATAGCATAACCTTTCATGTGTACCAAAGCCAATATATAGAGTCTCATGTTTTATCGCACAAACCTTTCATTTTTGTTTTAGTTGTGTTCGTTCTCTTAATCTTCTAGAGTAGACGAGTAAATACACTTTATGCTCATGTAACTTTTACATTTCTTCAGGTTAGTGAGGGTCTTGATTTTGCTGATCAAACAGGGAGAGGAGTTGTGATCACTGGAATGCCATTTTCGATGAAGACTGATCCCAAGGTCTGATGATGAAACTAGCATATGAATATTTTATTTAGGTCATAATTAGCTTGTGATGTTACATAAAATGCTGTTGAAATTGCACTACCCAATGGAAAAGTTTACCTTAATTGGTCTTATTTCTTCTTTTAGATTCGCCTCAAACGCGAGTACTTGGATCAGCAAGCATTAGCAAGGAAGAAAGACTCTAAAGATGTAAACATCTTCTTATTATGACTAAAATTTTGTATTAGTTTCTCAAGCTATTTATTAGCAAAAGTTTTTTCTTTTTCTTTTATAAATTACCTTCTAATTTTCTTTCAGGCTCTGACTGGTGAGCAGTGGTACGTGCAGCAGGCAGTGAGGGCTGTCAATCAAGCTATTGGTCGTGTTATCAGACATCGCCATGATTATGGAGCTATAGTTCTTTGCGATGAAAGGTGCTACCATAATGTATTTTGTTCTCCAGCAATCTTATTTCCTTGTCTAAATTTTCCAATGAGTAAAAACTTTTATTTCAGATCTTTAGGAAAGCCAACTTGTAATTTGCCATAAAGGTTGAACCCATAAGAAACATTTACTCTAGTATCATTTCTTATTTGTGATGAAGTAATTTGGATAAACTGCAAGTCAGAATACCTAATTTCTGTAGGTGACATATCGGACGGTCTCGCAGACATTGTGGTTTCTTACCACAACTTTAATCTTCATATTGCACTAAATTAAATTTCGTTCCATTGAAATGCATAGAAAATCAGAGGTTTTTGCTCACTTTTTTTTATTTGATTTTTCTATTAAGTTTTCTCTGGTCTATGCATAGGTTTGCTCAGCAAAACTATCAGTGCCAAATGTCATATTGGCTCCGGCCATACGTCAAGGTCAGATCATGAGTTTTTTAAGTTGTAATTTGTTATAACATTTTTTTTTTCTAATGAATAAGATTACCTTGCAGTGCTACCCAAAGTTTGGAGATGTAGTTTTTAAGATGATTAGATTTTTTCGTGAGAAAGAATTTTCTATTCCTCAGAAGCCAAATTTAACTGAAAGCCTCGTCACAGGTTAATTTCTTCTTGTTTTGTAACTCTCTTAAAGATATTTATGTTTTTAGTAGTAACTTATTGCTCCTTCATGTTTATGTCAGCATGTATGTTTACTCCTTCTATTCTTTGTGCTGACAACTTCATTAACTATGTCATCTTTACATTTCCTTGTCCATTTATAGACTAAATTGGCAGTTTTTTGTTGCCGTTCGGTTTCTATCTATAAGCAATATGGTAGTTTTAATACTGGTACAAAAGATCTCTCAAAATGTTTTACTTTCTAACTATAATTTTATGTAACCAACCTAGCTTTGTTTCTAATAATGCATCCCAAGTCGTTTGACTTGTTTGGAAGGTCCTTGATAGCATGCATTACCTCTTATTGTGATCTGTCTTTTTATGAGTCACTACATGTGATTTTATATAAATTTGACTGTGATTTTATATGAGTTTAAGAGTCAATCATGAGAATTTAATATAACAGTAAATATGTATTTAATTCTTATCAAATGGCTGATTGATAAATTAGAAGAAAAGGTTAATATTTGTCATCCTCAAAATGGTTTTTTCGTATCAGATGGTTCGGTGGGGGTATCACTGTGCGGGGAGCGACCCCGAATCGCGACCGTTTGATTCGGCCTTCGGCCGGGCGTTTGCGGCGGGTCGCCGTTTTGGCGAAAAGCGGGTCGCGGATGGAACCCCGCGGCTCGCGTTCGAGCGGAAGCATATTACACAACCGCACCTCCTCCCCGTTCGACCAACTGCCCCTCCTCGTTCGAGCGAAAGCATATTACGCCCTACCCCTCCCCGTTCGAGAACTGTCGACACTGACTTCAAGGGAACTTGGAGACGGCGTTTAAGGGGATCGAGGTTTTGGAGTGGAAGGTAGTGTTGGTGATGAGAAATTGCTCGGCGTGGATGAAGTGGAGGAGAGGGACATCGGGGAACTCGATGTTGGCGCCGAGGTAGATCCAGCCGGAGGTTTCGAGGGCGGCAGCGCCGACATGGAGGAGATGGGTTCGGGGATGGCCGAGGAGGCAAGCATGGGCAGCGCCATCAAATTTTTATTATTTATAAGGGAAGATTTGCATGCTTACCACTACATTCTCTTGCATTTAGAAATTTAACACCTAAAGTTCAATATTTACATGTAGAACAAACACCTTATTCATACATGAAAATGTGTATTTCGCTTTTGATAAGTTAAAATGGTGATAATTTTTAAAAGTTTTGGGAGATGTAAATATAAAAAAATATTTCCTACACAACATTGCTAAACAGGGGCAGAATGGTCATTTGTTCAAAAACAACTGCCACAGCTGTTCTCACACTGTTGCAACAGACAACTAGCTAGTTTCTCCGCAGCAGCTTTCTGGAGCAGCTAAACTGCAGCTGAAAAACTAAGAAGTTGTAGTTGCCCTAAGCAAACCCTAAAAGAAGGAATCCTAAGGATAGGAACGAGGCAAGTTTTCGTAGAAATTAAGGCATAGATAATAGATTTTAATCGGTCTAAGACAAATCAAAACGATCCAATCCTAAATACATAAAAGATGAACACCTATGATTCTAGAGATAGAGGATTCTCTCCTAAACTCTAACCCTAAGATGCAAGACAACAATCACATAACCTAACGCTAAACATAAAGTTTTATCTATATGGCGCAATAAGAATTAGAATGACTAAATTGCCCCTTTTTTTGTCTTACGCCTAACATAAGCTTTCAAACTATTTTGGCAAGCTCGTCGTCAACTTTGTGGAGCACGAGGCGGACAATGCGGTAAGCACCGGTCTAAGACATAACATGTTGGTCTAATGAAAAAAGTTAGTAGGAATACAACTTTAATTTAGGATTGTAATTACCCACATCAGTAAAACCTCGATCTTTGGAGAATTTGCTTGATATTCTTGATAGTTTTCACCAACTTCAGCACAGGTTGAGCCCATAAATCACGATATGCAATTGTAAGATTCATGCAATTTATGTATAATCAAGCTCTTAAATTTTTTGACACTAAATCATTTATAAATTACTACTTTAACTAACTTGAATTTTGCTCTAATGTATTGCATTCATTGGACTATTTTCTTCTTAAATAACCATTTTTGTATTCTCTTAGAAAATTCTTACCCAAAAGGAGCTAGCTGGTTCAGGACATTACACACTATTAGGTTCAGTGTGAGGTTGGTGCAACCTTAGGAGGGGATCACATGCGGGCGTGTACTACAAATTTGGTGCAAGATGTGTCTGAGAATCGGGGCTTGGATGCAACTTCTGTGAACTTAAAATCTGACACCAAAATTGATTGGAGGGGGAAAAAGAATACTCAGCATTCAAATAATTTTATTCATTTATTTATCAATAATAATCAATCACATAGCATGGAGATTTCTATTTATAAAAATAGGATTACATCAATGTGGTCAATTATTAAATGCAAATCTAAACCCATCCAAATCAAACAAACATTTAAATTTAATATATTCTTATCCAAAAGGAAATAAAATTCAAACAAAATAATTCAATTTAAAAATTATGAAAACTGCATCTTGATTAGAAATGGGCCTCAAAAGGCCCGAAATTAGGCCCGGTTCATTATTCTCCTTCTGTAATTCAATGCCTTCAAATGTGATCAAACCATTTGTTTTCTTTGAAATCGTTGCTTCCAGTGGCATAAGCAATTTATCAAGAACTTATAAGCTCATTTGAACATCAATAAGATGCATCAGGATCTTGGAAGTAGATGCTTAGGATTGCATGATGAAAAATACTTTGCCGAGTTTGCACACAATGTTTCAACTTGGAAGCGAGAGAAGATTGTTAAAAAGATCAGCACAGCTGGATATTGTAGTCACCAACAAACTTGCCAGATTTCACAACCAGGAGCATAAGCGAGCCTTCGTTATTTCATTTATCCCTAAACCTTTTTAAAGTATCATTCGCTGAATGATAGTATGATCTTGCTTTGAGAGCAAGAAGTTTGTTTTTTGTAGTTGTAAACCCTATGTCTGTCTTTTTGGCTGTCTTAATAGGAACTTCATCACTGCCTTGTGGCACGAGCTTTGCTTTGAATTTTATCTGCAATGCCAAATAATTGTTTTGATTATGCATATGCATGTAAATTGAATTTAGATATATTTATATAATAGGCAAGAGGAGCTCGGCATACAAAACGGCGGGACAATTTCATATTTTATGATGAATATTTTAAATTTTTTTTAAAATGTATAAATTTAAGGTTTTCCTATGATTTTACCAGCAGCTTGAATTTGCCCTATCTTTGAAGATTTTGTTTAAGAGGCTGCGTTGACCTAAGTAAGCTTAACAGCTTAGAATTAACATGTTGGTAGATCCGTAACTTCATTTTTATTAAAAACATTTGCTCTATTAAGCACTTATTTAATATGATTTGTATGGTTTATATCTTTTTAAAGTACTATAATAGGCACATCAATTGCATCCAAAGTTGGTATTTTAAGCAACTGCTAATAATTGTAAATGATGCCTGATTTTACTGTTATCTAAATCTGATTTGAAATTTTCAGGTTCAGATTCAAACATAAAGAGTTTTTTTTGGTGATTTTAATGACATGCCTCAATCTGCATCTCATTAACCTGAGTAGCGTTAGCTTTATAATCAAATTCAATCATTTTAGGATTCATTTTTTCAATATTATTCTTTATAAATATTTTTTTTTATTCTTCAGCATTATATACGTGCTACAGCTTTGCTTATATTTTTAACTGACGCTCCGTAATTTTTAAATCTTTCAGAGAAGATTAAGGTGGAAGAGCAACCAATATCCACATCTGATTTCTTCAGCTGCTTGGTAAATTTCTGCATCATCTTTGTTTAAGCCCAAATTAGTTGCTGTTGGTTTTTATGCACAACAACCCATCTCATATCCCTTTTTCTATCAGACTCCACATATTAAACATGCAACCAATGAGCTAACATCATCTCCAGTCGCAGTTATCAAGGAAAAAACTCGTCTTCACTTAGGGCAGATCATTCCCGCAAATCGCTCTAATCTTTCTTTCAAAAGCGAGATTTTTTGCGTCGAAAATAGTCGAGGAACTCATGGGAGCATTAGAAATAATAATACTAAAATAGTTGATTTGACAACTGAGATCTCAGATGATCAAAATATGAAGCCAGAAGCTGTTCTAGCACCTTGTTTTATCAAATTTCCTAAGAGACCAAAACTGGTTAATGAAGAGTCCAATTGTGGATATTTTACTTCACCAAAGATTTGCAGCAAGGAATTATTGTCTTCTTATAGCCAATTAGAAGCTCGAAGTTCTGACGCGCAGATAAGAACAACAAATCTAGTTAGTCCTATGATAACTAGAGATATAGAAGCTACCAGTGTTTCTAAAGAAGAATCATGTTCTATGTTCTCTCTGAAGAAAGAGTGTCAACATTATCCATCATCCCATGGGAAAGAGGAATCGAGAGGTTCTGCATTTTTGACACAGGTATTGTTGTTTATAGTTTTATTGTTGGAAGATTTACATCCATAACACTTAATTCCTATGTATTTACATGTCTATCACCTAAATATCAATTTCTATATATATGACACCTTATCTATGCATGAAAAGATGTATTTCACTTTTTGAAAGAGTAAAAACCCAAATAGTCCCCCGACTATTAAAGTTCAATTTAGCCTCAGAGTTTTAGAATGCTCCAATTTAGTCCTATTAAAAGGTGCTCTAAATTCGTCCTAAATCATATTTTCTGTCAAAAATTTACTTATGGCATGCATAAATTGAAGGATATTTTCTTCTTTTATGTTATTATTCAAAATTTACTCGGATCCATCTGAAATGTGGGAACCCTTTTTTGACTCTACACCCAGGCGCAGGTGTAGCGGCCATTGTAAACTTTTCACTATATTTTGGTCATACAATGTGTACCTTCTAGGGGACGCCCTACCATTTATAAAAGGTTCTAAAGTATTTATGTCATAATTTTTCAACAAATTTTATGCTGACAATTGACTACCTAACGCAACTCTTCATTTCACATCTGGTGCTTGGGGACCAGTAATGACAATGTTATCTCCACTCTTGATATGTTGTCTAAAAAAAATAAAAAATTGTTAATCTAATAATATAATTGACTGCACGTCTTCACGCTATATATTTAAATAATTAGCAACTTAAATCTTGTCAATCAAGCTTGACGCTAGTGATGATGGGTTCCCTCAAGTTTCTATTTTTCACCATTTGGTTATGTAATTTTACCCTACTTTTCTTTGGATCCTTACAACTGATTACCCAATCTTTAATTAAATCCTAAATTTTGAAAAAAAGAAAGTAAAACATAAATAGGGAGGAAGAGAAGTGAAATACACTTTCTCCTGTTGGCCGAAATTGGACCCCTTGTATTAGGTTTACAGTGAAGAAAACCATGGATGAAATAAATATATCCTAATAAGAATGAAAGTTATATGCTGCATGGTTCTTTAATTTGAATCCTATTTAATAATGTCCACAAAATTCCTCTGCAATTCATGTGTTGTTGTCTTGCTATAAAGCAAGGTCCAGTTCTTCCACCTCAACAATAGTGAATCCCTTGGTCTGGATGCGGTTGTTTGCTATGAGGAGGGACTATATAAAACACATAAATTTTCATTTTAAATTGTTTCTTAAGTACGTGTTTGTCTAGCTACACATATTTGGTCAATAATGATGGATGGGATTGTGTGATATGTTGGTAGCAACCTTTTTGTCATAATAGTATGTTTTAGGGGTTTTGGTTGTTACTTGAAACTTATTCAGGAGTAGATTACGACAAATTAATTTGTTAATCCCACTGACCAATAATCTTAGTTCTGCTTCTTCACTTTTCCTTGTCTAGCATTGTTATAATATCATGAAGTAGATCTTTTATCCACTTCAACCACAAAAAGGTGATGGCGTTAGCACATTAGCGAGGGGTGAGATGCTGACACCAAAAAGCATTAGCCCTCGATTCAAGACCCCTGAGAGGGAATACTAGAGCAAAAGGGAAAATCAACTCGGCAAGTAGATCGAGGTCAACAGAAGAAACAAACCTAACTAGGAAGCCTCGACGTGCTAGATCAAGCGTGATGTGTTGATCAATGACCCAAATGCAGTCGCAAACTGCTGATGATTTTATTTTTGAAATAGTTTTCTGAACACATCTAAATTAGATTTGAAAAGTGTAATTTTTTGTTTAATTTAGTGTAAATACAGCTAATATTTAATGTGTACTTGTGCCTTAGTTCTACTAACATCAAGGGGCTAAATTGAGTTTTGAAAATACAAAAAGCAAGCTATAAACTTGCATATTGTTATTGTAATATTGGAAAGTCTTCTAGACTTTGAAATTCTGTAAAGCCTGCAAACCTTATAAAATAACGAATATTGTTGCAGCTAATACTTCTTTCAAACTTTGGGTATTCTTTCATATTAGATGCAGGAAGTTTCTTTCTGTTTTTTGGGAATCCTTTTTCTTTGCTACCCTGCGGCCTGTTGTGTAATTTTCTTAATCTGGGATCATTTTGGGCTTTTATCCAAAAGCTGATCATTCTTATCAGTTTTAAATGACAAATTTTACCATTTGGGTAATAATGATTTTAGCTGAGTTGAGTTGAGTTGAATTGAACCCTTTTTAAGATTCTTTAATCGTGAAATGATTTGCTTACAATTTTTCCATAACATCTATGTTTTTCTTTGGACTTACTATTGATTTTGAAACAGGTGCAAGAAAAACTTTCTGGTGAAGAATATAAAGAGTTCGTTAGTTTTATGAGGGCATTGAAATCCAAGACTATGAAGATAGCATCTGTTTTGGAGTCCATTGCAAGGTTATTCTCTGTTCCTGGGAGGCTTTTTCTTCTTGAAGGGTATGCGTAAATTCCTTAAAGCTTTTGTGGTAATATTAAATGATATTTATGAATTTCAAATTGTCTTTTTTCTATTAATTTTTTACTCCATGTATTCTAAAAAAAAAAATCCTTTGTTTTTTAAAATCATCATTTTAATAAAATTGTTTTCGTTATGATTACTACGGCATCTATAGTTATGAATATTTTTTTTTAAATATCTCTATAAGCCAAAATATATATCCTTACTGCTAATTTTTTATGCAAAACTAATGCAATTAATATTCCAAAGCTTATAGCATATCTTCAATTCCTCTAGATGATGATATATTATAATCTTTGATGATCTGTGAACATCGCACACTTCATATAAATAATCTTTGGATATTTAACGCAAGAAAAATTGTATCCACTCCAAATTTTTTGTACGGCAAGTTATATGCAATCACCTTTTTTTCATATTTTAATTAACAATTAACCAAAGCCTTTTAAAGCAAACTATTTAAACACCATACCACCTAAGTCCCTCTCTTATTTCTCTTAGATTGCATGATGAAAACTCCATCTGTTTCTTTTACTAAATGTAAAACTCATTCATAAATCATTGGTAGCAATCTTCCTTTATTGCTATCTATCTTTCTATATATATATAGAGAGAGAAATATATATATATATATATATATATATATATATATATATATATATATATATATATATATATATATATATATATATATATATATATATATANATATATATATATATATATATATATATATATATATATATATATATATATATATATATATATATATATATATATATATATATATATATAAATTCAACCAACAGAACTCTCATGAAAATCCATGTTCCTCCCATTTTCATCATGTATGGGCACCCTTTTGCCCCGGATCTATTGGGCAATGTTCTGCATTATTCTATATCTAGAAATAACCTTCTTTTGTAAGTTTAGGGCTTTTTGGGATCAATTTTGTTTTTATTTTTTCTTTGTTTTTAAAAATGTGTTTGTTCAATGTTTTTTATCATATTTTTTTTATTCTAAAGCAAATAACTTATTTTTTAAAACACTTAAAATAACTTTTGGATATTGTGAGTATTTTAAAAAATAACAATATTTTAATCAAACATACCAAACATGTTTTATTTCAATTCAAAACATAAATAAAATAAAATAAAAATAAGAAATAGAAAACAAAAAACAAAAAGGATCTCAAACTGCTCCTTAATGTTGCATTCATTTAGAAGATTCGGTTATGCTTTTTCCATTTTGTGCTTCTCTTGTGTTTTTCTCTTCTCAAGCAAATGACGTCGTGAGTGATTATTGTACACCCGTTGGGGAGGGATTTGTGACAAAATAACTATTTGTGAGGCTTTCTTCATGTGATCTCTATTGTGTCATTAGTTATGTCTACTCCATTACAGTTTGATATTTTCTAGTCTTGTTATCCATTTCCTTGTGATTTGAATGTTAGGAATCTTGTTCAAATTGTTCTAATTTCTCAGTCGCATACTTCCAACTTATTAGTTATCTAGATTCATAATAGCAATCAATCTAATTTTTGTACTCTATATGGTTGTTTTTATTACAAGACTATAAAGAAGTATCAGTGAATATCATCTTGCTTATGTATTGAATTTGTGTTGCGTTCAATGTGTATTAGATGGTCTATTTTTAAAATTTATTTTTTATATATCATCATGTATATTAAAATAGTGTTTTCCATACAATGTACTATTTTATTATGGTTTTATGTGATTCATGTCATATCTCACTATTTGGCTTTCACCTTGGTTTTTTTGCATTTTTTTTTTATCTTGGCTTTCACCTTGGTTTTTTTGCATAAGCTTCCATCATTTGTTGTTTGCATATCAATTCAATTATGGTAACAGATTCAAGTAGGATTTAACGTAAATCTTGTCAGACAAAAAATGACAATTTTAAATCTAAGATTTAGTAAATTCAGTTTCTTCTCAATTTCTTCTCAATTTTATCTTAAATTCTGTTGTTGGTAGGATTTAGTAAATCCAAAATTACAGTATTTATTGAGTGTCTAACATTAGTACTTTGTTGTAGTTTTTTAACTTGCTTTTGAGATGCTTCCCACTAGAGATAGCTTCAAGTCTTTCTTGAGTCCTTTATATCACAACTTACCACAAATTTTATTGAAAATATTTATTTTCTAGAGATAATTGCTTGCATTTGGAACTTCATGATACATGCTTCACGCAATTTCTTCATCTTAACTCGAGGTATTTCATTCAATACACTCGTCATTATTATTGTTATTTGGATAGAATTGAGTTCTTAAGAGCCTATTTGGTTTGTTCTTGAAGCATTTTTATCGAAGTTGTCACTTATCGCAAAACTAGCCTTAAAGCGTGTGAAAAGCTATTTGCATTTCCACCCTAATCCAATTTTCTCACAATTGTGTGCCCTATTTCACTCATCTACCTCTTTGGTCTGCCGAGTCTTTTCTATGGTACTGCTTCTTTGATCAAGCTTTTTTGGCTCTTCCTAATGAAATCATTTCACCTTCCTTTTATAACTTGACACGGCATCAAGTCAACCATCCTCCATCGTTGTGTTTATTTGTAGGGTGGTATGAGCTTTCGTTCCTTCTACCTTGTGCCGATCGGTATCGATGCCATCTTCCTCCTATGACCACCTCGAGTTTTGATAGTTGCATCGCTTCATGTCGCTTTTGTTTGCATGAATTAATTCAAGCACATGAACATGAGCTAGATACAAACAAAACTATTTTCTTCCCTTTTTTTCGACTCAAGTTAGCTTCTCTCTCTCACCAACAAAACAATCTAACCTTTCTCAAGACTTCAGCCTTAAGCCTGCCGTAGTTTGGCTTTGCTTAACTGTGCCACAATCAAACAGGTCTTAATAATTCCTTAAACCATAACCTTTGACTCACCATTCCGCCTATTAAATGCATGCGGAACCACCTTTAATCCAGCAGAAGATTTTTTATAGGGGCATTTAGGTACATACCACCCAATATCTATATATTTACATATCTAACACCTATGTTTTACTTTTCGCATATGTACCTCTCATATCTTTCATATCACATCAAAAAAACCACCATTTAAACTTTTAGGGGCAAATACATACATACCACCCGAAACATTACTATTTACACATCTAGCATCCTCTTTCATCCATTTTTCAAATTCTGATTTAAATATCAAAACTCGTGATAAAATCCCAACCCTTATTTTGATTTTTATCAAATTTTCAATGGTTTGATCGTGGCACGCGTAAATACATCGGTTCCTTAGTTCAACAATATCATCTAGTTGTTAGATTCTGTAAATAGCGAAATACAACTTATTATGCATAGATCTGGCAGCCTATATGTAAAAAATGAAGTTAGATGTTAGATATGTACATACATGGGAATTAAGTCAGTGTGTATGTAAACCTTCCTTTTGTTCATGCATGATTTACTTCATACCTGTCTCCATTATTGTCCTTTGCACTTGTGAGTTACATCTATATATATATATATATACTAAACTTTTTCATTCTGTTCAACAGGTTCAAGCATTTTGTTCCAGAAAAACATAGAGCATTGTATGAGCAACATGTTAGGGCACATATTGCAGCAGCTGGTAATTGATGCAAAAATGAATTTTATGCTTGTATTATTTTGTTCCTATTTATTAAGTTATATCCTTCTTTACACTATCTTTCATCATTTTTCTTTTAATAATGATTTTTATGCATGCAAAAATGAACGTTAGGTGTTAGATAAGCAAATATGTAAGAACTAAGTGAATGTTTGTGAGTCATCAATTTGTAGGATGCCATTAGAACATTAGAAAATGATAATTTACATGCATACAACACTAAGTCGTAAGTATTGAAATACCCAACTCCCTAAAAATTGCTGTTTATATTAATAGCTTGTGCATGAATATGTTTGTTTTATTTAAAAAAAGAATTGATAGCCAATTATTTGAGTACAATGCATCTAAATATAGAATTTCTTTTTAGTTGGCAGCTATGTTGTCAGTCGTGTTCTTTGGGGCCATGGGCACACGGGTTCGAGCCCGCCTGAGTGCATCTACATTGCAGTGCAGCGTCGAGTGATTGGGCACATGAGTTTGTTTGGGGGCTCAAAAAAAAAAAGGTTATCGAACTTGCAAAATGACATCTTTTTGATGGCATGTGCTACAAAAGTTTTTTAATATGAGAAATTAACTTTATGAGGGCAACCGATCATTAATGTTAAAATTTGGATCCCAATGAAGAGGAATATTTAACCAAATCCCTAAACTAAGCGACAAGCATGGATCCATATGTTGGATTCCTTAACGACCACATCAAAGATTTTCAGATCCGCTTTCTGCGGCTGCAAATTAATATTTATTTTAGTTATACTTATTTTTAAAAATAAATGTAAATTTATTATGAATATTTTTTTTTTTTAATTTTAACTTTTTTGAAAAATAAAAATTTGTTTCTCATTATAACAATTTCTAAAACACAACCATGTGTGTATTTAATGTGATATATGATCAAATAGTATTATGATAAATAAATACAAAAATGATAATAGGGGGAATTTACATGCATGTCACCCTATTCTTGTATTTATATTTCTAACGCATGATTCTTAATATTCTTATATTTAAGGCTCAAATACTATTATAAACCTTTCATAATATGACATGCATCTCCTCATATTTATGTTAAGACAACAAAGTATTATAAACATAGATTCTATATTTAGATGTTGGAATTATAAAGGCATATGAATAACAGCCATAGGAGGACTCGAACTTGTGACCTGAGGAAACATATGATTTAAAGAGGTTACTCTACCAATAAATCGTGATTTGCGGCACATAAGAATTTTGTTATATATATATATATATATATATTCGGTGCCGCAAGCTGTGATCTGTTGGTTGACAGAGTTCACTATAAGTCCCCTAAGATCACGGGTTCGATCTCCAGTAACGCTGAGTTCGCGAATATTTAGGCGTATAGCGCAGGCTCTGATCATGAGGTCCAGCACATGAAAAATATCACATTAGAACAATACTTTTTATGTGATCATGACAGTTATCGAGGACTCCCCTTCAACTATGATTAAAAAGGCAGTATACATTTATTTTTTTATTTATTTACATGAATCACAACAAAAAAAAAAAAACCTTGTAAACTCAAACTACCAACCCGCCGGAAACCGCTGTCCGGCCACCGGAATCTTCTCCGTTCTCCCACTCCTCCGTCTTCTCACCGGAGCTTTCCGCCGCTCCTCCCCTTCTCTCCGGCGAAAACTGACCGTTATATCCGTAAACGCCCTAAGAATATATTTATGAACGCCTTGTTCATTCAGCTCCAAATAACACAACAAAAGCTCCTCCATAAAATCCCAATCCAACGGCCCCAATTTATCCACGTGACGAACCTCCATCATGTCCTCCATAGATCGCCGGAAGTCCTCATAAGGGTCTTTCGAAAACGTCATCACCGCCACCCCTCCGCCGGAAAACTCCGCCGCCTCGCCGGGGCTGGAGGTCGGAGAAGATGCCTCCGGCGAAGAGTTAGATGTGGCCGGCGGTGGTGGGTAGAGAGACTGGAAGTTCTCGTGGAGGAAACGGTCGACGTCGGAGAGGGTGGCGGCGGCGGCAGCGGCGGAGGTGGTGGTGGCGGAGTTGCGATTAAGAGCAAAAGATGGTGTTTTGGGGTATTTGCAGGCGGAGAAGAGGAGGCTGGAGGAGGAAGAAGGGGTAGAGGATAGTTGGGTTAGAGAGGCGGGCATCTTCTTCAGCATGGAGAAGTAGATCTTGATGGATTTATGAAAGCCTTTCTTCTTCCCCGTCGCCATGATCGATCTGTTCTGTGCTTTCTGGTTTTGGGGAGAAAGCAGGGGAAAACAGAGGTAGAAGACGATGCATCCATGTGTGAGTATTTATAGTATGAAATGTGAAAATTAAATGGAAGAGAACTGTTATGACATTAATGGTTGAATGGAGGAGTTATTAGTTTCAGGTGGAATTCAAGTTAATTTATTGCATGGGAGCACAGAAGTTTCATTTATTTACAAATCCAATACATAAGAACTGAGTGTGATGTATGTAAATCTTATTGTATATATATATATATATTTTAAAATATTTAGAGTCTATTTGGGTCAGCTGTAATTTAAAAAATAGCTTTGAAGCTGCTGAAAAAAAATATGATGTTCAAAGTTACGGTGGTTATTATAATTTTTTTTTTAAGTCAGACCTAAGCTAGAAAACCGTCACCACACTTAGTCAGGTAGATGTAAAGCGCAGATTTCAGTAGCATTTTTTTGAAGAATTTGTCAAAATACAGTTCAGTAAAACAAACAAAACTGTGGCGCAATATCACACCGCCAACCTTAAGAATTTAAGGCTCACCCTCATTAAAAAGTTGTTTCGCTAAAAAAATTTGAGATCACATAATCGTAATTATATAAAAAAAGGTTCATCAAGATTAGTGCAATGAACATATATGTTGATAATAAATGCATGGTGTAACATAGGAGTTATATATAGCTTATAAGCGGTTTTCTTAGCCTTAATTAATTAATGTGTTGGCTATTAATAGTTATGTTGGTTTTCATAACATCGGCTTCTCCAAACCACATTGATTGTTGAATCTTAATGTCATAAATGATCATAAAATTTAGAATATTTGATTAAAAATGGGGGCATTTACATACATACCCACCAAATTTTTTATCTATTTACATATCTAGCACCTATACTTCATTTTTTGTATTTACATCAACCAAATCTTTCAAATCACATATACAAAAACACACAATTCTTATGTTTTTACGAGTAATTATTCTGTGCGGACAGCACACACAATTTGCGTGCGCTGTTCAATAAGATTTTTTTAAAAAAATTTAAAAATGGGGCCTACTGACATACACTTTTTGTAAATATGATGTTTTTATTGGTTCACTGCATACATTTCTGCATAATTTTCTTGCATAATCCAGCACATAAATTTTATTTTTTTATCCACTTAACCCTCAAATATTTAATATCACATCAAAAATATTATTATTATTAACTTTTTAAAATCAAAATACTCATTTTCATGTGCAGGTTTATGATACCAAAGTATTATAAACATAAATGTTAAACTTTAGGGCTTAGATATGTAAATACATAAAAATTGAGTGGTACATATGTAATTTTTTCTAAAGTTTAGTATCTGCCCGAAACTTTATTTTTTATATTTATACGGATCAAATCTTTTCACAGCACATGAAAATATCACCATTTTTATTTTTTGAAAATTGAAATATATTTTTTTTCATGCATAATTAAGGTGGTATGCATGTAAGAAAATTGAAGTTTAGGGGTTAAATTTGTAAATACATGAGAAGTGGGTGTATGTATGTAAATGGCCTTCTCCCTCTAAATTGTGGAAGAAATGTTAACTTAATGATGCATGTATTTGCACTAAAATAATCTTAGACCAATGTTATGATTATTGATTAACCCTCTTGTTGATCAATAACTTTAAGATATATCATTTTGTATGATTTGTGAACCCATACAATCTGGAAAATACATCGTGAATAAGGTGGAACGAAGCTCAAGCATTTTTAGAGAGAGAAAGAGAGTTTTGGAGAGAGATATGTCTGTCCCCCTCCCCATTGCTCGTCTCTTTTTACACACCATAGAAGTTTAAAAAATAAACAAAAAAACTATGTTATATGTTGTTTTGTACGGAGCCTAAGTAAACTCGTTGTTGAGGAGATTCTTGATGGGGGCGTCAGGTGGCAAATAAATGGTTACAAAAATGATGATGAACTAGAATTCCCTTTCGTTTGCCTCAAAAAAGTTGTTCATCGAGCTCCATGAAATAGCCAGATAACTATCGATGAACTCGATATTAGTATTGTACCTGTACATGAGAGCTTAGAAAAACAACACGAGAAATGTGAGCGATTGGGCGAAGGAGCACACCTAAAAGCTCGTGCTCAATTAGTTTGATCGGAGGAACTCACATGAATGTCGACGAGTTTCAGAGGTGATTGATAGGTCCTTTTTGGGCTTGTAAATTGTCATCTTTGAAAGTATGGTTAATGAGTATGATTTGGCATGGTCGGAACTAAATCATTAAGTGCATATTCAGTGGCCTTCATGCATTATGCCCATGAGGTCTACTTTGTATTTTGGCTTCATGTTGCTTAAGAAAATTCAATTTTTGATTTGTTAGTTTCCCAGTTTTCTTAGCTCTTCGACAAAATACTATGAGAAGAAGGAGAGAATGAGATAAATAAGTTGCTTATGTGCATGACTGGAGGGATGAGAGGATCACAACAAGCGCTATGCCCTATTGAGTTTATCCTCAGATATATTTGTTTATATTAAATCGACACGGTGCTTTATTGGTCATGCCAAGCAAGAGTTTATTGTCAAACTCAGACTTTCCTTCCTTCGTTGGATGAGAAGCTACACCTATAGAGAGTGGCGCGATTGCTCTCGAGTAACTATGGATTGTTTCTCATTCATGAGCCTTTTCTTTTTTAGGTGGTGGAAGCGAAGTCATTCTTTTGTTCTGACTAAAATGGGATAGATGAGGATTTATCCTTGCTGAGTTATCCTATGTGAAAGAGCGTGATGTTGAATAAGAAATCAGACGTGTGATTTGTTTCAGTCACCAAGAGATATGTACTGTAAAAAAAGGTAGAATAGACTACGAAGAGTTCACAAGTTCCATCTTGAATCTCTCTATAGGCTCAACCTTAAAGGTTTAACGAGAAAATGCATTATAGGGCTATCAGAGTGCCTCAACGCTCCTGAATCTACATCAGTTGATCGATGCCTACTCAATACTATCAAAGTAATGAGAGTCACATTCTCTTTCCAAAGCCAAGAGGGTGCTCCACCTGTTCCCCAGGTCAGCGCATCTCCACCAACATCCTATATTTGATCATTTAACTTCTGAATCTGTCAAGCTACTAACTCCTTGGTGCACTCCGTATCGTTAAATGTCTTTATTATGGGTTTCTTCTCTTTGGGTCATTTCTCTTTTAGTTAATAGCATGATTTATGCTTACCATACCTTTTAGGAAGTAGAATCCTAATGTGTACTTGAATCACTTCAAAGGAATAGAGTATAGATAAGAAGAGAGAGAGATATATAGAAAGGCAGAGAGAGAGAGAGAGAGAGAGAGAGAGAGGAGAGATAAAGAGAGAATGAGCGATGCAGCGATTGCCCCAAGTGGAGCAAAATAGGGGTGTTCCCCAAGCTCTCGGGCCTATTCATATATTTAATGAAGTCTTTACAAGATAATGAAAGAGCAAAACCTAAATGTCTGGAAATTTTGAATGACATGAGTCCCTTGACATGAAAAGTATTCTTCTATTTATAGAAAAAAGTATTCTCCTTTCCCCATGAGAGTTACATGTTATTGTTATCTTATCTGACATATTTTCGTGTGTCTGACACATTTTTCATATGTTTGACGCATTTTTTTTATGTCCGTCATATTTCATTTGTTTGTCAAACTTTTGTATATCTGACACAATTCTTTTTATAGGTCCACCCGGTGAGGTGCCCAGCCGGTTGATTGAGGTGGTAGGCGATTGTTTGGAGTGGCTGGCCGATTGGCTTGGATGGCCGGCCAAATGAGTGAGAGACCGGCCTTTGCTACTGCCGGCTTTCATTTAGATCAACACATGCATTTTTATGACATACATGTTAGTAAAAAGGGTCAAACTATAGTCAATAGGCATAAAAATGGAAGATTTTCACACATACCACTCAACTCCAAAGAATTTACATATGTAACTCCTAAACTTGAATTCTTATGTAAATGCCCCTAATGAATACATAAGAATAAAAGGGTAGGTAAGGAGATGCTCCTTCTTATTATGCTCAACCCACCACTTCAAATATTCGACTGGATCATTATTCGTTATAATACCTCGCGGAGCATTCGAATCGAATCGGCCCAAAATTTGTTTTCCGGGTAACCCGACCCGCCCCTTTAATCACGATCGCGGGCGACGGGAGGAAGAAGATAGTACGAAGCAGGGAGAGATCGGGAGCTGCTGGAGAACGAGCGAACCGGAGGGATTGAGAAGCGGAGAGAGCTGGAGATACAGCAGGTGAACGTAAGAGAGAGGATTACTGGTTCGGCGAGGAGCACGATATGTGAAGGTTTGTGCCCTAGTTCCTCTTTTATTTTCTTCTTCCGTCTTTCTCACGCCGTTTTCGGTGATTTCTTGAAAGGAATTTGAAATCGAGATTATGGAATGATTGATAATCATCGTGAATTTTTATGAAGGATCGCGAGTTGATTTTTGAAAGAAATGGTTTAAACCCTAGCGTGAATAAATGAGATTTACTGTTGTAGTCACGATTGAGTAGCATATGAATGATTTCATGCAAGAAAACCAACATTTGCAGATTAAAAGGAAATTCCTCTGGCTGTGCCCTAGTAAGTCTGTAATTTGGATAATATTTGTACATTTTATTTAGGTTTCTGAATGCTGAAATATCATGATGTTTGTGTTTTAGGATGGCCTGCGTATGCTTGACTATTTTATTTATCAAATAAATTATGCTCTTTGGAGAAGAAAGATGTTGAAATCTAAACATTGTTTTGGTTAATATACACCTCTAGAGTTTTTAGATGTGGTTGAATTTGTCAAAGAAGACATGCGATTAATATTGTGTAGGCATTTCATATAAAAAGGTTCTTAATTTTATATGTATATATATCGGGCACTGAGATTTACATTGTCATTTTACCAATCTTTCTTGTTGAATTTGAAGTTTAAATTTATGGTCGATGGGGGTAATTTTAATTGAAGCTTGAGGTCATTAGTACGTACTTAGTTATGAAAGTTATTTCCACATGTATTGATTTTGGTTAGATTTGCATTAGTAGTTCTCTTAACACACTTTTTTAATTTTGCAAGTCTTTTTCTAGGCATGAAATTTTTGGGGTTGATTGTTCTAGGCATGAAATTGCATTGTGCATGTTTATTGTTAATAAACCTTGATTCTAATCTTTTGGTTGCAGAATCCGAAATTTTGAAAATAAACTTCTACAAAAGGTTATAGCTTTGTGCTCATTTTAGATGGAGGGTACTCACACAAGGAAGAGACTTCGTCTTGCATGGGATGTGGCACCAACTAATCGAGAGGTGTTTCTTGTGCCCCATGATATTAGGGTTAGGCTTACATCTAGGGTTTTATAGGATTGTGGCGTGGGTTCCTGGGTTTGGGATTTGATTTATTGGGTTTTGAACTTGTGTGGAAATGTTTGTTCTTGGATCTATGTAGGCGGATAGGTTTGACACAACGGTTTCAACAGCTCGTAGGGCTTCACCGCCATGGAGGGAAGATGATCAAGAGGGGCATTATGTTTTTGATCTTGGAGAGAATCTCACCCCTCGATGTAAGGACTTTGATATAATATTTTTTAAAGCATTTTGCTCTTGATTTTTCATTAAAGGCAACAAATAACCCTTTGAAAGAGACAGCAACAAACATTTATGTTTTCCCTCATTTTTTTTCTCTTATATCGAGATCAGAGCTTCATTTTAATCAAATTACTGGTCCAGTTTTCTTATCTCTGTCGTCTTTATCATCTATGTGGAGGAAATTGTTTTTTTTGTAATGATAGTTCCATAAAAGTGTTTACTTTTACTCTCTTCAAAAGAACATTTTATGCTTATTGAATACTTGTTATTTTTATGTTTTTTGTTTTTTTTTCAAATACAGATAAAATTCTTAGCAAGATTGGGGAAGGTATGCTCAAAATACTATGAGTTGCTTTATTGTCTCTTTTATTTCTCTTCCAGTCGCCGTTCGTCAGCATGGGCCAGTGTTGCAGGTACATTTGGCCGTGTTTTGGAGTGTTGGGATAGGGAACTACGTGAGTATGTAGCTATCAAGGTGGTTCGGAGCTTGCGAAAATATCGCCATGCTGCAATGATCGAAATTGATGTTCTTAATAGCCTATCTAAGAATGATCGTGAAGGATCACGGTATGTCCTATTTTTTTTATTTTTTTTATTTTATTTTAGGGAAATTTACATATGTAGCACATAATTCTTATGTATTCACATATCTCACACCTAAACTTTCATATTGACATGCGTAGCACTTTGGTACTTTAAACTTATGCATCAAATTGTTTATTTCACTTTTAAAAAGTGGTAATAGTGCTATTTTTGATGTGATATTAAAGATTTAAGTGTTGTGTGTAAATATGAAAGTTTTTAGTGTGAGATATGTAAATACATAAGAATTGTGTGCTATGTACGTATATGCGCCTTTTTTTTATGAATACAACCATTGTTTTTTACTCAAAGTTTTCCATTTGTTTTATTTTAATGTAGTTGCGTCCAGATTCAAAGGTGGTTTGACTATCGGAACCACATATGCATTGTAAGCACAACTAGATTTTATCTTCCCATTCGTCTCAACATTTTAGATAATTAATTTGTTGAACGGTTTTCTTATTTGGCATTATACTTTTGTGGTGATTATTTGTGAGATTAGTTTATTGCCTCTATATGGATTGTAGGTGCAACCTGTAAAAAATTGATTTTTATGATATTTCATCTCTGAAAAAAAGAGAATGCTTTGAATTTTAATTGCATCATGAATTTTTAAGATTTGTTTATGAGGAGTTATGCTCAGTAAGTTTTATTTGAATGGAATTCAATGCTGTTATCAGGTGTGTGAGAAGCTTGGGCCAAGCTTATATGATTTCTTAAGGAAAAATAAATACTGCCCATTTCCTGTGGAACTCGTTCGAGAGTTCGGACGCCAGCTTTTGGAAGCTGTTGCATGTGTGTTTACTATTCTCTGTTAGCTGATTTCCATTAGTTTTTTGTCAACTATTCCCTGGTTTAATGGACCTTCTATTGTTTTTACTTTAGTCGTTGAGGGTCAGACTTAACATTTTGTTTTTCTTTTGCAACATAGATATGCATGATTTACAACTTATTCACACTGATCTGAAGCCAGAAAACATTCTTCTTGTGTCTTCTGAATATATAAAAGTTCCAACCTGCAAGGTATTTGGTTATATTGATGTTGGAAACATTAATTTTTTCAAGGAAAGCTTCAAAATGGTCCCCCTACACTTTGACATGGGTCATTTTAGTCAGAGTCTATGAAAGTATCAATTTAATCCTCATAGTCATAATCTTTTAATGGGCCTAAATGGACAATTTCAGTCTATATTAATCAAGTTTGAGGACTAATTTCACACTTTTACATACTTTGTGACTAAAATGACGTCATGTAAATAGCTAGGGGATTATTTTGACACTTTACTCTTTTATTAACTCAAAGTATGTGGACTAAAGTGGCTATATTGAATGATTGCTTGGGATGCTACAGAGGTATTCACAAGATGAGATCCAATTCAGGTACTTGCCGAAGTCAAGTGCCATAAAGCTGATTGATTTTGGTAGTACTGCATTTGAGAATCACGATCATAACTCGATTGTTTCGACGAGGCATTACAGGGCGCCTGAGATTATTTTAGGTAAATAAGTTTTTTGGAAGAAACTGCTTCATTATCGCGCTCCCTTAGCATGAGTGACGGTCCAATGACTTTTGTGGCTTGCTTAAGTTTTGGAAAATCTACATACATAGCTCACAATTCTTATGATTTACATATATTGCATCTAAACTTTAATATTTCGTACATAGCTCTTTAGTACTTTAAACCTATGCATTAAAATGTGTATTTGACTTTTAAAAAGTGGTCATGGTGCTAATTTTGATATAATTATTAAAGATTTGAGTGTTATATGTGTAAATATGAAAGTTTAGGTGTGAGTTATGTAGATACACAAGAATTGTGTGCTATGCATGTAACCTTTAGTTTTTTTGCCTGTTGTATCCGTAGAACCTTAAGAGTAGATATAGTCTAGATTTTAGCATTTGTTATCCATCGCAGTACAGTTCTATATAGAGATTCCGAAATCTTTACCCAAAATTTACTTTGAAGATCTTAGACGAGGGTATTTGATTTCTGATTATCCTTGTTTCTTTGCTCTACATACTCATGGTTATTTTTATTTTTGTCGTAATTGTAAAAACAAAATCTTGAACTCAAGTTCCCTGTGGCTCTTGACTCACCTGTTTAGCTCTTTGGGTTATCTTTTAAATGTTTTAGAAGTTTTTTTTTGTCTGGCAGATGACTATAACTAGGGTTGTCCTGTTCAAACAACAACAAATAAAGGGGTATTTACATTCATACCATACAATTCTTATGTATTTACATATCTAGCGCCTGAACTTCCTTATTTACAAACAGAGCATCAAATCCTTAACATAACGTAAAAAATACCACTAGTGCTTGCTTTTTAAAAGTGAAATATACCTTTTTTCATGCATAGGTTTATGGCAGCAAAGTGTTATGAATGTAAGTATGAAAGTTTAAATGTTTGATATGTAAATACATAAGAATTTTGTGGTATGTTTGTAAATTTCCCAAAAAAGAAAAAAATCCGCCTCCTACTTCATAAACATGAAATACCTTTTTGTTTTTTAATTTTTATAGCTGCAATGTTGGAGTTATGTAAGCTCCTCCTTTATTGATTGAGAATATTTTTTGTTACATTGCATGGATTGGATTTTTATATGCTATTCTTATTATTAGAAATACATTTTGTCATGGATTCTTAGCTTGCGATTGAAACATTTTTGGTTCAGGTTTGGGATGGCATTATCCTTGTGATATTTGGAGCATTGGTTGTATACTCGTTGAGCTTTGTACGGTTAGTTTCACTTACTCATTGCATCACATCTCTTTTTAGAGGAAACCCTTTACCCTATCCGATGTTTCTCTGCCTGCAGGGTGAAGCATTGTTTCAAACTCATGAGAATTTAGAGCACCTTGCGATGATGGAAAGAGTTTTGGGACCAATGCCGGAGCATATGGCTAGAGGATCCAAGTAAGTATCCTTTTTTAGAGTGAAAAATTGGTGCATATATGCTGTTAATTTTGATTAAATTTGTGACGTTTTTCTTGACATAATCGTTTGCTTAGAATTTTGATGTATAGTCTAACAATTATGTCAAGTGTCGGCCATTAATTCGAATTTGAGTTATATTTTTATATGCACTCATTTACGGTGATTGGTTATCAGTTCTAAGCAACTTGTGTTGTAGAATTTTGTTTATTATGCCCTAACTTTTTACGTAATATTAGCAACAATGAATATTCAACATGTTATTGTTAAGGGTGTAAACGAGTCGAGTCGAGCTTGAGCCACCCTCGGCTTGAGCTTAATCTTGAATTATTAATCAAGTTCAAGTTCAAGCCCAAGCTTGAGCTCAATTATATGAATTTTAGTTGGCTCACGAGCTATCTTATTTATTATGAAAGAAAGAAAGTAATATTAATTCAACTTAATGTTATAATAAAATGAGTATTGACAAATAGAGGGAGCAATTAGGAGATAAATAGTTATATATTAGTTGATAAAAAAAATGTAAAATATCAATTTTATACATTTTTAATAATTTAAAGATAAAGTTTTGAATTTTAATATATTTTGAGTATATTTTATATTAATATTTTTTTAAATGAGCCGGCTCTTAAGCTAACGAGTCGAGTCGGGTTTGGTTTGAGCTTGACTTGTTAGGTCATCAAGCTTTGCTCACGAGCCACTTATCAAACCAAAGCCCAAGCTGGTTCATACATAAGTTCGACTTTTACACGCCTAGTGCTGGTACAGGAAGTTTATTTGATGCAGTCTTGTTGGCTTTTAGAAAATTCTACGGACTTTCCTACTACTGGCTTTTGTGTTTGTCTCTGTGCCGTTTTCTAAATATGCTATGAAAATTTACATTGGATCCTAACAATGAGATTTACTAGATGGTTATGCAAATTTCTGATTTGTGCAGAACTTTTAGGCAATGGTTGCTGGCAACGGCTGTTGTGTAGCTGCCCGAGAAGAGGCTCACTGTTGTAGGACTTTCTAAGCTTTAAGTTTCCCAATGCAATTAGAATAATATAATGATTGCAAAATGCAGATGATATAAAGAAATTAAGGATTCATATGTCAAAATATTACTAATTATGCAAAAGCTCATCTATTATAAAAATTAGAAAATACGAGAATTATAAACCAAACAATAATGTAATGATTGAATAAATCTATAGTAATCAATGAGAAAAATTGAACTTAATATTGAAAAAGATTCTGCGCAATTATAATTTCACTCGTATCAAATTTAAATAAAATCTAGAAACCTAGTAAAGCCAATAACATAATATTTACAATTACATAAAAGAAAAAAAAGTCAACCATAGCATAGAATGACATTCATAATTTGGTCTTTTGACAGATTGACATCCAATTGCTCACAAAATTACAGTTAAAAAAAAATGATTCATAGAACGCATTTTGTTTTCATAGGCCTCATTCATTGACATTTCGTAATAAAATAATCGCCCAATGATAAAACTAAATAAAATTTTGCTTGGATCATTCATTGACTTGTCTTTTCCAATTAGTATGAACTCATCTTTAAATCTACTTCCTTAGATGAATTTGGCTTCGATGAATTTAAAATTTAATATTTCATCAAGCTATCGCTAGAATTCACCATTGATGGTGAAAAGAATCTCATAATTCAAAAGAACTTTATGAATATTTTGTATAGACGTGTGTGGCTGAAAATTTTGTGCAAATTTTATGAGATGGAAAGAGAGATTCTATGGAAGCGGTAGTTATTAATGAAATGTGGTCACATTGAACGCCTTCAAAACTAGCTTATGGATATAATTTCTAGCAAATTTCTAAGTTGTAGGAATTAATTATAATGTGTTGTAATATTCATATAACCCTTATTTTTTGCATTTAATTTCTTAATGGTTCTTAATGAAAGCATTTCTGAATTTAAACGCACTATTACTTCATCACTAAGTTTAAATCTTGTGCCTTCTATTTAGATCTATAAAAAACTTCTAGTTATCATACTTGTCAATTTTCTTTCAATGTCCTTATGCAAGTTAAATAAATCATAAAAATACAATGAAGTTAAAACAATTGTACAAGACTAATGTTTGTTTTAAGGGACATGCCAATGACCTTTAATTGCTTCCTATATGTTAGGTGGTAAAGAAATAAGAAAAATGACAAACCACGTAATTATAATGGATGGATAACCTTTTTAAAAAAATTAAACCAAATGATTTAATATAAGTTTTGATGATTTTTGCACTTTTAAAATTGTCCAAATAAGATGAGTTTTAAATTTTAGATTTGTTTTAATACATTTATCATTAACAAATTTCTTAAAATATCATTGCAACCTAATTCACTCCATGAAGTTACATTTTTGAATTTACATGCCACGAAACCAAAAATAAAAAATATCAATATCAATTCGATAAGGTGTCCAAGGGTAATAAGTCATCAAAAGTTACTGTATCAAATTACTTGTTGGATTCATTAACTGTAGTAGATATACAACAACAACGAGAAGCTTTTATCCCAATAAGTGGGGTCGGCTACGTGAATCATTTTTCATTTAATAGTAACAAATGCAGTAGATATGATTGATTAAGTTTTATGTACAGTTGTAGATTTAATTTCTATTGTAAAATTCATATGTTCACGCATGATTTCTTATCAAATTTTCTTTCGATTTCAAATTCCGACTCTTATGCAATCATATATTCAGGTTCATAAAGGTGATCTAATAAATGCATATATTCTAATTTACATTAATCAGATGTAGATTGATATTTTAGGGGCCATTTATTTTCTACATCGACAACATTCTCTAACAAATATTCATGAACAATCATTTATTAATTGAATCTGCATGCATGTAGCAAGTATCAGAAGAGATACCATTATTTTTTTCCTCAATGGCATGAATCATGGGTGTGATAGTCTGATTAGAATGATTGTGATGCTATTTAATACATATACATATATGTAAATTCTCCTATAAGATTTGTTCGTGAATTATAGCTTATGGTTTGGGATCAATTTTGTTTTTGGTTTTTGTTTTTATTTTCTCCTTTGTTTTTATGAACATTTTTGTTTAATGTGTTTTTATATATTGTTTCTAAAAACATATATATATATATTTAAAAGCATTCTAATTAACTTTTATCTGTTTTAAATGTTTTAAAAGACAATCATATCTTAATGAAACATGTCAAACATGTTTTGTTTCAAATCAAAACATAAACAAAAAAAAATTTTAAACAGAAATTAGAAAATCAAAATCAAAAGTGATCCCAAATGGCTTCTTAATTTATCTTTATTCTCCTTTAAATCCATTTGTGAAGCAAACAGATAAACCTTACATAATATAGGGGCATTTTATATACATACCACCCAATTCCTGTTTGTTTACATATCTAGCACTTAAATTTTGTTTTTTACATTTCCACCACCAGAATCTTTCATTTCAAATAAAAAATACCTATACATGTTGTCTTCTAAAAAGTGAAAAACACCTTTTTAATCCATTGGTTAGGTGGCATGAATGTAAAAGTTGAGGTTTAGTTGTCAGATGTGTAAATAAATTAGAATTGAGTTCTGTGTATGCAAAATTGTCTAGTATTCTTATTTATAATTCCCTACAAGAACTTCATAAAGGCAGCAAATTAGTTTTTTGATCCGGCAGCGGTGACAGAATGGTAACACAACAGTCGCAGTTATAAAGTACTAGTGAATTTAGATACTTGAACTGAACCAAATGGTACACCGCCCAGGTTTTGAACCATTATAGTTTAAAAGAACATGTCTTGTTTTCATTGGCCATCTTCAAACACGTGTCCTAATTTAATTGAATTAATAAATAATTTGTAAATAATAAAATGTAGGAAGATTTGCATACATATAACACAATTCTTATGTATTTACACATATAACAACTAAACTTTAAGATTTACATTATGTAATGTCACTTATAAAATGTGAATAGTGGTATTTTTTATATGATGTTAATGGCTTGAGTGGTATGCATGTAAATATCACGCGTAGGTGTTAGATATGTAAATTTATACGAATTGTGTCGTATGATGTAAATGCCCCTAAATTTAATAGGAACATATACATACATACCGCCATTGTATTTACACTTTGAACACCCAAACTTAAATTTATACATTAATACCTTCCAGCCTATGCCAAAAGGGTGTATTTCACCATTTAAAATTTAAAGTAGCAATATATTTTATGTGATATCAAAGATTTGGGTGGCATAAATGTGAAAAAGTAAAGTTTAGGTGTTAGATATGTAAATTCATTGTCATTTATTGATACTATGCCACCCACGATAATGGTCGCTTTTATTCTTATAGCTTTCCCGGTTTGGCAATATATTATGTTCATTTGTTTTCATACTTTTATTTTAGAACAGCTTTACGCAGAGCTCTCTTTCCTCTTTGATGCTAGATAGTAATCATGATCTTCTATAACTATATACTGAGGCTTCCTTCTCATGCTAATATTTTGTCATCGAATACAGTAGTTCCGCATCAAAATATTTCAAACGTGGGGCCCATTTGAACTGGCCGGAAGGAGCCGTGTCGAGGGAGAGCATCAGGGCTGTTAGAAAACTCGACAAACTTGAGGTTTGATTTCTTAGAGCTTCAACTCTAACTTTCAAAAAGGCTCTCATTGTTCATTTACAGCTCAAATTTTTACTCGAATTAAATTACTTTATCTGAACTTGTATATTTGTTCGACTCATTAATTATACAGGCCATTTACATACATAACACACAATTCTTGTGTATTTAAATATGTAACACCTAAATATTCATTTTTACATGCATGCCACTCTAATCTTTAACATCACATAAAAAATGCCGCCATTGTTATCTTTTTAGAAGTGAAATGCACCTTTTCATGCTTATAGGTTTATGTCAACAATGTGTTATTAAGTGTAAATATCATACTTTGGGGGTTGTAAATACATAAGAATTGTGTGATGTGTATTTTCAATTTCCCTAATTATATATAGAGGCATTTACATACATACAACCCAATTGCTATGTATTTATATATCTAACAGCTAAATTTTGCTTTTTATACTTATACAACCCAAATCTTTCACATCACATAAAAGATAAGACCATTTTAACTTTTAAAAAGAGGAATACACATTTTCATGTATAAGGAAGTTGGTATGCATGTAAAATTTAAAGTTCAGGTGTTAGGTATGTAAAATGTAAATGTACAAGAATTGAGTGATATGTATGTGTTGAATCCTTTTTAGGACGTAGAGTCCCTTATTGTTCGTGAGTACATACAGCCTGGTGAAAGATCTAGTACCGTAGAGGAGACATCATAGAAATAGGGAGAGAGAGGCTAAAATCTCAAGGGGGAATCTTTGGAAATGTGTTATATTATTGTCTCTGTCATTTGTTGGAGTGTGGTACTTCAGAGCTTCCCAAATAGAGAGAGAGAGAGAGAGAGTCCCCCCACCTCTTTTTCTTTCCTCTTGTGTACATAAAGGAAAAATGCCATATAATGATCGGCGTAGTACATCCTATACAATATGATGCTCTTTATCTGATGTCTTTGATAAAAAGACAACGATGTGGGTGTCTGGTGTTGTTGGTATGGTCTCCATCCCTGGTGCTTGAGTGAAGAGATCGAGTCTCAAGTGTAATAAAGAGTTGACAGATGTTTTTACTAGTCATGATTCATTTTTCCGATAACTGCCCTCACATATATGGGCTAAGCTATCCTTTAGGAAAGAATAAACATAATCGGATTGGGAGGTGGGTTATCGATTTAGCCACTTGGTCGGGTGGGCTTCGATTCAACTACTTTTGCAAGGAAAAAACAAAGAAATTTTCGGTATACCCACATTATGTGTATACCCATATTTGCATATACAGCATGTAAATTATTTTTATATATTATACATTTCATGCCACGCGTGTGTGTAGAGAAAGAGAGAGATCCTATATATTCATATCCATATATTTATATTTGTAGAGTTATACTGCCAAGTAGACTATATAATTCATATATTATGACTTTCAAGTAGATTTAATGCTCATAAACAGTTCATGTTCAGTTCAACAAGTCAACACACACATTATATATATATATATATATATATATATATATATTAAAAGAAATGGCTGAAGGCTATTATAGGAGCCCTGGTCATCTTTAATGCGCCTAATTATTTGAGTTTCACGCCCTACAGGGGACGGACAAGCCGATGTTGTAACAACTGATTTAGGAATGCGGTGCATATATATATATAGCATGATTTTGAGCAAGCACTCATGTTTTAATTAATTAATTAATTACTTAACTATTATTATACTTTTTTCAGGATTTAATTTCTCGACACCTGGAATACTCCAGATCATCAATAACTGATCTATTATGCGGGCTCCTCAGATTCGAACCAGCCGAGCGTCTAACTGCTCGAGAAGCCCTGCAGCATCCCTTCTTCAACGATCAAACGTGATTAGCTCATTCTTCCTGAATTCAGCAGCAGCTTATAATTTGGCGCATTGTGTATCACATTGCATATATTGCCTTTTTGCGTCAAAGCCCATATGGTTCCAGGTATTTATGCAGGCTTTCATATTTTCCTTTCATACTTATCTGGAATTGTAATGTTATTTACAATTTAGTCTGGAAAATTAGGGTTTTGAATCAGAAAATTGGGTAGTTGAATAAACCAAAACCTGTTCAGGAACAGCTTTAGTTGTTAATAAATTAGGGCAGGAGAAAATTCTTAGAGTCAAAATATTTAAACTGAGTTGAGTTGAGTTTCGATAAGGCTGGATCGCAAAATCATCTAATTTTATTTTGGTGCAATATAAATTTGGGGCATTTACATATTTATACAAAACAATTCTTATGTAGTTACATATATATGTATATATATATCACCTGAACATTCATATTTACATGCATATCACTCAAATGTTTAGCATCACATAAAAAATGCCACCATCGCTATTCTTTATGGGACCAAGGTGTATAAGCTAGCCAAGTTCGAGCCATCATCGGCTTGAGCTCAAGTTAACGAGTTCGAGCCGGCTCATGAGAGGGCTTATTTATTTTAGAAAATAAAATTAACTTAAGCTAGTGTTATAATAAAATGACAAGAAGTTACTGTAAAAGTCAAAATCTATTTTTTTTTAATATTTATTTAATTCTAAACATAAAAACTTGAAATTTAATTTATTTTTTATCTAGATTTTATATTAATAACTGATAAGTTGGGCCTGGTTTGAGGTTGGTGTTGGCTCATTGAGCTCCTCGTTCATGAGCGATATATCGAGCCGGCTCACAAGCTGACTTGACTCGCACTTTGCTGTAATATAAATGGTACCTAAAATTTCATATTTACATCTAGCATTTTGGTGCTTCATGCCTATGCATGAAAGTATGTATTTCTCTTTTAAAAAATGATAATAGATTTGTTTAAATATAAAAATTTAGATATGATATATGTAAATATTTAAGAATCACGTGCTTTGTATGTAAATGAGCCTTTTTTTTCAATTTATTTAAGTGAATACATAAGAATTGTCTGGATCAGTTTTTTGGGCGAAATTTTTGTTAGCCGAGCCATTTTTGGTTCCTTTGTCTTGGGCGGACTGGCTTGTAATTTGGAAAAGATCTGGGAGCCGATTTGTGATTTGAGAAATGTGGGGTCATATGATTTTTTTTTAATTTATTTTGAAATTGGTGTTATTTATTATATTCTATCTTAAATGTAAATTTAAAGATTTTTATAAGTATAGTCAACTTAAATATATTTATGTTGCAGAAGAGAGAGATTTGTAAAGTTGGCCTGTTAAAATATAGAATGAGTAGCATTATAATTTTTGTAGTTCTTGTTTAATCTTAAAACGTCTTTCTTCGAGTGTACACCTCTCGAGAGTTAAGAGTTGAGAGTAAAAAGATAGAGCGAAAATGTTCTATTTCATTTATGTTCTCACTTGTCTGTCAATTGAAAATTACATTATAATGTAAATGAAATATAATGTCTATCTATCGTTGGAAAATTTTGGTTTCGATCAACTGTCAGCCATGTACATGATCACTTTTGCTGAGGGGGAGGAATTCACTCGATCGACCAAAGTCTTTCGGTCACCCGATCGATAATCTACATGTTGATTATAGGAAAAAAATAGTGTCTGGAGTTTGAACGCAAGGGTGCGTCTGAATAATGGATGTGATATATCAGGCGAAGCGGGGGAGAATAAAAAACTATCGTGTATCGCGTCCGATGCCCGGACGTAGCCTGCATCCAAATTCCGGACGCAATACTTTTTCTAATTATAGGGTTGTGCCTACCAATCGCTTGTCCAACACATCTCACTCTTGGACTTGAAACTTCAGTTGTAGCCTCTTGGACCTTGGAGGGTCATGCTAACATTTTTGTTGTATACAATTTTAGACTTTATAAAAGTGCTAACATAATCTTCAATATTTTTAAATTGGGGCTAAAATACTCCTTGCAGCGGATTAATAGAATTTAATTTTGAGTAGTTCAAGATTATTTTAATGGGAATTTTCATTTTATTTTTAATTATGAAAACCATTTGCAAAACATTTTTTTAGTAACATGCTCTCGCCGCCGTGGTCTGCTAGTAAGAATACATAATGTAGTCAGATTTACATTATTCCATACATACCACTTAATTTCTATGTATTTACATTACTACATGGTAACATCTAAGGTTTAATTTTTACATATATATATCACCTATTTAGGCATGAAAAGGTGTATTTTTTAAAAAACTAAGTTGATGATATTTTTTATGCTATGAAAATTCTAAGTGGTATAAATGTAAAAAAAATAAAATTTTAATGTTAGATATGTAAATAAGTAAAATTTTGGTGGTATATTCGTAAATGCTCTTTATTTTTTATCTTCAACTACTTTTTCTAGATATCTTAAAATAATTGTGATTTTGTTATAAAATATATAATGATTTAAGCAATAGCATATATTTATCTATAATAAGTAGAATTAATATTAGAAAATTTTGTTATATCAAAATTCAGTCATTATATGTTAATGGTTTTTTATACACCATCAACAAATTTAGCGTTCAAAATGAGTCTCGAAGCTTGACACGAATTTCAAGATATTTGTTTAACAAGAAATGTTCAAACTATAGTTAAAGATCATATAGAACTCTAAATTTAGCAAACAAACAGACTGACTGACCGATTTGATGAGACAGAATCAATGACACCAAAGTTTGTCCAATCCGAATCAAATCAAGTCGATAAATATTTTAGAAGTCTTTGTTGTCTAATAAGAATGTCAAATGAATTCAAAATCTGATAAGTTTATCGTCAAATTAAACGTTTTAACAAGAGCAATTCAACGAGCCAAAAATCACTCAATTTCGACATCATTAAGACACTCAAATATCTACAGAACGCTACCCAATCAAGGGAAATTCTTCGGCTCGTCCGATGGAATGATCTGAATTCATTTCTTTTTTTATGGGAGGTTTATCCCAAACTCTATAAATAAAGTTCTGCCGCCCTCTTAAGAAAGGACTGAGAGTTAAGCCTGGAGAAGGACCAGGAGAAAAAGGAGTCGAAGCACAGTGTCTTTTCTGCACCGAAGATTCAACAGACATTTTATGCTCCTGCAGCCCCTAAACACCGTAGACCATCGCTCGTCAGCCATTATCTCTCATCTACGGTCATCCTCCACTCGTTGCAATGAAACCCATTGTAGAATTTTGACGTATATTGCAGAGTAACAAGGCATCCCGTGGAACATATCCCAAAGACGGTATAATGACGCACCTCGAAGACAGTGCAACAATGCACCTAGAAGACAACGCACCCTAAAGAAAGTATAACCATGCATCTCAATGACGACTTAACAACACACCTTGAAGATAGTTTGATGATGTGTCTCGAAGACGATGCAATAATGCCCCCTGAATACGGTATAATGATGCACCCCAAAGATGGTGCAACAACACACCCTGAAGATGTAACAACACACAACAAATATATTATAACAATGCACCCTAAAGATCATGTAATAATACACATCAAAGAAGGTATAAATAATAGTGCATCCCGAATATGGTGCAACTCTACGTAATAATTGCTTACAACTGTTAGAACACAGTGACATTCTTCAAATTCCTAAGTTTTCTCATTGCATCTCACAACTATGACCTATGTGTTTCACAACTTGTGCATTCCTTGACTTCAACCTTTGAGGCCTAAGAATGTTATCATAACTCGTGTTGATCTCAACTCCAACCTCTATAGCTATAGATGTTATCACAGCTCATTTGGATTCCAAATCTAGCCTTTGTGACCTACATATGTTATCACAACTCACACCTCCTAACTCCGACCTCTAAAGCCTATGAATACTATTGAAGCTCTCTGTTATGACCTCTGTGCCCAACCGAAGCTCCTAAAGCAACCATTTACGACATATATGACAAATTACTACCATGACTTTCAAGTACAGCCTCCATGACAAGCTTTACACTACAATCATCATCTATAACATTCAAGGCAGACTAATGCGTCCATGACAATCTACTATTATTCTTGCAATTTGCTATCATCGTTATTGTCAAGAACTATAACCAGGTTATTGCTATTATAAATGAATTATTGTTGTGCATCTACGATTTTCAATTTTGCAACTTCACTTCACTAATCCACGAGATAAGTTGGCCTATGCACTTATAATCACATAGTGGGTTATTTCAACTAAGTTAGACCTCATGATTTTTCCCTTTTCAGGGCTTTCCACATAAAAATTAAGGTGACTTCTCCTTCTTACTTCTCTTTTAGCTGAGTTTATTTTGGATTTTCATGCATTATTAAATCACTAAAAAATCACTCTACCAATGCAGATATCCCACACACATCAATGTATTTTATCCTAATTATGAATATATATATATATATATATATATTGGAATGAGCTTGATTATATTTATATATGTAAGGGAATTTACATATATGGCAGTTCAAACACTTATATTTCCATTCCTCACACCTAAAATTTTATATTTAATAATGTAGCACTTAAATCTCTACTACTTTCATGAAAAAATCACCATGATAATTCTTGTTTACAACCTTCACCCCCTATCAAAACTCTGTCAATGCACTCATTGCTAACAACACTCTGGCAGTGATTCAGATCGATATCAGTGGTATAACGATTCTACAATCTGATCCAAGCACTAACTTCCTCATGAAGCATTGCATAAGCACCATCACAATGTTGGATGTTCTCATTAACATCGTTAGCGATGAGCCACTCGGAGATGACAAAATTGAAGAAGCAAAGAAAACTCATTAACATGTTATCGACGACATATCTAAAATTGTACTCAATTGTAGACCGGTTCATCGAGTTCGGTGTGTGGACAAGCAGGAGCTTTCTTTTGAGAATTACTAATAACTTATGTATTATACCCAACTTCGGCCTATGAGGTCTACAAATGTTATCACAGCTCACACAACTTTTAACTTTGGCCTCTGCGACTCACGAACATTATCATAGCTCATGAGACTCCCAAATTCGGCTTATGTGGCATACAGGTGTTATCACATCTCACATAGCTTCTAACTCTGACCTCTACGACATGTGAATGTTATTAAAGCTCTTTATAGTGGACTCTGTGACAAACTGATGCTCATAAATCAACCATTTATGACATACATGATAAACTACTACATGGCTTTCAACTGTGGCTTCCACGACAAGTTGACACTACAATATTATCACTATCTACAACATTCACTACAGATTACTACTTCCATAAAAATCAACTACATCCCTCATAGTCTATTATCCCCTTTATCGCAAAAAATAACAAGCATATTATGACTGTTATCAATGAATTAATGTTGTACATCTACGATGATCAACTTTGTAACTTTACTTCCATAATACAAAGAAAATAGTATACATCTATATTTATAGTTGATCGTTTCAACTGAGCTAAGCCTCATGATTTTTTTCCTTCTTTCCAAAGTTTCTAGATAAAATTGAGGTGTCTCGTGCTTATATTTTATCTGAGTGATTGATTTTTGTGTAACGTAACGCTAAAATGCTAAATAATATCATTATTACGGAACTTTTGACACGTGTCAATATTTTTTATGCTAACTATAAAAAAAAAAAATCAGAACTAGGTCAATTATATTTATATGTGCAAGGGGATTTGCATATATGGCAGTTCAAAAACTTAAATTTCGATGTCCCACCCCTAGAATTGTTGCTGGATCTCAATTCAAACAGCTTTTCAGGATCGACACCATTGGAGCCCAGTAAAAATCCAAATTTTGGTTCAAAAGTGCTATTTTTACAAAACAACCACTTTTCCGGCGGCGCTCCGGCGACCCTATCCAAATGCTCGAGACTCGTTTCTCTCGATCTGAGCTTCAATTATCTCACAGGAAGAATCCCCTCCTCTCTCGGATCTTTCTTGCAGCTCCGAGATCTGATAATGTGGCAGAACCTCCTTGAAGGAGAGATCTCAACCTACACAACAATGGCCTCCTCAACCGTACTAATCTGAACCGGATTTCTATCTCCAGCAATCTTCTCACTCTTTCCATCACGCCATTCTGAAACTCGGCTACAGTTCTCTACCTGGTTCCATCACGCCGGAGCTTAATATGGCTTGATCTTAACAACAACCAGCGCAACCATCTCTTAGAATAGCCATTGCTGGGGATCAGGAAATCTCTGCGGCTTCCCACTCCCAGCCTGCGAAGCAAACCTCAGCTCAGATTCCGGCGGGAGAAACCCAAAATCTCACAGCCGGAGAGCTTCCATTGCCGGGGGAATTACAATTGGGCTTCTGTGTTCCCTGTTCTGTCTCGTTGGGTTGTCTATCGTTCTCGTGGAGAGCAGGAAGAGATGAAGCAAATGGAGAAAACGCCTTATCCATTAGCCTCGTCAAGTTCGACAAAGCTCTGCAAAATCTTACCTTTAATGAGCTCCTCAATGTGCCGAGCTCAAAGACTGCAGCTTTGTCGCTGTTAAGAAACTCATACAGTTCACCGGACAAAGAGACCGCGAATTCACCGCCGAGATGGAAATTGTTGGGAAAATCGAACACCGAAATCTCGTCCCTCTTCTAGGCTACTGTAAAGTCGGAGAAGAAAGGCTTCTGGTTTATGCTCATGTGAAATATGGAAGTTTGGAATCAGGGGGGTTTTCCAAAAGGATTTGGTTGAAGAGGATTCGAATCTGCAGTTATAGTTGCTTCAGCATCTGAAGATCGTCGGAGCTTGTCTTGACGGTCGGCTGCTCGGGCGGCGGACGATGTTGTAGGTGATGGCCATGTTTAAGGAAATCCAAGCAGGTTCATTTGCTGATGGTGAGATGGTTGTGCGAGTCTGTTTAGGGCACCTTAACAATATGTCGCTGCTCAGTAACTGTCATAAGAAATTGTTCCACACAAGTTGTTGCGGATTTTCACAGTTCAAAAATAGTTATATTGCAGTTATTTTTAGATAAACAATCATTCTATTAATATATAGTAATGTTGTGCAACAGAATCGTTCATACCAATACATTCCATACTTGAGAAGAAATATTCAGTGCAGACATTACAAAACAAAAAATAGACACCTCACTAACAAGTGAGTGTCATGACTATTAAAATTAAGAAAAAAATTATAAAAATAATAATTAATAATATGATAACATTATTTTTAAAATACAGACGGTGTATGTAACAAGATAAATCGTCTTCCAGAGATATTCTCTACGCCTGATCACCTCGACGATGAAATTTTTCAGCTCATCTTCCCACAAATAATAATCGCAGTTTTATGTGATTTTCCGCGGGCAACTGTAAAACTGTCTCGAGTAACTTTGGCGCTGACGTGAAGGGAGCAAGAACACTGAAATCCGCAGTGGCAGTGCAATCCTCTAGAGGTGCCGGAAATTCTTGACCTCATCATTTCTAAAGGCTTAAAAACACAAACTTTAGACATAACACTAATAAAAATTAATAACATAACTAATTAGTTAAAGTTTTATGCAACTATGAGGTGTCAAAAAACTCGATATGTAAACCGACAAATCTGACACTATAAACAGACAACAAACATTATAAAAAAGAGTTCTTGGTTGTCTTTAACCCACGAAATACCAAGCTCATCTAGTCACATACGCATATCACCAAAAAAGTTCATCCATAAAAACCTCAGAAACCATAGCATCGAAAAAAAGAAATGAACTTGATTATTTTCATAAGAATTTCATTTAACACCAACAAATAACAACATACATGTCATCCAAAAAAACTCATTAAGTTAAACGTCTCATCATAGACATTCAAAACCCATAAAAAAAAATGCAAAAGGAAAAAAAAAACATATACAACTTGTATAAAAAAAACCACAGTAAATATTAAATATATAAAAAAGAGAATTATGCACGAATCGTATAAAATATCGATCCAATAAATAGTGAATGTCTTCAAAAATCATTACAATTAATATAATAAAAAGTAACATTCCGTTCGATCACTCTCCAACTATCACATTCGTAATTCGTTCATTCAATCATGTCATCTCACTTGCACCTTCATCATCTTAAGTACAGGTTATGGGAACATTATTTATGGCATGTGAATAGAAATTGTGTTTAGACTGAATCGCAAAGTATTTGATCGTAGAATATTATATATATATATATATATATATATATATATATATATATATATATATATATATATATATATATATATATATATATATTTGTTAGCATGAACCACAATGCAGATGAACGACTCAAAAAAAAGATGTTGATGATTGAACATAGTCTTTAACAATCATTTTTGGTTGAACATTGGCAAGAGAATTGCCTTGCTCGAACGATTGGCATAACGAGCCAGGAGAAGCTCCTTGAGGGCGGTAATCAGCCTTCAGGACGCTAGACGCGGAGCACTTATTCAAACTAAATATCGATCAACTCAAAGACTTATCAGATGATTGATAACCCTCATTAATTGAATCGGTCCTCAGTCTTATTTTATGCAAATAACTCTGTAATTTCCAAAAAATCTCTCTAAAAAATCAAAGATAAATGGTACTTTTATACTACTAAGACCTAGGCCAATAAACAAGAGTCCAAGTCATGAATAAATTACTCTCTTTTTAATGTCCTCTCTCTCACTCATTCTCCCTTATTCTATCTCTCTTTATCCATAATCACTTTCTAGCAGAACAACTTTCTATTCCTTAACTGTGTTTCCCAGACACTTTTAGATTCAACAAATATATTTAACTAATCAAAATAAATAATTAACTTTAATTAATTTAAAGTCAATATGGAAGCCACAAATTCCATTTTGAATGGGCACAACCACACATGTGATGAAGAATTTTTATATTCGTATTATTTTCATATTAAAACGATGACTATAATATTTTAAGCCTTCTTATTCATATGTTACTACATGCATGCATTTGATGATTCCTCAAAGGGAAGAATCTTCTTCCCCATTCATAGGGAGTTTATATTCAGAATGTGGGCCCCAACCAATAAAGCCCATAATTCAGATAAAACATTTAATTCATGGGATCAGATACTTATCCTCCAAGGAGTTTACATATTTTTATATCATTCTATCTCATCCCTTATAATATGACATTTTCCATAAATTAAATTCTTCCCTCATTCCTTTTTATTTATATGCTTAGAAGTCTATACACTCATATAGGGGTCTAGAAAATGAAAAATTATTCCGTGGTGTCTGATCTCCACTGTCTATCACGGCTTTAGTTGGATTTAAAAAAAAAAATTTGAAAATGGGTTCCATCGAAGTCGTGATGGACGACAGAGATCAGACACCGTATGCAAAGATGCATGTGGTGTCCACACAGAATAAATTTTTCCTAGAAAATAATCATAAAAGTAGGTTAAAAGCTATGTAGTGCAGAATATGATCAAACTCATTTCTGACAAGATTTGTCGGTGCGGGTTATCTTATAAATGGTGATATGTATGTTGACGGGCGAAAATTCTCTTTCTTCTGCCTCAAAGTGCTGCTCATTGAGCTCGTTGATATGGTCATGTTGTTGTTAATGAGTTCACTCATACGAGTGTGAAATATGAACTCAAATGACATAGACGGGAGATAGAAGTAGAATTGATCCTTTTGTGAAAAGCTCGCTGGAAGAAGATACTCGTAAAATCCTTTTGGGTGGCAAGGAGCTCCGCAGCTTATCACTTCCAAATGTATGCCTAAGGCTATTGATCTTGCCGGCGCCAACACACTTCACATCGTTGCTGGGCTTGATCCATCAAGCCGGCGAGACCCATTTAACATTTGGGCTTTACTACTGCTTGACAACTTAGTTTTTGGGCATACAATTGAAGAAAAATCAAACAATTTGTTTTTATAGCTATTAATAAAAATTTAAATAAAATTTGTTTTTATTAGCATAAACTTTGTGATTTACATAAAAAAAATATAATAATTGCAAGATTAAATTCTCTCCCAATTTTCTCTCTTTTCTCCAACATTTAATTGATTTAATTTAATTCATTTAATTATTATTCTTCGCATTTAACTCGAGATATTAGTGAAGATTCATTAAATAAGACTTAATGAAAAATAAAAGAAAAAAGAATCCTCTGTGCAAACGAGGCGTTAGATAACCGTTAACGTTGTAACGGTCGGTCCGTCAAGTTCATGATTGGGCAAATCTCAACCATTGATTCTCCCCAATCAATGATCTTCCCGCCTCCCAATGCATTAAATCACTATATTTCTTTTTTTTATTTTATATAATGAATCCCGAAATTTATTTTTTAAAAATTTATACAAATTAATTATTTCACATCACAAAAATAATTTCATTGCTTTATTTTTTTCATAAAATAAAAAATAAATATTCATAAATAAATGAAAATACGTGTATGTATATATATACATATATTTGCCGAGCTCTGGTCATTTCTAATCCACCTAATCACTCGAGTACTATACTTTACACACGGAGGGATTTAAACCTTAAAATAGAAGAGTCGTAAAACTCAGAATGGGATTCTCTACCAACTGAGCTGGAAACATTACACATTTTAATTATATATATATATATATATATATATATATATATATATATATGTCACTGGAAGTCTTCTCAGGTCAAGGGTTCGATCCAATTGTAGTGCGGAGGCTTCGGAATTTTAGCCACATAGCGCAGACTCTAAATCATATGAATCCAAAATCATATGGGAAATTGATATTTCGGGCTCTAATCATAGGATCCACACACACACACACACACAACTAACAAATTTTCATCATCCGTCACGAATCTAGGTGCAATTTTTTTAAAAAGAAATATTCAAACTTCGATTAAGAGTCATTCAGAACTCCGATTTCAGCAAACTTATAGTCAAATTGATCGGCTCGAAAAGGCGGACCTAATGATATGAAATTCAGTCTAATCCGATTCAAATCAAGCCCGGATCAAATTATCAAACTACTATTGAAGGATTTCCGGAGGCATTTAAAAAGTCAAACGGATGTCAAATCTAACGATTTCATAGTCGAATCGAGCGTCTCAACGAGACGAATCCAAAGAGCCTAAGATTGCTCAATTCTAACATCGTTAAGACACTCAAATGTCCATCAATCGTCATCTGATCAAAGGAAGCTCTCTGGACCGTCTGATTAAAATGGCTCATATTCCTGCATTAATTGCACTCAAAATACTATGAGCATCACCTCTCACATGAGAGGGAGATGCTTAAGAGAGAACTTGAGGCTTTGAGAAGGAGCTTAAGTCCAAGATCATCCTCGTCATCGTCGATTGTCGTCGACCACCACCGTCGGCCACCGTTGATCGTCGCTGACCTCTGTCAACTACCGCCAACCATCATCAATTGTCTTCAATTACCGTTGATCACTGCCAACCTCCGTCAACCACCGCTGACTAGACGTTGTCAGTCGACGTTGTAAATTAGAAAACTAGTAACAATTTCTCACATGTGAGACAGTTGACATCTGTAACATCAACTTATAATGAATTTTTAAAACTGGACCAGACCCGTTGTTTTTCCTCTTTACGAGTTTTTCACAAAAAAACTTTTGGTGTTATCACAGCTTGATTCATTTTCATCCGAGTGTGTGCTGAATTCTCGTGCAACGCTAAGACGACAATCCATTACTTCACTGTCGCAAATTTTCTAGCACGCATCAATATATATGTGCGATGTATTCAGATCAATTCATCGAGCATCTGCTTGTCAACTGTAAGTCTCATATGGTATGGGGTTCGATTCCCCATGAGTGTTGGGTGTGTTACTCGAATTATAGACACATGAGACATAATCAAGACTTTTGACTTGTATCATAGCCTCTGACCATTCATTTTTTTAATATATATTTGTGTGTGTCTATATATATATATATATATATATATATATATATATATATATATATATATATATATATATATATATATATATATATATATATATATATATATATATATATATATAATATTGAGGGGCAAAGGGTCTTGACTCTCTTAACATCAAGATTTTATTTTTATGGAAGAGTAAATTAAGATAAAATGTGTTCTAAACTATCAATTTTGCTCATCAATTCACTCAGGCGGAGTCCGGACCCCGCCTGTCTTTGTTTCATAAAAAAAATATATCATTCCTCCTATTTATGTCGGCTATAAATCCAATCAATCAATCACAGCCGTCCAAAGCTCGATCACCGCTATTTCTCCGTCTATAAAGCCTCTAAATCACTCTACCGCTCCCTTCTCCTTGCCTTCGCTCTCGTATTCAATCATCTACGTTGTTTCTTCGCCGGAAAATCGAGAGCTTTCTTCAACCATGGCTGAGCAGCCGGCTGTCGAGTTGCCGGCGGTACCTTCTCCGTCATGCTTCAAAAGGATCTGCGTATTCTGCGGAAGCAGTCCGGGGAAGAAGACGAGTTACAAAGAAGCGGCCGTCGAGCTCGGAAAGGAGTTGGTGAGTTGAACGAATCGTTAAAAATCGTTCCTTTTTTTTTCCTTTTTTTTTCAATATTGCTGCTTCGCTGCAGCGATTTCTTTAATTCGATTGGGTTTTTTATTATTATTTTGCTTAAATCGTCTTAAAATGTAATCTTGTTGGGTTCTGTTCGATCTGGGGAAGAAATTTCGGATTGAAATTATGAGATTTGGTTAGGGTTACAGCATGTCTTGCATGATCTTAAAAATTGAATTTTTATGGGGAGTGAAAAAATGGTGATGTTGTTTTGTTCATCGGATTAAAATGCTGATGCATTGCTTTAAAATTTTGATTTTTTTTAATGCATTAGATATTATATTTTATAAATGTGGCTTTTTTTCTGCTTTTTTTTTGTTTTTAGGTGGCAAGAGGAATTGATTTGGTTTATGGAGGTGGGAGTGTTGGTTTGATGGGCCTCGTTTCTCACGCTGTTCATGATGGCGGCCGTCATGTCTTAGGGTCTCTCTCTCTCTCTCTCTCTCTTATTTGCTTCCTTGAAATCTTCAAATTTTCAGCATGGCATAATAAAAGTTTATTTTTTTCATATATATATATATATATATATATATATATAGATATAGATATAATGAATGTTCTGAAGTTTCTTTTACGAAGAAGCTTCGGAGTACTGAAAGGTGTCAACTACTTGAAGAATGATGGGGGAGCTAAAAAGGGGGTGGCATTTAAAAGGATGAGAGAAATAATATATTTATTTATTAATTTTTGTTCTATTTATTAATTATTATTGACTTTTATATGCAGACTTTTGTCATATTATAAACAAGTGGCAGAGGATTCAAATCCTTAAACCTTCTTTTAAACAATTTTTAGCTTAACTGTGGATATATATTTTTTTCATAATTTCATTAGCTTTGGATTCAACTTTATGACTTGTTCATGGTTTCTGGGTCTTGGTCTATGACTTTAGTGGCATTAAAGTAATTTTTTTTAAAGATTTTGGATATATTTTTTTAGATAAGACTTGATTTATCAGAATAGTCAATTTGCTTGCATAAAAAAGCTTTTTTTTTTTCCCTTTTTTGTGCAGAGTTATACCCAAGTCTCTGATGCCCAGGGAGGTAAGTTGTTTGATCTTTATAGTGTTATTATTATTATTATTATTGTTTTTGTAATTTAGTATTTGTATTATTTTTTGGAAGATTTACATTCATGCCATATAATTCCCATGTATATGCATCTAAAGCTTAGTTTTTTACATTGTGTTAGCTTATCTATGCATGAAAAATGGATAATTTGCTTTGGTATTTTGGATGTGATGTGTAAATTGATAAAAAGAGAAGGGTATGTATGTAAATGCGCCAATAATTTTGTGTGGTGGTTGTATTAGGGATGAGAGAGCTTTTATGTCATTACTTATGTCATCATTATTATAATATATGTTGCTTAGCTTTGTTTAATGTTTTGAGTAGAAAATTATGTTGCATGATGAGTCATTAACTTTTGCATCTGAGAGCTTTTGATAGTCATTAATTAAGTTCCCATTGTTTTAATGTTTGTCTTTTCAGTGAGAGCTACATTAAGATGATAATTTGTTTTCTATATGTTATCACCTTAATGTGGTAATGTAGGAGACATTGAGCTAATTTATTAATAGCTTATGATATTATTTTGAGTACTATTCATTTTTGTCTGAATTCAGTTTTTAAAATCATTTTGAAGGGTACTTTTATAATTTTGACAAAATGCCATCTTTCGCTTGATAAATTTCACATCTTGCAGACCAAAGCTTTTATTTTCAGTCATTTTGATCGTAAAAATGAAATATTTGCTTTTAAAAATTTTGGAGGCATTCATGTGACAAAAACTCAAGGAAAAGTTATCATTTTTATAACATTTTTTAACTTCAAGCAACAAAATGAGGCTTATTCTATAAGATCTTTTATTTTCATTACCAAGTTTAGTCTTTGTCATTGTCGGGTCTCAAGTTCTGGGGATGCAAAAAGTGGAGGGTTGCGTTATGTAGTCGACAACGCGTTTGTTATTACTAAATGCGAAACAAATCTACCCATGAATGGGTTGGTCTAGCTCTGTGGCAAACGAGATTAGAGAGAGCCGTCTTAGATGTTTTAGCGAGTAAATGCGAAATAATTTTAATGTTGACCATCTCATGATCTTGTTAGGAGAGTTAGGAGAGTAGATGTTTTAGATTCAACTTGTGTTAAGGAAAAAAATGGTAGACCTAAAAAGGCTTGAGCTATAAAAAATAATCTTAATTTATTAAAATTAAAGAAAAATATGGCACTTATAGGATACAACGGAGAAAAATGATTCATTTAGCCGACCTCACTTAGTAGTATAAATGCTTGTTGTTGTTGTTGTATGACCAAGTTGAGTCTTTGATTGTTCAAAAAGTAGAATTTTGATATTTTCAGTAACATATAGATAATATAAAAATTATATTTTTAGATTACCGGAGAGACGGTTGGGGAAGTTCTAGCGGTCTCAGACATGCACGAGAGGAAAGCCGAGATGGCTCGCCAAGCTGACGCCTTCATTGCTTTGCCTGGTAACCATTCTCCTTCCCCACACAATTATCAGATTGTTATTGTCATTTGTTAATGATTGTTCTGCTGAATTTTTTTTGTTGTAAATACAAAATTAAGGTGGCTATGGAACTCTAGAAGAATTGCTTGAAGTCATCACCTGGGCACAGCTTGGAATTCATAAGAAACCGGTGAATTTACATCCATACTACCCAATTCCTATGTATTTACACATCTATCCCCTAAGCTATAACCCCTAAGCTATAATTTTTACATATATGTCATCTTTACCTATGCATGAAAGGTGTATTTCGTCTGCTAAATGATAAAATAGTGATATTTTTTATGTAATATAAAAGTGATTTTGGTCGTATGAATGTTAAAAAGCAAAGTTTAGTTGTAATATCTTCTCTTTGACATTTGTTCTTCATGAAGCCTTCATTTATAAGCATAAATTACTTATGTAACATGAATATTATATAACTTTGATTGTCATATTTCTCAAATCCACCTCATGAGAAAGAAAGAATATAAAGCAGGCTTTGAAATGGTTGTGTCGGCAAACAAAGAAAGTTACTTTCAAGACCTCCTTTAAGCATTTTTTTGACCAAAATACCTTTTTTTTTGCTTCTTATGTGTTTTGTGGTCAGGATATGTTCTGCAAATTAAGTTAATGTTTTTTTTTTTTATGTGGGAAAGATAGACTTTTTCTTTTAATTTTTATATAAAAATTCGTTCTTTTAAAGGAAAGAACTGTCATTCAATCCAAATCTTCTGATTTCTTTGCAAATTAAGTTAATGTTTTTTTTTTTATGTGGGAAAGATGCACTTTTTCTTTTTATTTTTATATAAAAATTGGTTCTTTTAAAGGAAAGAACTGTCATCCTGTCCAAATCTTCTGAGTTCTTTGCATATCAAATATTTTGTATAGAATAATGAATGCAAGTGATTGAGTCTTAGACTGTGTTTGGGGTAGCATTGTGGTGATGCACTGTAATTTTTTTCGTGTTTGACAAAATTGAGTTTTGCTTTCTTTTTCAAAAAGTTATTTTTTTGCAACCTAATCTGGCTATGTGGTGGCTGTTAGAAAATTGCTGTCTGACATTTTGACGAAAAAATTTGTAAATCTGCTTCTTCAAATAGTTATAGCTGGTAAAACAAAACTTTAGTTTTACGAGCGTAATCACCCATTTCTTTTGATGAGACGAGTACTTTATTTAGCTCATAAAGTTTTTATTTTTTTTATTTTTTTGCAAAGTTAAATGTTTGAGAAAGTCTAAGAATATGAAATACCTTCCAAATATCATTCTAATTAGCATGTTATAATATACTTGCAATGCCATAATACATTATTTTTATCTTATGACCTCAACACGCTTCACCAACCACATAACGTTCATGGTTATCTTACATGTTTCCACGTGGCATATTATTATTATTTTTTCAATTAAATTACATATTTTTTTCTTATTTGCAGGTTGGTCTTCTTAATGTGGATGGATATTACAATTCATTTCTTTCCTTCATTGACATGGCCGTCACTGAGGAATTCATCTCTCAAAAAGCTCGTCATATCATAGTTTCTGCTCCAACAGCCAATGAGCTCCTCAGGAAATTAGAGGTAAATAAAAAAAAAAAATTGCCTTTTCTTTTCTCGTGTAAATTCAAAGCAAATATTACGTGCGCCGATCGTTCGTCTGGACAACAGTCCGCATCGTGCAATACACGGAAGCATAGTCGTACTCGTATCCGGACGAGTTAAAATTTTTTCATTTTTGTTTGGCTCCTTATCTTATGAAAACAATCAAATATATAAATTTATTTTGAATGCATATATGAATTATGGTATATGTGTCAATACTTAATTATACATGCATGAATGATGTATATGCACAATATTACGTGCGACGATCGTGCGTCTGGACGACAGGCCGCATCGTGCAATACACGGAAGCATAGTCGTATCCGTATCTGGACGAGTTAAATTTTTTCATTTTTGTTTGGCTCATTAACTTATGAAGACATTCAAATATATAAATTTATTTTGAATGCATGTATGAATTATGTTATATGTGTCAATGCTTAATTATACATGCATGAATGATGTATATGCACATGCATGCACGAGTTTTACATACAAGCCTGTTACTTTCTATATATTTATATATCTAAACTTTGCTTTTTATAAATATGCCCACCTTATTTACGTATGAAAGGGTGTTGTTTGTAAATTGTTTTTGCAGGAATATGTTCCTCAACCTGATGATTTTGTTTCGAAGTTATGTTGGGGGGTGGCAGAACAAGAAGGTGCGGGCTTTGTGGAAGCAGGAATGGCGTCAGCTTCTTTCTGAGAGAAGATGGAAACCCTAGAGCTATTTTGCGTTTTTGGGTGCTAATTGAATATAATCAAATTACAGAGGGGTTTTTTGGAAGAATATCAACTTTTAATTATAGCAAATATGGCATTTTTTGTAGAAGAAATTAATTGTGGGGGAATATGCAAAGTGCTGTCATATTGTTTTGCTTTTTTTTTTGGTATATTTGAAATGTTTAAAATGTTATATATATATATATATATAATATGATGTTTTTGATTTTTATATGTTCACGTGTGTGTGTAATGCTTATTCATATTTACATTTATATCTTTTAAATCTTTAATATATATATTTTTTGAGGTATAAGGGAATGACATGTAGGGCGGTTAAAACAGCTCATTGTTCGCAAACAGTTCTTGTTAGACTCATTTGCTAAGTTAACAAGCCGAACATAAACAACACGAATAAATATTTGTTCGTTCGTGTTCGGTTCATTTTAGCTCGAAATACTGCTAATTATATATATATATATATATATATATATATATATATATGATGAGAAGTATTTTAAAAAGTTCAATTAACTATAAGGCTATAAAGATTTATAATTAATTAAAAGTATTAATTAAGAAAATTAAATAAAAATTATTAAATTTGATTCAAATGATGTTTTAAATTTTATTTTAATCCTTAAGATCTTATAGCTACATGATTAGGATTGTCAAAACGATTCTTTATTCGTGAACGGTTGGTGTTTACTCGCTAAGTAAATAAGTTGAACACGAATATACTTTTTGAGCTCGAAATATAAATGAGCCGAATACGAGCATGAGTTTGCTAGTGTTATGTTCATTTACACCCCTAATGGCATGAAAATAATGCAATTGTAAATATTAAAATTTAGATGTTAGATTTGTAAATAAGAATTGTGTGGGTATATTTGTAATTTTCTTTTTTTTTTTTTTTTGGATTTTGGAGCGTCTGTGTGAAAGGGAGACATGAGTGGGGTTCTTTATGTCGGTTATGATGACATTGGGCCCACGTGTAATTATTCTGTTTTTGCAGCTAGTAATAACCCTCCATGGTAGCTTATAGCTTAGGTACACATGACATCATTTTTTATTTTTTTTAGTTTTTTTTTATTAAATGAGGCTAATGAAATTATCTAATTTATAAATTTTATTTATTTTATTTACAAAATATATCAGAGGAAAAAAAATTATAATATATAAAAAAATCATCCAATTAGATATTCCCTAATTATATTACTTAATATCAATTATTTAATATACAACTATTATATTTAATACTTTACATAATAATTTGCATCTCATCTTTTAACTTTCAGATAATTGACTTTATATCCCTCTTTCGAAGCGATCAACTCTCGCATAGTTCTTTAAAATACTCGAGTGAGCAAACTTCTACGAAAAAAACTTATGAACCGAGAGTACCTTTGTGAGCATGTTCGTTGGATTTTTCTTTATATATTTTTTCTTCAACGAAACAATATTGTCATAAATTAAATCTCGAACACACATCAATATATTTTGTACGGACCAAAGTTATAGTCATGAATATCACACTCGGATTATCATATAACACCATCATAAACTCATGATCTGCTTTCAAGTTATCCAATAGGCTCTACATCTATATCACTTTATTCACTGCTTCTGTAACTGCCATTTACACATACCTTGTAGTAAACAAAGCGCGTAAAAGTAGAGTAAAGAATCGATCTTCAGCTGACTGGACCTCCCTCTGATACGAATAAATAAACAATCATAGACCTACTCCTATCCAAATCACTTGCAGTCTTAAATCAATATAGCCTACACATAAATCAACAATAAATGGTTGTCTTCTAAGCACCGAGCAACATCAATTGTATCATTCAAATACCTCTGAGTAGACTTCATGGGTTGTTAATGACTCATTTCCAGATCATAGTTGAACCTGCTCATAATACTAACAACGTGTGCAATGTCTAGTCTAGCATAAATCATGACATATATTTCCTCTTATGATCATTTTTAGGACAATGATCTGAACTCAACTGAAGATGACATGCAATGGGTAGACTCATGATTTTGCTCGAGTCATCAACCCCAAACTTTTTTAGCACTTTTCAAACATATGCTTCTTGTGAGAGCCAAACATTTACAATTATCATGTCATTGAGAATCTTCATACTAAGAATTCTGTAAGTTTCTCTCAACTCATTCATCTTGAAATGTTTGGACAATTGCTTCTTCATCTTATCAACATTAATTTGATTGCAAATGCAATCAATGTGCATCAACATAAGAAAAAAGCAGAAAAACTAGTCATTGACTTCTCGTGTACTCTTGTCACACGAACTAGTCAGGACAAACATTTTAATTAAGTATTTAATTTGTAAAATATTGGCTTGTATTTGAGGCTGGCATGCAAAATATACTTTACATTTTGAAGCCATTTTTTTATTAGCCGAAAGGTCGTGGACAACCAGCGTAAAACTTGTCGAAAAAAATAATTACAAAGCTGTGGACAGATCTCCTGTTCTCATTCACAGGTGCCACAACATTAAAACGTTCGAATTTGCAAATAAATTTAGAATTGTTTTCAAGATTTACAAATAATTTCAGTCAAAATTATGACTCCAAACTGTTTCAAGTACAAATATCAAACTTAAGGCCTTAGATATGTAAATATATAAAAATTGGGGAGGAAGTATGTAAAATTTCCTAATTTTAAGATAGATGTAATATAAATTTTAATTAATTTTTTTTATATACAAGAATCAACTCAAAACAAATTATAATGCTAACAAATTCTTTATTAAAAATATTTATCCAATTGTTGTTTGAAGAATGTGGCTTAGATGATGTTCATGATGAAAGTTGTAGGACTATTCAACAAATCATTTACGTCGACAAATATGCATTGACGTTATGGGAGATGACATGTATCAACGACGCACATCGATCTTATAAGTGATAGTTGATTAGGAAGTCTGAGTGTTGTCGATTAGAATGACGTGATCGAGTGCGATGATGAGATGTTCTTAGGTCGGCTATGAAGTCAAAAGATTGTAGGGAGTGATCAAGAGATTGTACTGTAGTTGGACGACAATGATCAGATGGTCGTAGTCGGTCAATCGCAATCAGACCTTGATGGCTAAATAGTCATAATCGGGCAATGTTGATTAATTGTTCGTGATAGAAATTAGACGATCATAGTTGGGTGTATGTGGGTGGTTGACCGCATAGTTAGACGATCAAAGTTGGTTGTAATGGTTAGGTGATAATGATTGTGATAGCACAACAATGAGGCAAAAATATTCTTTAAACATTGATGATTAAGGTAAATCTTGAACTTTGATTGATACAAATACATTCTTACATTTCTAACCAAATATTATAGTTGTCACCTCCATTAATGTGGATGATAATTTAATTCAAATTTTGTTTGTTGTTTGGATGCATAGTCTATGATTTTCTATTTGCATTGGTGCACTTTTTGATGAAACACAAGGAGAGCAAAGCACTAGGATGAAAGTAATCATAATGGGAGAGAAGAATGCAAGTTAGTTTTGTAGGTAATAGTGAAAATTTATTCCTATGAAGATGAATGTGTATTACTATTGTGTGCTCGTAAATTCTCAGTAATAGAGTGATAGATTAATGTTTTAGTGTTTAATAAAAAATCGACACACACATAGATAAAAGAAAAAAATTGATAAATAAAACAACAAGAACTTTTAAGTGAAAAACCCCAAAAGTTAAAAACTGTTGGGTTTAGCCCAGTTCAAATGATTTCATTATATTGATGTATGTTACAAGATTGTACTGATCATTGACTAGCTGAAAGCAATATTACATAAGTGAGGGTTATCAACATGTTGGGGAAGTGGTGATTTGGTTGTGGCGATGGCTAGACTGAGATGGTCTGTCAATGACGATTATGTTGATTGAGCCGAAGTGGTCCAGCGACCGCGATCGTGGCTGCCAGAAGGTTGTGGTTCAACGACGATGACAGTAGTGGTCAGGCAATAGTGGTTCGACAGTGTTGGCCAAACAACGGTGGTATAGAGGCAACTAGACAATGATGGTCTGATGACAAGACTTTAGTGGTTGGGCTACCGTGGGCGGTAGCTAGATGGCGTTAGTCTAGCGGCAATGACGGTGGTGGTCCGACGACAATGACAATGGTGTCCGGGCAAAAGTGATCTTGTGGTGGCAGCTGCCTGATGTTGATGGCTTGGTGGCAACGACAGTGGAGGTCTAGCAGCACTGGTTTGTCGGTGGCGATGGTGGGAGCCGCACAGCAGCGGTATGACGGTGACGATGGCAAGGCGGTTGTGATCTGATGGTGGAGCTCTGGAACCCTCACGAGCTTGGTGCTCCTTCAACCTTCTCCTCCAAGCCCATGTCTTACATTTATGAAGAGAGTGAAGGTCTATTTCTAGAGGTGATGAGTGACATCCTCCATAAATATTGCATGAATTTGAACCACTCAAATGAACGACCTAATGTAATACATTTGATGATACTAGATTTTATTAGTACTTATAAGTTATAATAATGTCAGAATCAATTGATCTAGAGCTCTTTGAATTCAACTCGTCAAGACACTTGATTTGACTATAACCTTATTAGATTTGGAGATTATTTTGTCCCCAAAATATTTCTCAAAGCTTCTTATCATGCTTTAAGTAAATGATCTAAACTCAATTGAACTCAAATTGAACCATATATGTGCCAGTCGACTCCTCTTATTACGATACATCTTTTGAATTAGAGTAGGTAATTCCTTATTTGATTTTCGAGGATCTAAGTCCAAATGTGCGTCAAAATTTATGCCCGATTGAGATAATTATTTTGAGGATATAACAATTACTATCATTTGAATGAATGAAGATGTATATTTAACCCATTTGAAATTAGTTCACCATTGAATTGATACATAATATAATGTTGATAGCCAAGACTTTGCATTGAATGATCCCAAAAGAATTACTTGATTTACTGGTGTTATTGCATGTGTTACTTAGTAAACTTTTTTATTAAACTTAGGTGCCTCCTAAGGGAGCTCATATATTTATTTGTGAAGAAGTTTGAATAAAAGAGAGTGCATCAATAGGAAGTTAATTTAAGTGATTGATTGATATATAAGAATTTAGGGGCATTTACATACATACCACACAATTCTTATGTAATTACATATCTAACGCCTAAACTTTCATATTTAAAAGCACGCCACCCGGCCTTTAATATCACATCAAAAATATCACACTCACTATCCTTTTAAGGAGAAATATTTGTGTACGTAAGACGTAATATTAGGTTATTCAAATGGTACAGATATGTTACATTTATGTTACAATAAGAATTACAAAAGGTATAACCTAAACGTGGCATACATGTACCCTTCTAATAACTTAATGTGTACGCAACTCTGTGTACATCTTACGTACGCAAATATTACCCCCTTTTAAGAGTGCAATAAACATTTTCATGCATAGATTCATGGCATCAATGTGCTATAAGTGTAAAAATCAAAACTTTGGGTGTTAGATATGTAATTATATAAGAATTATGTGCTATGTATGTAAATTTACCTAGAATTTAATATTTTGATGAGAGATCCTCCACATAATCACAATTAAGAACCTGGCACAAGAAGTTCTTAGGTTATTATAGGTGGCAACACTGTGCACTACTATCAGCATAACCAAAATAAAGAAAATAACAGAACAATAAATAAAAAATATAAAATAATTATATATACTAAGATTTACATACATACCACTCAATTCCTATGTATTTATGTACATCACTCATATAGTCATATGAAAGTTTTGGGTGAAATTAATGTAAAAAGCAAAATCTGTGTGCTGATATGTAAATACATATGAATTGGGTGGTATATATGTAAATGCTCGTTATACATAATCAACATAATAATTAAAACCTACAACATATAGGGTAATTTTATAAATATATAATTTCATGAAAAGATTTGCCACAAAATCTACCATAAAACAATAGAATATTAAAACACAAACAGCTCTTTTTGCAAACCTTAACATCTTTTCATGCCATGTTGTAATGTGACTATAACAGCAAAATGTTACATAAATATCAAAATTTAACAGTTAAATATATAAGTAAATAAGAATTGTATGGCACATATGCAAGTCCCACTATTTTATTTTGGAAAATTTACATACATACCACACAATTCTTACGTATTTACATATTTAACGCCCAAAGGTTGTTATTTACACTTATAACATCTTGGCCTCATAAACCTACGAGTGAAGGTAAAGATGGTGATATTTTTTACGTAATGTTAAATATTCACATGATTTACGCGTTAGATATGTAAATATATAAGAATTGTGCGGTATGTTTGTAAATGCCACATTTTATTTTTCTTAGCAAAATTACAAGTCAAGGGTAGACAAAAATATTATTGTACATAAATTTAAAAAAATCCATTTTTTTCATAAGAAATAAAATTATAATTTTACTCAAAAGGAACAGGAATACCTTGGTTCTTGTTCACAATAGCCATGGCCAAATATCTCAAGCCAACACCAACAGGTTTCTGCTCCTCAGCCCCCTCCCAGAATGGAGCTTCGCCATCTCCTACCAGCCTCCAGTAGCCTGCTCTTAGGGACTCCGCCTGCTCTTCAGTGCAGTTCTGTAATAGGGCCTCAACCCTAAAGTTTATCCCAAGAGACCCCAAAAGCTGGGACTGGGTGATTGGGCCATAAACTGATATAATTTCTGCTAATTACAGGGTGTAGGTGAAAATGTGAATGTTTTTTTTAGGAAGAAAATGATTCTGATATGGAGCTAATGGAGAGGAAAAACACCTGAAGCCTCTTCGGCGGAGCGTCGAATGGCGGTGAAATCGACGTATGCGCTGAGATCAGCCGACCCGGGATCGTCGAGAACGTTAACGAATTTATGTTTTCGAATGGCCTGCAGAGTAAAGAGGAAATAAAGGGTGTTACTATAAGTGGCGTGCTGATTGTTTGCTTGAATAAGGACTTAAGGGGACATTGGATTTGCTTTAAGATGAGCGCAATGCATGAATAATCTGAAAAACAAATTATATTTTACTTGTCTTAAAATGAATTATGTTTTTTAATTATAATGCTAATCAACTATTTTGACCATTAGCACAGAGTAAACAAAGATTTTAAATCTAAAACCACAATAAACTTGCAAGTTTCAAGCTTTATCTTGAGGAGAAAATAAGAAGGAAAAATTATGGCATATTTGTGCAAATTAAATGGACAAAAAACCAAATTATATTATTTCCACTGTTTGCAAAGAGTGACTCAAGCTCAATCATGTTGGTATATTTGCAATAGCAGTTTGGCAAACGGTGTTCGGCGGATTTCAAAATTTTAAAATAAATTGAATACGCAGATTGAGAAATTTAAATTAAATACATAACTAATTTAAACTTTGATTAAGACTTCAATGTCAATCTTATGAGTGTAAGTTGGATCTATGACTCTAATGAGCGGAATATAAATCTGACTACTTGATTCTGAGGAAAGTTATCTACTTGTATGAGCATAAGCCGCTGGAGTTTTATCATGAATTTTGATATTTTAGTGAGAATTTGAAAATTGGATGAAAGAGAGGTTCCATTTGTAAATATCAATGTTTTGAGTGATATGTATGTAATTACCCCAAAATATTAAAAAAAAAAAACAAAAAGAAGAATACTCTCATCAGTATCAAAAAAGTTAAGATTAAGAAATTAACCTGCAGACTGTCTGAAATAATTTCATTTTTGCCATAGTCTATGATGAGAGCTCCACCACCATCAGCGCTTATTCTCTTCGCGATTTGTTGAGTCACCTCAATAGCTTTAGGACACACTTCAATTTGTTCAAGCTTAGCAATTTCTTCTTTGTCAGCCCATTGGCAACGTTTTCTCAGAAACAGCAGAGATGCCGGAGTCGGTAGCGGTGATAAAACAAAGCGGAAATCGCTAAAAAAATCAAAGGAAGATTTACATACATACCACATAATTTTTATTTATTTACATATCTAACACCTAAAGTTTCATATTTACACTTATAACACCTTTATGCCATAAACCTTTGCATGAAAATGTGTTTTTTAGTTTTAAAATTAAAGATAGCGATGTGAAATATCTGAGTGATATGAATGTAAATATGAATGTTTTGATGTCAGATATGTAGATAAATAAAATTGTGTGGTATGTATGTAAATGCCTCAAAAGCAAATTCATCGGGATAAGCTACAAAAGGGTTATTGAAAAAAAAATTATTTTATTTCCCAGTGATAAGATGCTGGACACTTACCATGAATCATCTGACAAGTCTACCACTTTTTCGGTCCATCCACTAGAAGTTCTCTGTCAATCATGAGGATTAGTCAAAAATATAATTCGTGGTGCTGACGAAAAAATGCAGCATAATATGCAATATGCTCAGTATTTTGACAGAAATCTGTTTGTTTGTTAAGTGTGAACTTGAGCTAAAAATATAAGGGAAGATAGCTAGGGTAAACCATAGTATGAAGCCCGCCGCAATGCAAAATTTTCATTTCAAAGTAATATTTCGAGAAAATTGTCAAAATAGTTTCTTGATTCTTTGCAGAGAGTCATTTTAGCATCAGGTATATAGAAGTGTCAATTTAGTCCCTCGATTTTCTCAATAAGACTGAAAAAGTTTCAGCTCCAATTTAAAAAGTATGGAGTCTAATTTGGCATTTTTATAGATTCTTGGACTAAAATGGCCCCCATGAAAACCATCAATGAATTATTTTGACACTTCACAGTTAATATTTCCAAGAAAAATTTAAAGAACATGGGAGGAAGTTTGACTAAATTCACTATTACCACAGAGTAAACAACATTCAGTGTAAGTGTTAGGAATACAAGCTGACTGGGGTAGGCCATGCTTTGAAGCTCGCTGCAATGCAAAACTAATGAAGTTTTATATGTCGATAGGGCTTCATTAGATGGGAATACTTCACATTTACATGTAAAACTTCATTAGATGGGAATGCTACACATTTACACCTAAGGAAGTTTTATATGATGAACATCATTTTGCTCAACTAATCTTGAGCCACTTATTTAAATTTTAGGGGAATTTACATGCATACCACTCAATTTTTAACATCAAATCAAAATACCATCATCGTTACCAATTTAAAAGTGAAATACACTTTTCATGCATAAATTTATGACATGAAGGTGTTGTAAGTGTAAATATCAAATTTTGGTTGTTAGATATGTAAATACATTAGAATTATCTGTTATGTGAGTAAATTTCCCTAAATGTTATCTTGGTTGTTCTAAAGTATTTGCTTCAGAAGGGGTCTCACCTATTAGCACTATAACATCAGCAATTATTATAAATCAAAATACCTCAGCTAAAAAATCATTTTAGAGCAGCACATAACAAATAAAAGGGATATCTATCATTGATGTTACCAGGCTGCTACGCCTACACGTGAGCCGGTCCGGGATGGACCAGCCGAAGAGATCATAACCGGCCCACAAACGGGCTGGTCTTGGCGACAGCAGGAAGCAGGGTGAACAGGGGGAGCCGCAGAAGAAGGAATGGGAAGGGTGGGGTTCACGAGGGACATAATCACCTATACAAGGAAGAAAAATTGAGGGAGTTTGAAGGGAAAGTTGGGAAGGAATATTTTTAAATTGTTGGCATGAGATTCTATTAAGGGGGAACCTAGGGTTTGCTTTCTTTATGCTTGTTTTTTGTTTGGTTGTTGTATTCTTTCTTCGCGTGGTGTTCCTAGTAACGTCTAAGGTGTGGGAGAGATGGTCTACCCCTCGAAAAGTAGATTGACCTTGTATCTTGTTTGTTTTACTTGATTTTCGTAAGAGTTGCCCTTGTTTGTGTTCCTTACATCTATATATTATCGTTTCTTTGTGTTTTGCTCTTTGATTTTAGCATCAAGGGATATCAAATGCTAAGATCGAAAAGCTTGGACTCTGTATCTACTTCAAATTCTAAACTACGCAATTGTAGATATTTTTTAATAACTTCAACATAACTTTTATACATAACTTTTTTTATATAAATGTTAAAAATTATTTTTCAGTGTGCTTAATTGGATAATGTTTAATATTAATAAAATAAGGTGAGAATTCTTTCGTTGCTCTTTATAGTTTCTGTTGAAATTCAGAATAATGCAAAATAAAGCCCAATTTTCATTGATATAAGAGGGGGTATAAATAACCTTTATATGAATCCTAGAATAACAAAGTAAATAATATGAAAAGAAAGATATATCACCCAATATCTCCAATTAATCAATTCATGTTAATTATTTTGAGATAAAAAAATAACATAAAATAGAAAATGCTAAAATAGGAAAGGAAATAACTCGTATTCGAAGGAAATAAATATAAATAGGAATAAAATAACTTGCAGAACTTGAAATTTTCATCCCATGCTTCGGTTGCCATTGACTATAGTTCTTGCAGTGTTTTTAGGTAAGTAGAAGACTCCTACAGGTAGTGTTGCAGTGGAGTTTGCAGAAAAGTAGACAGTTGTGATTGTCTTTGACTGCTATTCTTGTAGTTTTTATAAGTAGGCGGAAGGCTCTTACACGTGATGTTACAGAAAAATTTGCAGAGAAGTAGACAATCTGTGGTTGTCTTTGACTGTAATTCTCGTTGTGTCTGTAGGTAGGCGGAAGGCTCCTGCAGGTAATGTTGCAGGAAAGTTAGCAGGAAAGTGTCAATCTGTATAAAAAGTTGACATCTAATTGACTGTGGTTGTCATTTGTTGCAGTTCCTAAAGTGTGTAGGTAAGCAAATGACTCCTACAGGTAACATTACAGAGAATAGAAAAGGTCTGGAGGTAGAAAAGGTACAGTAGGTAGGCTTTGTTGCAGAAAAAGCTTTGGAGAAGTGTCTACTACAAAAATAATTCCGGATGAGGGCCCAATACAAGTGAAAGTTTCGGAGAAAGGCACGATGCAGAAAAAGACTCCGGAGGAAGGCCTGCTGTAGAAAGAATTCAGGTGGAAGACCAGCTACAGAAAAAGCTCTGAAGGAGAGCCTATATAAAGAAAAAGCTCTGGAGGAATTCATCACCAAACAATATATAGTCCTCTTCACAAGCATCTTTGACACCCAAAACAAATCTAATGGCTCGCCAATACTGCAACCTCCCACCACTTGCTTCTGTGAATCTCCACTAGGCTGGATAGCAACAAGTGTTGCTCCCTTAAGAACCAATCCACCTGGCATCTCAAGAAGCGGAGCATACCACAACCTCATGCCGAGTGTTAGGACCAATGTCCGATGTAAAGAACTTGAAGCTGATATAAACCACACTCTTAGATCATGTAGCTGGCATCTATCCATAATTAGCACACCTTGAAAATTTGCATCAGTGAGATCCAAGAACTCCAATGTCTCGTGATCACTCATGATGGGTTGGAGGAGGTAATGTCGTGCAGAGGTAGCAATGAGGGAACTAATTGTCCAAACAACTCTAAGCTTCAGTCCCCCATTCATACAGAAAAATTCAGGAATGATGTCGTTGTGTTCACTGGCATAGAAATCATGTGCGGGGTTAGCATTCACAAATTTGGAGGAAATGACAGAAGTGAAACCAAGGAAGACACTTGTCAAGGGTGAAGCCAAAAACAGTCTTCCATTTAAGAAAAACAACATCACCCCCGAGTTTTTCGGCTTGAAGCTTAATCCGAACCCGCCAAATCTCCTCGAAATTCTTCAACATCTCAGAGGGGGAATGGTGTGATGTAGAAGAGGATGTCGCCGAATTGGAGGATGAAACGCGCTTAGAGGAGGGAACAAAGAGAATATGACCTGGGGCATAAAAGGGTTGCACAATCCCGTCGAAAACGAAACGAGCAAGATGAGAAAAAAAACGCCGTGGGATCTATCTCCAAAGAGAGCAGCGAAAATGGACAAGAAAGAAGGATCGTCCGATAAAACATAGACAACACAGACGACAACGTTGTCAACGAGGAGAACGAGAGCGTGGAAGAGGCGGGAGATGACGTGGCATTGTCCGAGTGCCTTCACATCATTGATTAGGTTGAAGATGACAATGAAAATCGAGTTTGGCAGCCAATCAAAGTTGTTAATTCCATACTCCGACAGCGATGATGTCAAATATAAGTGGTGGACGCATCAATTGCGGAATTCCAGTAGATCTGTAGTCATCGATGACATATTATGGCTAAAATGAAAGAGAAAAAAAGATAGGAATCCTAGAAAGACATGCTTGTCGGAGCCCGAGGGGATTCAGAGGGTAGATCCCTCAAGAGAAGGGAAAAATCAAGTGTTGAGTTGATTCAAGATAAGAAACAGAAGGCATGGGGAGGAAGATAAAGTTTGGAGCAACCGAGAATTTTTCTGGCGAAATGGTGAGGCCAAGAGCCGAGAGTGATTGCGACCATACCGTAGGAGAAAAAACTTCCCTCCCTTTCTGCAGGGAGAATGACAGGGAGTCTAGCGGCTTTCAAGGGAGGACCTGCAGCTAGGGGTGTAAATGAATCGAACACGAACGAACAAAGCTTGTGTTCGTGTTCGGTTCGTTCGAAATTTAGTTTGTTTGAAATAAGCTCGTGTTTGAAATTGTTCGTGAAGTCACTGTTCGTGTTCGTTTCTTAACGAAGAAGCCGAACACGAGCTGTTCGCGAACGACGAGCCAGTTTGACATCCTTAATATTAATATATATAAATAAAATATTATATTAATTATATAACTCATATTATATAAATATATAATATCTATAATTGTATATTATGAATATAGTATATTAATATATTATTATTATTAATTTATCATATATTATAATTTATAAAATTTAATTTTTTAAAATATCATAATTTTTTATATATAATTATTTTAATATTTTTTATATTTCGAACAATAACGATTCGAACATGAACGAACGCATCACTGTTCGTGTTTGGTTCGTTTAACTAACCGAACAAAAAAAAAATGTTCACGTTCGTCTCGTTTATTTATCGAACAAATCGAACACGAACTCATTGACGAATCGAACGCGAACTGTTTGCGAACAACGAGTTTTTTTTACAGCCCTACCGGCTGCAGCGAGGATAGGGAATTTAGCTCTGCTATCATATTGAAATTCAGAATAATGCAGAATAAAACTCAATTTTCATTGATATGAGAAGGAGTATAAATAGTGCTTACATGAATCTTAGAATATGAAACATGATAAAAAGAAAATAATATGAAAGGAAAGATATATCACTTAATATCTCCAATTAATCAATGCATATTTATTATTTGGAGATAAAGAAAATAATATAAAATAGGAAAACCTAAAATAGAAAAGAAAATAGCTCATAATCAAAGAATATAAATATAAAATAGGAAAGGAAATAACTCATAATCTAAGGAAATAATTTATTCCTCATAACTTAACGAATGAATGAGTTATTTTCTAATATAATTTCTAACAGTTTCTAATAAACACAAGTTTAATCTATATTAGATGATGCGGGGCTCGGGAGAGAACTGGTCGGTCCCCAAGGAACAGGGGTGTCGCCCCATCCTTCTTCTTCCCTCCTTTCCTTTTTACCCTCCATTCCTTTTTCTTACTTTCCTTTTCCTTCCTTTCCTTCTTTTCTTTTTTTTCTTCCGAGCACTTTCCTATTTTAAATCATTTCCTAAAATTTGAAATCCTTATTAGATCTTATTCTCCATTCTTATTTTAAAATTTTTCTTACTTTAAATCCTTTCATAAAATCTAAAAATTTGATTATATTTTATTCTCCTTTCTTATTTCATTACCTAAAATAAGTATAGCATCTTTTATAGAGGGATGATGTTAGAGTAAAGGGTCTTGTTTTGATATATGAATTCAGGTTTTAGCCTTGATATTTTCCCTTCGAGAGTTGTATTTGATGTCAATATAGCCGCTGTCACTTGTCTGAGATGGTGATCGTCTCCACGAGTTCGAATGGTGCTTCAACTGTAGCTTGACAACGCCGAGATATTTATCCATCATTCCATCCTTCTTACTGTTGTCAACCAGCATTCCAGCCCTACAACAGGCCACCGCACCAACTCCCCGATCATTCCAACAAGTTGTAGCAGCCCTTCAGCCACCAGCAGGCCCTACACCTCCTCCCCTGTTCTTCAAGCATGTCGTAGCCCTTCAACAACCAGCAAACCTCTGCCCCTGCTCTTCCAACTGGTCTCAGCAACCATTGACAGCCATTAGCAGACCAGCTAGCTCCCCTTTCCTTCCTGCAAGTCACCATCGATCTCCGTGCAGCTTCTTTGCAGGCTACATCCACAACCGCCCTTCATTGCTCTTCCAACTACCTCTTAGGCCATCCTACTCGCTGCCCATCTTCCTCCTCCAACTGTCACACCTCCGTGCAGCTTCCCTGCAAACCGCAGTCAGCTGCCCCTTCGAATTCCGGCCATCGACGACTTCTCTGCTTCCTCCAACAACAGTTCGACGCCTCTACAAGTCTACAACAGCCTGACACCTCTTCGGCCTTCACCACAGTCATTTTCTTTGCACCACCACCCCGGAGTTCCTCCTTGTCAGGATTGTCAGTCTTATTGTTGTTGGTTTGCAAACCTTAATACAACTTTTGTTTCATCAGGTTATTTTCCTTTGCTTTGAGTCTACATTGTATCCTCATTCTAACTTCAGCAGTAATAATTATCGTCTTGCGCCGTGATTTGGGTTAACTCCGGTATCATTAGATCTTTCTCCAACCCCTGATGTTATTTTTTGTAGTGTTTATTCTAGTACACTCTCGTATTCAATCATTGGCCAGCTCATATAAAAAGAGTATATTTTCTAACAATATTGGCAGCCCCTATCTGTTTCCTGCTATATGTAAGCATATAACAGACTTTATTTTTTTAATTTTACAATTTTCAAAAATAAATCTTATTGCTAACTTTCTCCACCTGCATAAGTCTCCCCAGCAGAATATAACACCTTTTTAAACTATTAAACATCAAAATCATATTTTGTGCGACCCATAATTCATGGCATGGACTTTTATGAAATGATTTTTGAATATTAGATAAAAGTAACAATGTGGACAATCAAGGGAGTATTACTGAGTAATGACAAACCTGAAATTGATGGATCGGCAGAGCATCATAGAATTCATGTGCAATGATAATGGTCGGCACTGTTCATGTTAGCAAAGATAAGCGTCATAAAGTTGAAAAAGTAATCAACGGTCATCTTCATAAATTCAAAATATAAATGAGCCAAATAGAAATTATTTGCCTGATGTACAGCTTCTACCACAACAAACTATCACAGACAATGTCTAGATCCACTCCTCAACAATGGCATAAATAAATTATCTTCATATAAATAGAAGAAGCATGAATAATATAAACCTCTAGCTTGAAGCAAGAGTGACAAATGAATATTGGCTGAAAAAAAAAGCATAATTGAACACAAAATCCATAGTAAGATAAAAGAAGAGGCATTTACATATATGGCACACAATTCTTATGCATTTACATATCTAAAACCTAAACTTCCACATTTACATGCATAGCACTCAAATCTTTAATATCACATAAGAAATAACACAATTACCACTTCTAAAAACTGAAATAAACCTTTTCGTGCATAGGTTTAAAGCACCAAAGTGTTCTGTACCTAAATATGAAAGCTTGGGTGTGAGATATGTAAATAGATTAGAACTGGGAGCTAAGTAGGTAAGAGAATCAACATGGCAAACAAAAATTTCTAAAGAAAAAAACTTTAATGCTCCGGTATATATTTTATATGTTAAAAAACAAGGATTTCTTACATCCTGATGGAACCTCCTCTAGATCAGCATGCCAGAGAATAGGAGCTCCAGTCAATGTAGTTGTGATTCTTTTAGCAGCATCATCTCCAGATATTGCTTCATCAATGCATTTCAAGGTGTTATATTGAAGCTTCTGCAAGGTTGGGCTGCACTCTACCAAGTGTATATCAAGTGATTTTGAGAAGTCTACAAATTTTGAAGAGCCCTACAAGAAAGAAAAGCACTTCCTAAAAATGCAATACGTCACAAATAAAAGTAAAAGGGACATTTACATACATACCACCCATTCTTATGTATGTACGTTTGTAACACCAAATTTTGCCTTTTTACATTTATAACAGCAAAATTTGAAATATCATATAAGAAAATACCACTATTTTAACTGTAAAATGTTGAAAGACATCTTTTCATGCATTCTTAAGGTGGCATATATTTAAAGAGAAAAGTATTAAAATGATCCCCTAATTTTTTTTCGAGAGTCATTTTAGTCCTAAAGTCTGTAAGAGTGTCAATTTAATTACAAACTCTTTTAATGGTGGCGTAAATAGTTCTCCATGGGGATTATTTGTCATGACCCGGCCCAACGCCTATAACTAACTGAGGCGGGAACAACGGTCGGACGAAACTAACATCTAATTATCTACATTTTGAAAACTTATAATACATATAAAAGAACCACTAATTCAAAAGTGCAATAAAATCTAAATTATCCAGAAACAACAACATCAAAAATAACATCTCAATTCAGCACTAAACAACAAATCAAAAACCGACGAAAAAAAAAAAACTATCAACAAGAAAATAACTAGCAGTAGTGGTCTTCCTCTAGTAAACAAAGTTTCTTCTATCAGACATATCAACCTAAAATTTTCCTTCTCCTGAAAAAAAAAACATTTAACTTCAAATGTAAGTACAACTTAGTGAATAATTATAATCCGATAAGCATTAAATTAATATGTTATATTATCCTATGCATGAATAATCATGTATTTAATTTCATTAAAACTTTGAATTCATCTATTCCCGTTCGACCTTAAGTACCTACCGTTTTTAACCTACTTAATAGTCACACAGGATTACCGTCATACCCGAATGTATCCTAAAATATGTGCCCAATGCACCATCAAAATGTGTTCTAAGACACCCTAAAAAATGTACTCGAAGATACCCTCAAATTGCACCCAAAGGCGTGCATTTACCATTTCCTTTAACGTGTGTTAGTACATTGCACCTCTGTTAGTACCATCTGGGGTAATCATGTATGACTTAAGCATTTAACTTTCATTTCATTTCATTTAAATTACATCCTTTTAAATACATTAAATATTATTTTCCATTTTTCCCTTTCATTTATCTTTCATTCTTAAGCTACAACATGCATACCAACATAAAATAATTTTCTAAAGCTTTAAAGAAATTCTTTATTTTATAAAATTTAAATTTAATACATATAATCAAATAATTACTCACCTTTACTTAAAAGACCCCTGAAAATGCTCATTCCTTAACTTTACTTCCTCCGGCAAGACGACTTCTCTATCGACCTATAATTCAATGACTTGATAAATTAAAATCACTTGATATAAAATTGATACCGCTTTACTTAAATTAATTTATAGACAAAACTCATAAATTTATAAATTTTTACCTTGTCCTTCTTTGAAATCCTTGATTTCACCTCTTTCTCAATCCCAACAATTTATCAAGTCGTCGATTCCTGATTCAAGTAAACTTTATTTAACATTAAATATGTATACATAACATTTGGATAGTTTGCTTTAACATAAAAATTTACCTTACAATTTGTTTTTTAAGATTAAAAGTTGCAAGGTTTGGTTTAACATGAAAATTTACCCTAGATTGCAAGGTTCGGTCTAATAAAATTATCATTTTTTATTATTATTACATTATTAACGTTGGGGCTAAAATGGCCCCATGTTTATAGTCAAGGGACTATTTTTGCACTTTACTATTGACTTTTAGGTGTTAAAATGTGCAAATACATAAGCATTGAGTGGCATGAATGTAAATCTTCCAGGAAAAAATGCTAAACAAAGCTCACTTGATGCAAAGGAAATAATTCAACAATAGCAAAGATGAGAAAATAGAACAACATATATTACACGGAGAAGATCGGCCATGAGTGTCCCTCGCCCTGGACCAAGCTCAACTAGATTTACTTTTGCAGGTCGTCCAAGCTGCTCCCACAGACACATAGTCCACACACCAACCATCTAAAAGAATACAAGAATTTCAAGCCAATATGCTTCCAAGTACAGCAATCTTCCCAAGGGAATAAGAACATAGCCATAAAAACTTAAAAAAATTAAATAGAACCAACCCTACTTCATAAGTAACATGGAAAGATCGACGGTTCTTAAATTTGCAACAAAAATTACCTTTGATAATGGATTCAAGGTAAACTTGAAAGCTAATCTAAGATAGGCATATAAAAATGCAAGAAAAACTAGCATATAAATACAAATATGCATGCACAGATGCACAAAAGTTCTACCCATGCAGAGATTCCGCATGATTAATTTGTGCATTACAAATAACAAAAAAGAAATTGCATTTATCATCAAATTACCTCTCCAAACATCTGGCTCACTTCAGGAGAGGTTACGAAATCACCACCAGCTCCAAAAACATCTTTATTTATGTAAAATCCACAGTTAGGATTGGTTAAGACTTCCTCCATGTACTCGGCAATCGAAATCGGGCCTCCACGGAACTATTTAACAAGGGTGAAATTATTATGATGACTAAAAAAGTGCAAATATTTATTTTTAAATGCCTATTGATACACAAAACAACATAAGGCTAGTTAATATAATTAGTAAAAGGGCCAAAACATCATTCCCAATTCCTATTTATTTACATATCTAGCATCTAAACTTTACTTTATATCACTCAAAATTTTAATATCACATTGAAAGTGCCACCATTTAACTTCAAAAAAATGCAATATGCATTTTCATGCATAGGTAGTTGTCATATATGTATAAATTAAAGTTTAGTGTTAGATATGTAAATAAATAAAAATAGTGTGGTATGCATGTAAATCTGCGCATCATTTTTAGTTTTTTAGATGCTTGCATTGTAGTTAGATCTCCATAAGCCTTCCTTTTTTTTCCCTCTTTTGCTAAATGCAAATTAGTATTTATCTCTTGCATAACAACTGGTAAAGGCCTTAGAAGTAACTATCAAAGCCTTGAGTTCAATCCACGCCTACACAATATAAACTCCCATCTTATGGACTTTTGGGTGGGCAAAATGAAAAAAAAAATGTAGTTTGTATCTTGTTTCACTTTGTTCAAACATTTAGGAATAAAGGCATTTACATACAAACCACACAATTCTTACGTATTTACACATCTAACACTTAAGCATACATATTTACATTCATATCTTTAAAATCACTTCAGGAATACCTCCATGATTATCTTTTTAAAGGTAAAATTCACATTTTCATGCATAGGTTTATGACACTAAGGTGTTATAAGTGTAAATGTCAAACTTTAGCTGTTAGATATGTAAATACATAAAAGTTGTGAGATATGTAAATAAATTTCCCTTAAGAACATCACAGCCATATTAGGTTTATGATTGAAGCTGTGCCTCCATATAACTCTAGAGTACATTGCAATGCAGGACTAAGCTAAATATATACACACCTTAACTGAACAAAGCACAAATTATACTAAATAAAAATCAAAATTCTCTAATAACTGAAATAATCATTAGATAATTTTCGAGATTAAAGATATAATCCCTGTAATATTATGTTGCACAGCAAAAAAGCAAGAGGAGAATCAAGGCAATCAAGTGCAAAGACAGTATAAAATTATGAAAAGAAAAGGAACAGAGATAAATCACCTTTATGATGCTCTTCAGATGCTTTACAAGTTCCGAATCAGCAGACGGTTTGTGGAAATGATCTGCGAATTCGAATCCCGAAGAGATAAAAGTTAAGTTGAAACTAGAGAAGAGAGAGGGGAAGATAGTGCCCGTTCGTATCGTACCTGAGGGATTATACAGGCCGGATCGATCAATCGAGATTGTAGCGGTGGGAGGGGAATCTGGATTGTGTTCATTGGTTTGGTCTGCTGGAGGAGCAGAAGGGTTTAGGGTATGAGAAGAAGATGAGAAAGAGAGAGAGACTCCTGCGCGTGAAGAGAGGAAGGGGATAGCTTGGCGGATGCCCTGAGAGAGGAGAGGGGAGACTGATTTCCGAAGCATGGCTCTGGTTTGAAGGCCGAACAGTGGGATGATTTAGTTCTTGAGCAAATGAATCTCTCCTCAGCTCATATTTTGAACACAAAATATTCATTTATGTTCAGCTCCCTTCTTAAGGGGCCGAAACACGAGTTGTTCGCTGATAAAAAATCATTTGTCAATCTTAGTCATGCATGCAATCGTGAGAGGTGTAAACGAGCCAAGCTTGAGCGAGTACAGACTCGATTTGTTAAAAAATATTGTTGTTTTTATTCGGCTCGTTTACATATCGAGCTAAAAAAATTTGCTTGTGCTTGGCTTTCTTACTTATCGAGTTGAACATTAGCTATTCACGGATAATAAGATATTTTGACAACCATGATCACACAGCCTTAAGATGTTAAAACTATGTCGAGATTTAAATATTATTATTAATATTAAAATATTCATTTAAATATGATTTTTTTT
>NEWO01000014.1:1837787-1849959 GCA_003013225.1 Phalaenopsis aphrodite
TGCAATTTATGTTATGCATATTAGTCAACCAAGCATATAAATTAAGTTAATTTTGAAAACCCAGTGAATATTTAAAAATAAGTTAGCATTATGTGTTTTGTAACCAGGCATTCTGCATAAAAATATCGCTTGTCCAATACAACATTTTTAGTTGGCTACATAACTTTCTTGTCTCGCTTCATCCATTGCCTTAAGACTCTAACTCATGTTGGTTAAGAACCTCCTCAACCTATCAGTCCGGCCTCTCTTGTTGCCCCAAGATCATACCATTTCTCCATCTCTTAGCCTTATACTCAACTTTAAATAATAACCAAACTACTTCTACGTGCCCTATATTGGCATTTCTTAGTTCTTACACAAGTCATAAGCTATTGCACTCCACAACATTGGCGCTACTCTGCACAACACTTCATTGCTCTACAACATTGACCTCTGTTCAGAAAGGTGCCTTGTTAATCTGTAGTGCATGTTGAGATTCTGCAGTGTAAGTCATGATTCTGTGATAGGCTTCATGAAATGAGCAAAAGGCAGTCGATCGACGATGGCTGGCGAGCGGTGGTCGCTGCAGCAGACCGGACTTTCGATCCTCCTTCAAGCTGAGGTCTTCATATGCTTTTCATGAAGGGGGTGTGGTTCTATTTATAGAGTCTAGAATAGACCTACTTGCAAATAAAGAAGGAATTCATATCACTCTATCAGATTGCTCATCCAGGTTCCCTCAATCAGATGATATTCTATATGCATTTTAGTGTTTTAATGGTGTCGGAATTTAGTGATCTTAAGCTCGTTGGATTCATGTTATTGAGATGTTCGATTTGACTATAAACTTGTTAGATTTGGAATCCAATTGACCTTCTCATTAGACACCAAAAGTTTCTAAAAATGATTTAAAAACTCAATTTAGGCTTGATTTGACTCGGATTGGGTCAATGTTGGTGTTATTGCATTTGTCTCATCGAGCCGGTCAATTTGACGACCAGTTTGCCGAAATCAAATTTTTTGATGATTTTTAGTGTGAGTTTGGATACTTTTTGCTCAAAAATTGCCTTGAGATTCACGTCGAATGATGAAAAATTATTGATAGTATATCAAAAACCATTATTGAACTCATTGAAGTTCTTTAATTACATTTTGTTCAATTTTCAAATATTTTTATTATTATACTTTGCTTGTCTTACGTGATTTTCTTACAAAGCCATGTCTTTCTTATTTCCCCATGTTTTGAGTAGAAAGGCTTCTCTGGAGACTATCGCGCTTCTTTAATATTTTTCTATTTGTTATTTTGTTTAACCATACTTGACTTTTCTATTCTTCTATTAGGTTTAGTTGTCAAGCTACTTATTCCATGTGCAACCCATTCAAATTAATTTTAGGGAAATTTACATATTTAACACACAATTTTTATGTATTTACATATCTCACGCGAAAACTTTCATATTTATATATATAGCACTATGGTGTTGTAAACCTATCTATGAAAATGTGCATATCAGTTTAAAAGTGTTGTTTTTTTATGCGATATTGCATATTTGAGCGCTATGTCTCTAATTATTAAAGTTTAGGTGTGAGATATGTAAATACATAAGAATTGTGTGATATGTATGTAAATGCCCCCTTAATTTAATTACTTAGTTGCTTATTTATTTTAAAAACCCTTTGGATGTGTTCATACATTGGTTGGTCCCAGCAAAATATTATTTGTCAATACATGTGCTCAATTTATTATTATTTAATTGTGGCATATTGTCTTGGATATAAATATTATTTTAGTCACTTTAAGCTGAGCATAAATTGATTTTATTTAGTTAATTGTATTTATTTGATTGGTTCAATTTGACTTTAGATGAATTATTGAAATTTTAGAAACTTCAGGAATTGGTGGCTTGATGTACTTTTTATAATCCTTTGTTTCTGATTATATGATATACTATCTTCCCTGCTATTGCTATAAATATCATTTATACAGATATTTATAGCTATTTATATTCCTTGACAACTCACACGTGCTTCTGATCTAAAGGTGAAATCCTCATGGTTCTCATCATTTTTTTTTTCAGAATGTTTCTTTACCTAAAATATTTGCATAAAAACCCCATTTTAACAGGTATTCTGAACGGGGTTTCTTTGTTTTGATTATGCTTCCTGCTTGATTATTTAAGTGTATTGCTGGTTTTTTTTTTTCTTCCAGAATATTGCTATATGCATATGATGCCTTATCAGGTATTTTACAGCAAAAAGCAAATTTTGTTTAGATTTATTTGTTTTGACTTTATTTTTTGCTTGGTTATTTAAGAAGCCGTTTGGGATCACTTTTGTGTTTTTTTTATTTTGTTTTGTTTAGATTTTTATTATAAACATTTGATTAAGCTATAATTTTTTTTAAAAAACACTCGAAACATCTTGTTTGAGTGTTTTCAAAAATATATTAATTTATTTTAGAAATAAAAAATAATAACATATAAAAATCACAACAAAAAAAAAGTTTTTTAAAATAAAAGAAATTAAAGACAAAAATAAAAATAAAATTGATCTCTAATAAGCCCCAAGTGTTTTATACTTTTGTTTATTTAATCATTTTGTTGTTCTTTTCCCTGGAATTTATGCATAAAAAGCCCATTTTTTTCAGGAATTCTTCATAGCAAAAAGCAAAATTTGTTTCAATTTATTTGTTTTGATTATACTTTGTGCTTGGTTATTTTTATTTTTTAATTTTATTTATTTATCTTTTTATTTTTTTAATAGAGGGGAAGAAATGGGCCAGCTACTATGTTGCCTGCAAGTGGAGCAATCAACTGTAGCAATCAAAGAGAGTTTTGGAAAGTTTGATGATGTTCTTGAGCCAGGCATTCATCTTGTTCCATGGATTCTAGGAAAAAAGGTGGCCGGCTACCTTTCCCTCCGTGTCCAGCAGCTTGATGTTCGCTGTGAGACCAAAACTAAGGTGTGTTCCCATATATGAATATCTCATTTTAGAGAAGCACCATTTACATATATACCAATTAATTCCTACGCAATTACATATCAGACACCTAAACTTCAATTTATGTGTGTGTGTGTGTGTGTTGCCTTATTAATTTTTTAAAGTTAAAAACTGGTATGTTTTATGTGATATGAAAGATTTGGGTGGCGTAAGTGTAAAAGTAAGGTTTAGGTGTTAGGTATGTAAATACATAGTAATTGGGTGGTATGCTTGTAAATGGCCCTTTAAAGAAAACTGAACTTTTGCAGTATTCTGAAACCATTTTCTGAATCATATTTCATTAGATCAAATGAAGTAATAAGCTGGAAAATTATTAGAAAAATTTAAATACATGCAAACTAATTCTTATGTATTATATAGCTAACACCAACAATTTTGATATTTACATTTAGGAATACAAATAGGCGTGTCAGACACATGTGTCTGACACGGGTGTCCTTAAATTTACATTTATATTTTATAAATAGCAACAAAATGCATAATAAAATATGAAATTTTGTTGATTTATGTTGTATCAAATAATTAATGTTTATTATTTGTATGTAATATTCTAAAAGAAGTATTGATTATCATTTTTTTTTGTTGAAGTATTGATATTTTTTATGTGATATTAAATATTTGAGTGATATAAATATAATAATAAAAATTTACATGCTAGATATATAGATACATTGGAGTACTTTATGTGATATGTATGTACATGACACTTACATTTATAACACTTTACCGAATTTATGCATTATATTGTGTATGTCACTTAACAAAAGTTAATTATATTGATATTTTTATAGGATGTTAAAAATAAGGGTGTTAGAATATCAAATTTTAGAGTTTATACAAGTAAAAAACATAAATAGAATATTAAATTTTAGATTTTATATATGTAAAAACATAAAACTCTTGTGTTCTAGTTTTTCATTTCTAAGTAGTTTGGACGAGGTAAAATCCAGAGACTGATTGTTCTAGTTTTTTGAATTGGCTGTCTAATTCGCATGTTCTAGGAGCTGAGTTATGAATATTCCAAGCAACACATTTGTGTAAATAAAGTTACAATAATTAAATCGTGGCAATTACATACATATCACCCAATTTCTATGTATTTACATATCTAGCATCTTCGCCTTTTTACATTTATATCACCCAAATTATTTATATCACATAAAGAATATCACTATTATAACTTCAAAAAAAGTTAAATACACCTTTTCATGTATAATCAAGGTGGCATATATGTAAAAACTGAAGTTTTGTTAGATATGTAAATACATGGGAATTGAGTGTTATGTATGTAAATCTTCTTTTTTCAGATCATAATATTTCAAATCTGTTCAAATAACATAATGATTATTTATATATTTTCTTCTTGGGAAACCAGGACAATGTTTTTGTTACAGTTGTAGCATCAGTACAGTACCGTGCACTGGCAAACAAGGCAGCTGACGCCTTCTACAAGCTCAGCAACACAAGAGAACAAATTCAGTCATATGTTTTTGATGGTAAGACATAAAAGTTATCTAAGTTTATTTCTTTAGGCAAAAAAAAAATCATAATAATATTTTATTCTGCTGCAGTAATCAGGGCTAGTGTTCCAAAATTAAACATAGATGCTGTGTTTGAGCAGAAGAATGATATTGCAAAAGCTGTGGAAGATGAGCTTGAAAAGGTATTTTTTCTCCAAAAATATCATTTCTAACTCTTTAGAATTCGAAATTTACATACAAATCACAAAGTTACTATGTATTTTAACATATTTAACCCCTGAAGTTTGATATTTATAATTATAGCAGCTTGGTGTTACAAACCTATGAATAGAAATGTGTTTTTTTTTTTTACTTTTACTAAGATAATGATGATTTTATTGGTAGCATGTGAGTATGAATGTTTAGATGTTAGATATGTAAATAAAGAAGAATTATGCGGTATGTCTGTAAGTACCCTTTTTTTGTGATTTTGACAATTCTGTTTTTAGGCAATGTCGACTTATGGATATGAAATAGTTCAGACACTCATTGTGGATATTGAGCCTGATGAACATGTGAAGAGGGCTATGAATGAGATAAATGCAGGCAAGTCTTTTTTTCTCAACCCACAATCATTCCATAGAGTTGTGAACATGTTATAAAACTCGAAAATTGAAAATCCGTTCGGGATCACTTTTGATTTTTGTCCTCAAAATTGAAAATCATAAATCTATTAAATTCACCTTACTCCGAGATTTAGTAAATCTGGATTTAAGCTGAATAATCATTGACGATATAGCGGCGAGACTGAGGCTGGCGGCAAACGAGAAGGCTGAAGCAGAGAAAATCCTACAGATAAAGAGGGCGGAAGGCGAAGCTGAATCGAAATACCTAGCCGGGCTCGGCATAGCTCGCCAGCGTCAGGCCATTGTCGACGGACTAAGAGACAGCGTTCTCGCATTCTCTGCTAATGTGCCCGGAACTTCGGCCAAGGATGTCATGGACATGGTGTTGATCACTCAGTACTTCGACACCATGAAGGAGATCGGTGCCGCCTCCAAGTCTTCTGCCGTCTTCATCCCCCACGGCCCTGGAGCTGTCAGGGATGTCGCCGCCCAGGTCAGGGATGGTCTTCTTCAGGGTGGTGCTTTTCATTGAGTTGGGGTTTTTCAGGGTTGGTTTGTTTTCAGCATTTGGTGTGTTTGATTTCTTATGTTTATAAAGGTTTGGTTTTTTTTTTTTTGAAGATTTGCATACATATATACCACCTTGGCTATATGCATGAAAGGGTGTCTTTCATATGAAAAGCTAATGGTCTTTATTGGTAGGAATTGTATAGTGCTTTTGATTTTGTTTTTGTGTGGATTTGTAATGTATTTTGATGGTGAACTTTTAATGGAAGTTTATTTGTGCTGTAAATGTCAATATTTGTCTTGGTATAATAATTTGAGGAAAGCAAATTTTTTTTTTGAGGTGGGCAAATCTTTGGTAATGATATGATACGTTTATAGACACAATGTAAATTGAATAATAAAACTTCTTATTTTTCTTATTCATGAATCTACATTTCTTTTTGTATGAATTTAATTGAATTAAAATAAGAAAATAATGAGAATTGATGAATTATCAATCTTTACATTATAGTTGTTGCGTGTTGGAAAATTCACTGCAGTAAAGTGATCATTTAACGACTTATAGTTACACAATGATCAATACACACGAATAATAGAAAAGTAATGGGAAGAAACACCATTTTTTTTTTTGCGAAAAAATCATAGGAAGGAAGAAAGCAACGAGATCTAGTTCATGTAAAGTAATCCACTGTGTTTGTAGGTAAATAGTTCAACAATTCTAATGAACTAGGGAAGATGAAATTACAATCCTCATATCACAAATGTACAATAGTAGTTCGACTATAACAGGTGCAATCATGCTACAAAAAATGTAATTGATTGTGAAGGTAGTGGTTGATGCTTTAATAGTGACGGTTTACCATAGAGGTTGTTGTTGGAAATTGTAATAGTGGTAATCAACCACAAAGGTCGTAGTTGGTTGTTGCACAGGCTGTACTTGATCATAAAGGTTATGGTTGGAAGTTGCACTATCATCACTCATCAGTTGTCATAGATGTCGTAGTTGGTGACTGCAATAGATACAGTTGACCACAGATGTTATAGTTCGTGACAACGATAGCGTCTGTTTGCCATGGAGGCCATAATTGGTGACCAGAACATTGTCAGTTGGTCATAGAGGTCGTAGTTGAAAGTTGTAGCAGTAATTAGTCATATAGATCGTAGTTGGGGGTTGTAATAGGGTCAGTTAGCAACAAAGGCCGTAATTGAGGACTATAATAATGTCAGTTGGCTATAGAAGACGTAATTAAAAGTTGTAGTAGTTGGTCGCTTAGGCCGTAGTCAATGATTAGACCCCTTGTCTCAGAACGGGGTTACAATTTTACACATGACACTGCATTTGTTAATATACAATGTAAATAAAGATACAACAACTAGGTACAACTGTCATATTTGAGCTACAACAGTCGTATGTAGTGGAAGCCGGTGGCAGGTGATCAACAGCGATAAGTGGTGACGGTCGGCGGTGATCGTCGGTGGTCACTGGCTACGGAGGCTATTGCCGGGTCTTTAATATGGTGTTATATGTTATGATTGTATTTGAGGCATAGCATTAGCAAGGATCACCGAGGACGACAGACAAGGGCAGCTGGAAGTGGTTTACATTGGCTAAGGTAGTAAGTGGCTACGGAGGTCGGAAGTTATCGTTGGGTCTTCCATTATATGGATACATCAATAATAAGCGGAGAGCGGGGTTTGGATACATCAATAATAAACAAGCAACATCGATGATGGCGAACAAGGGTTGATGAAGTTGGGTCACAATGGCTGACGAGTGGTTGTAAGCGGCTACGAAGGCCGAAAGTTATTGTTTGGTCTTCAATATTGCGTTATACATTAGGATCGTTTGGGATACAATATTAGAAATTAGGGTTTTCGAAGGCGGAGAGCAAGGTCTCCAATACAGTGTTATACAACTTTCGTTGGGATACGACGTTAGTTCGTAGGGGTGGTCTGACGACGACAAGCAGAGTTAGCCTGTGGTGGTCGACGATGGCTTGATCGACGGTGGTTGGCAACTACGGAAGTTGGAAGATATAATATAGCATAATATGTTACGACCATAATTAGGATACGACGTTAGCAAGGAGGGGTTGCCAATGACGGCCAAAAGTGATAGTTGACGTTGGTCAACATGCACGTAGGCTGAATGTTATCGTCAAATATGAGCTTTTTGATTATTTACCACATAACTCTTGACGGCCTGATGTGATAGTATATACTAATCCCTTAATCATTGATAATTTTTTTGATGATTGAATGACTTAATGATCTCAAAAGCGAGTGATCTTGAGCTCATTAGATTTCTCTCGTCGAGACACTATATTTAAATATAAATATGACAAATTTTGAGTTTATTTAATCATTTAATTGACAATCCAAAACCCCAAAAAATGCTTTAATGGCCTAGTATGGGCTTGATTAGACTCAAATTGAACGAATTTTAGTAGCATTTGGTTAAGTTGATTAGTTTAATTACAAGCTTGCAAAAATTGAAACCGTCTGATCTTGTATTTGAATCTGGAATAGTTATTTCCCAATAAATGCACTGAGATTTGTTGCACCAAGATTTGTGCTAGATAATAAAAACTTATTCATGAAGCATGAAATTGGCCCCCTCTGAGAGATTGACCTCTTCAAATAACTTTTAGGCTTCTTTAAAACCTTCAAACCCTACTACAAATTCAACAGGTTGCGATTGAATATCTAAGTTGGCAATAAAAAGAGATTGCCACTAATTAAAACATAAGCATCAATTTTTAATTGGACTTGTTGAAAGCTAACAATACTCTTAAAAAACCTAGTTTTCAATTGGGAGATGAATAAAACATTCACAAAGCTACATAATTGAGATTGATTGAAAATCATAACATCAATCAAACCAACATCTTCTACCATGAATTGAATTAGAATAGTTGATCATATAACAATGGTTCCCTCTAGAGAATTGGGAATGATTGCTCCATCAAACTTTTATAGCATGTCCTTCAAACTCATGAATGCAATGAGGATCAATGCGAGGCTTATTGGAACTAATTTAAGATTGGTGAAGACAGTTAGAGATAATATATATTCATAAAACTACTTGTCAAACAAAATATTGGCAAGATTAGAGAATTTCGGGCATTATAAGATGGTATGCAAGTAAAAATTAGAATTTTGAAGCTTAGTTGTTAGATATGTAAATACATAGGAATTGATTTGAGCGTATGTAAATCTTCAAATCATAAATTGACACTAATTGCGACGTTAATTGAGTGACATAAGATCAACTGTAACAATCAAGCTTAGATAAAGAAAACACACAAATCGTTCAAATTGATAGTTAAAGAATATCCTGCTCCGCAACTCCAAATATAACTCCTATATTAATCACCGAACTGAAACAAAAAAAGCATCTTAAATTTCATGGCAGCAGTAGTTATTTTCAGACCTTATAGAAACCAAGCAGACTTACTGGACCCGATTAGCTTGGAGCAGCCCGTCTCGGATCTGATCGGCGATGTCTCGAACAGCTCCGGGTCCATGAGGGATGAACACCGCCGGCTCTTGGAGGCGGCTCCAATCTCATTCATGGTGTCTAAATATTGTGTGACGAGGACCATGTCTATCACATCCTTTGTCATTGTTCCAGGCATGTTGATGAAAAATCCCAATTCACTGTCTCTCAATCCGTCGACGATCGCCAGACGCTGTCGAGTAATCCTAGACCTGACAGATACTTTGCCTCAGCCTTAGCCTCGCTCTCAGGTCGCTTGTTCTGGATGATTTTCTCAGCCTCGACCTTCTCATTCACAGCCAAACCAAGTCTTGCGACTAACGAAAAGAGGTGATTTTTAGTCAAATTTATGTTTTGAATTTGATGCAAGGAAGGGGGGATGAGTAATGAATTTGAAGTTGGTAAACAAGGAAAAAATTTTCATACGGAGTACGTGCGGACTCCAGTAATATGTCGTCATCTGTATAACATCAGGTCCACCTAAAAGAATATTAAGTAGAACCATAGAGGTTATTAGAGTGGAACCGCAGATGCTTTTGACTCATCCATTTACCAAATCAAGAATTGGACTACTCAAAAACTTCTGCAAGGGCCATGTCGCAATGGACTCTCCTTAATTCAACCAACTCTTCCTAAGCAGGCCATGATCTTAACCCACACAACTGATATGAAGTCTGCCATCAAAGACTTGACCACATCAACAACAAGACAACTGTGCTTATTTCCAAACAATATCCTACTCTATTTATGCCTAAGAAAGCCCCATTTTGTAATTCTTACATTATAGCTATGCATCTAAACTTGAGCTTTTCCTCTTCTCACAATCAGAGCTATAGACCCTAAGGCTCTGTTTGGAGCAACTGTTGCCTTCAAACTTTTCAGCTACACCCAGGAAGTTACTACGGGGAAGCTAGTTGGTTGTTTGTTGTAGCTATACAAAAATATTTGTGGGGCAACCGTTTCTAAAAAAATAACAATTCTACCTCTATTTAGTTAAATTATTTGGAACAGAACAATGACAGTCTTATATATGATACAACAAAAACTGAGATTCACTTTACAAGCTAAAAATATAAAAAATAGACTTAAAACTTTTTAGCCAATCCCAGAGTCATAAATTTGATACTTTTTAAGGAAAAAAGTTAAAATAAAAACAATTAAAAATTACAGATATTCAACTTACGTCACAATGAGTATCAAAAGAATTTTGTGTTATGTATGTAAATGCCTGATACGAGAAAAAACGAATTCAAATTTGAAAAATATGCTTTCAACTCCTGCAACATCATCAAATAAAAACTTCTTTCCTCTTTACTTGTAATCCCTTACTATTAAGCAAGGAAAGAAACAACCATATGCCGCTACACCTCCTCCATCAAATCAATCATCCAATACTTGTAATCCCTTGCTATAATGCACCTCAAACAATGGAAACATATAAACCTTTTCATTCCAATGGACTTTACAATCAAACACCTGTTCAGACTAATGCACTCCAAATTGGACATCAAATCTGCATTGTACATCCATTTAGCAGAGCTTACACCCTTCTAATGAAAATTTGCATACATACCACTCAGCAGAAGAGAGAAATGAATCTTTTACACCATACCACACAATTCATTTGTGCTCGTATATCTAACAACTAAACTTTAATAACTAGAAGGAAAACAATAAAATAACTTGCACACATTCCAAATGCTTTCAAATTTGCATATATTCCAAATGCCATTTTAAGTTATGCTACCGTGAAAATCAAAAGCATATAGTCCAAATCTACATTTCTCAGTGAGCTTACAAAACAATGCTCCTGTGCCAATTATTTGTACATTCCAAAAGCTTTCAATTTCCGAAAGAGTGCATAAGTCTATAACTATAGAGAAAGAGGGAGAGAGGGAGAGTTCCTTCTGCACAACCATTACAAGATTATAAGCTACAACAAACTTTATGCCTGTGCTGAAACTTTCATTTAAAATGTCATTGACATAACTATGAGAATTGCTTCCAATAGAAGTCACAACTCTAGAGAACATGCAAAGCACATCACATTGACTATAGTTTATGGATGACCTCATTATCAATAAAAATATAAATAAACTCAGTGGGATTTGCATAGACCTTGTAACAACAAAACAAAAAAGAAACGCACCATAATGACATTCAACAATATATATATTGTACATATATATCACGAAAAATACATTTGTATAAGTTTAAGAAAATTTCAATTGAGTATCGCTTTATGCATAACTTCTCAACATATATTAGAAAAGCAATACCAAAAGTAGATATCAATCAAACTCATACTAACAAGCAATATCTTCATAAAACAAAATAGCTTACCTGTAAAATTCCCAAAAAACAAATGCACGTGATGCATCTCTAAAGCCCCAACATAACATCAATACAGAATTGAGCAAAGAGTTAAAAAAAGAGGGGTAATTACATGAATATCACTCAATACCTATGAATTAACATATCTAACACATAAATTTTGCTTTATACATTCATACCACTCAAATCTTTCATAACACATCAAAAATACAACTTTTATTAAAAGTGAAATAGAGGTGAAGAGGAGGAGAACAGCTGTCATGGCAATAATAAAGGTCGATCCAATGAGCGAAAGAAATAGCCTTCGCGACAGCTCCATTCTTTGGTGCATCTCCTCCTCCCCATGACTCACGAGTTGAGATTGGTCATACGAATTATTATTGAGAATCTTTGCTTCCCCTTTCTAATTTTCAACAGTGTGGATCCATTCTTCGCGGCGGCTCCATTCTTCGGTGCATCTCTTCCTCCCCATGACTCGCAAGTTGAGATTGGTCATACGACTTATTGAGATTCTTTGCTTTTCTGCTATCTTCCCCTTTCTGAGTTTCTACAGGGTGGAGCCATTGCATATTTGCATAAATGAATTGCAAGTTCACTCTTGCTTCTCTAAGAAAATTAAAAAAGAAAAAAGAAAAAAATGTTCAGAAAAGGAACGTTGAGGAGGAGATCTGATTCGATCCACTCTTTCTTCTCTTCGTGGCTTCTCCCATCCAAGCGGCGGAAGACGAGCAGAGTAAATATACTTCCGTGGTTTCTCTCTTTAAGG
>NEWO01000014.1:1859551-1873769 GCA_003013225.1 Phalaenopsis aphrodite
TTGGATTTGACGATGAGGTTTTGTCGTGTGTAAGGGAAGGCATCGAAGCCATAAGAGAAAGCATCGTGGGTGTCGGTGTCTCATGTCATTTCATGTACATATGCTTCAGTAACTTTGCTTCTCATGCCAAAATTTGTTCTGGATGGGCTTCCTTGGAGTATTCATAAGCATGTTACATGATTCATATATTTATTTGCAGACCTGACATTTAGACTTTATCCTTTATATCTATACGATTCAAGTCATATATGTGTTTACATTTCTAACACTCAAACCATAATTTTTACATATGTACCACCTTACTCATGCATGATAAGATTTATATTGTTTTCTTTTAGAAGTTGAAATATAGGTATTTTTGTTGCGATGTAAATAAGGTGGGTGGCATAAACATGAGAAGCAGATCATAGGTTGGATAAGTAAATACATAACTAGGTGGTATGTATGTAAACTTGTCCAGCTGAGTTGAGTTGGACAAACTTGTCCCTGTAAATCTTGCAATAAAATAGGTTCAATTCTCTCTCTAAATCCTTCTCAAACTCTTCCATCGAACATCATGGGAGTTTGTTGAAATGCTTCAGGAATTTAGCCACTAAACAATCCCTCGACACCAACCAAATCCCTGTCAAATCAGCCATAAGTCAGCTCTCGAACCCACTCGCAATGCTGATTGGAACCCTGCTGCTAAACAAACCGTGGAAATCCTTAAAGCTTTTTTAAACACCCGGTTGAAATCACTTCATAAAATCTGCTCGAATATGCAGGGCAAATCTCTCTTCTTTATAGTCTTCTCCATATGTTGATAAACCTGAGCTCATTTTTTTGCTTAGATATTGTTGCTAGTTTAGAGGTTATGCTTTTACTACAAATGTATTGATGGAATTCACCTGAACATTTAATTTGTGACTTTTAAGTTGAGTAACAGGACACAAGAAAGAAGCTACTGTTGAGGGTAGTTATTACCGCAGGTACCATTTTTTTTGGTGTATGAATGAGGAAATAATGAAATAATCGGCTTAATAAGCACCTAACTTTATTTGTTAGTAGTTATTACGTGTATTCATAACCAAAGCCTGATGAACATGGGTAAAATAATCTCTATCTAATTTTTATATTAGGTTCGCAAACCAAAATGAAGTCATAAATTTCTTAGTTTAAATGATTGAGTCTATGATCAAGTGGTGTGCTTATCTTTCGAGATAATGTACCACTTGGAATATGATGTTCAATTATTTAAACTATCAGATATATGAGATCTATTCGGCCTCATTTATTTCAAAATTAAAATATTATTTTTCAAAAAAATCAAAATTATATATTATATATAAAATTAAATTTAAATCATTTTTTTTTCAAAATTTTGGCCGACTATCTCAAACGCAAACTTTCCTATTTATATAAACAGCAATTTGGTGCTTTAAACCTATCTAAGAAAATGTGTATATCAATTTAAGAAAGTGTTGTTGTTTTTGATGTACTATTGCATATTTGAGCGCAATGTGTTATGAAAGTTTAGGTGTTAGATATCTTAATAAATAAGAATTGTGTGCTATGCATGTAAATGTCCCCTTAATTTAATTGCTTATTTGCTTACTTATTGTAAAACCACTTTGGATGTGTTCATACATTGGTTGGTCCCAGCAAAATATTATTTGTTAATATATGTGCTCATTTCATATTTATTTAGTTGTGGCATATTTTATTGGTTATTCAAGTGCATTGTTGTTTTCTTTTCTTCCAGAGTATTGCTATATGCATATGAAAGCCTTATCAGGAATTTTCTACAGCAAAAAACAAATTTTGTTTGGATTTTATTTGTTTTGACTTTATTTTTTGTTTGCTTATTTAAGGGGCCCTTTGGATCACCTTTAACAATCTCCCCGTGTCCCGGACCCTAATCCCGCCTCTCCGCACTCCATCCATGCACTTCAAGTCATTGCTGACATTCGTGCTCGATCTTGCTCCTACTACTGTTGCGTACTTTGTCTTCTAGATTACTGGACACCCAATGGCTGCACAACGTCCGCCTGAACCTAATTTTCTGCAACAAATATTACAGGACCCTGCGCTCATGGACGCGGTTAATACGATTGTGGAGCAGACTCGCCAACCAATAGAGGTAATAACACCTGACGACTTGCTTGAGGACGACATACCCACATACGAGCAGCTGTCAAACTTGTTGTTGCTGGCTGTTGACGGAAATTCTGGATTGCCTGCTCAGAAGGTCACAGTTAGGTATCTGCGTAATGGTCAAAAGATGATTATCCCTCTAGCACTCGGTATCAATCCTATACCAGGTACAGTAGGGCGTGCACCTAGACAAGATATTCTGATTGGACGGTATTGGAACGTATCATCCATGCCATACGCACAACTGAGAGCCATATTTACACATACATTGGATGCCGCTCAGGTGAGAGCAGTTGTGGACGCCATGAATGTAGCACCTGCCATGGCACTGTTCGTCGGATGGCATGATCCTGCTTACTACAACATAGCAGACGCTCGAGATGATCCTGTTGGCTTTTCTGATCTCGTTTTCTCTGCTATTAGCAGCGCACTGCAATTCAACTGTGATATCCGTGATATGGGATACTTGAATACACATGATGCTTGTGTTGGCGACAGTGACTGGAAGAACGCTGATACTGTGCCACTAGATCGCATCCGAGTCAAACTGCATCCAAGGACAATTAGGTACATAGCTGCTTTAAATCTGCCCGCCGTAGGAAATGAACCACTAGCTGCATTTGTGCGATCGTATGGCCTCGCCTTCGGGATACTAACAAACACGGCTTCAGTTGCGACCAAGGAGTACAAATTCTTCGCAAAGATGCCAAAGTCTGACGCTATACAAACTACGATCGCTTTTCATGGAGCATCCGTAAGGCCTCTGGTAACTCCATGTGCACAGATTCTAGCAATCTTTGGGCTAATGCATCTCGCCAATGATCATACATTTCGAACTGGTGACGCAGAGATGATGCGCATCGACACTTCTTACGTCGTGGCATTGAGAACAGAGATACCCTCGATTGTACTCGAGAGGATGAAACAAAATATGGAGCAGTACATCGAAACAACGCCTCGCCCCTTTGGCTTAGGACAGACTTACTGGCTGGCGAAAGTACTTGGAGCACATGGTAATCTAGTATCACCCCTTAAGCTGAGATTAAGCGTAACGCCGCCACCTGTGCAGTTGTTGATGATATTTGATGCGACTAGAAAAGAGTGGCTTGGGTTGCCCGCAGGAAGAGCTATAGACACGATGTACACAACATTCTATCCGGGAATTGAGGCTGAACGAGCTAAAGTTCTGGAGTGCCCTCCTGCTTACTCATCTTTGCACAGGCTGTATGGTATCGAATATCAGGAACATGTTGACCCATCTGTAATGGCAAATGTGCAATCCATGATGCCAACTGTTTACGGGTATGTAATGATCGCGCATAAAGAAGATCGTGGTGAAGCAGATGGACTAGCACTGACACTCAATCCGAAAAACGTGCAGCGGGAACAGAAGTGGCTGGTGCAACTATGGGAATCTGTTTGGGCCAAATACTTCAACGCAGTGGATGTGTCTGGAATCGTCGAGGTTGTCCAGCATATGCAACAGAGTGCTGGACAGTCTTCATCCGCCTATTCAGGGATGAAGGCTTTGATGGTACCAAAAGGCTAAATATTGCTTTTTGTTGGTCGTTGTGTTTTAATACTAGGTGAGTTTTTTGTTTGTTGATGTGCATCCTCATGAGATTCATGATGTACCATTGGTAAGTAGTCACATTGACTCTAGTTATCTCAGAACTGACACTGCATCATTATAGCGGGTAGTCCATGTTAAGAATTGCAATTTAGAAAGAGAAAGAGAAGGGAAAGAGGAGACAATGGAAAAATGGCTAGGTTTCAATTGCATCAAATCACCTTATTACAAGAGTAAAAGATAAATATATATACAATAAGCAAAACTAAATAACTCTTAAGTAGAATAAAATAATATAAATATAAAGACTATAATATTTAACAGATCCCCTCAAACTCACGATGCATCAAGAAAAATCATCGAGAGTTTGCTAGTTAAAAAATAGAAGCGTTGAGTGGAATGCGATTTCATAAACACTTCAGCAAATTGCATGGAGGAAGAAATATAGGGTAAGGTGATTGTGTCATGTTAAAAGTGATGATGAGTGAAATGATAAATATGTTCGGTGCGCTCATAGAAGACTGAGTTGCGGGCAATTTGTATAGCATTATTGTTATCACAGTACATAGGAGTTGTGTTGGAGAAAGAGAGATTCATATTAGCAAGTAACCAACTCAACCAAATAATTTCTGCAGCAGTGGATGTCATGACACGATACTCAGCTTCGGTAGAAGACGAGACAATTTTTTGCTTCTTACACTTCCAAGAAATAAGAGAATCTCCTAGAAAAATACAAAATCTTATGGTAGACTTACGATTGGTGGAATCACCACCCCAATCAGCATCTGAGTAGGCACGTAATTCCAAGGAAGAAGATGCAGGAAAGAGAAGACTTTGAAATTGAGCGCCTCGAAGATAACTAAGAATGCGAAGAACATGTGTCCAATAAACTGTAGTAGGAGAGGCAACAAACTGACTAACAACATGTACTACATAAGCAATATCAGGTTAGTGATGATAAGATATATCAAGCTGCTAACAAGTGTATGATATAAAGTGGGATCGGACAAAGGAATACCATTAAAAGAGGTATAGTGAATATTAGCTCAAGAGGAGTAGCAGTTGTCCGAGTATCAGAGAGACAAACTTGTTCAAGGATGGTGCTAATATACTTAGATTGGGAAAGAAGATAACTTATAGGAGAATGAGCTGCTTCAATCCCCAAAAAAATATCGAAGAATACCCAAATCTTTCATCTCAAACTGTTGAGCTAATTATAATTTCAACTCTGTAATCTCATTATCATCATCTCCAGTAATAATAATGTCATCAACATATAAAAGAGTATGATACGATCATGGGAGACACTCTTGAGAAACAAGACAGTGTCATGTGAGCTAGAATGAAAACCAAGAGATGCTCGAGAGCTTTTCAAACCAAGCTCAAGGAACTTGTTTAAGGTCGTGGAGAGCTTTCTTTAATTTACAAACTTTATCATGATTATGAGAGAAACCCGGTGGAGGCACCATGTAAACTTCCTTTTGAAGATCACCATTGAAGAACGCATTTTTAATATCCATTTGAGAGATATGCCACTGATGAATAGATGCAACTGCAATAAGAGTACAATTAGTAGTCATTTTGGCAATAGGATCAAATATATCTTCATAATCTAGACCATGTTGTTGAAAAAGTCCCTTAGCAATCAAACGAGTATTTTGATTTGATCTTATACACCCAACGATAACCAATTGCACGTTTTCCTGGAGGAAAAGAGATAAGGTCTCAAGTATTTGTCTTGTGCAAAGCAAAAAGTTCTTCTATCATAGCTTGCTGTCAAATAGGATAAAAAACAGTCTCTTGATAGGAAGAACGCTCAGGCAAATTGTGAATGGAGGTTAAAAAGGAAGCAAAAGAAGTAGAATAAGTGGAGTAAATAAAATCTGGCAATTTAGTAGACTTACGATCACATTGAGGGTGACGAGGAAGAAGATGATACACAGTCACAAAAGGTTCTTGAGGAGCAGTATGGATGGGGGAGCATAAGGATCTGCAGAACTACCAATGTCAACTCCGCAAAACTCAATATCAAAAATATTTAGATGATGAATCACATTATGAGATGCAATATATGTATCTGTGTGAAAAGTATCAATTGGGATAAGATCAGACTTTGTAAGGTTATGAGAAGGAAGAATGAAGTAAAATGATATATGCTCAAGAAATACAACATGACTTGAGATAAAAAATTTTTGAGTGACAGAATCATAACAACGATATCCTTTCTGACCATTACCATGACTAAGAAAAACATAGATTGTCGAACACAAAGATAATTTATTACGTTGTACATGAGGAAGAAAAATAAAGCAAGTAGAACAAAAACTCTCAAAACGAAATAATCAGGTATATGATCATATAGTTTTTCAAAGGTGACAAACCTAAAGTATCAGAAGATGAAATTATGTTAATAATATAGACTGTAGTAAGAATAGTTTCCCCTTAAAATTCACTTGAAACGGAGCCAGACAAAAGAAGGGAACGAGCAGTTCAACAATGTGATGATCTTTCCTTTCTGCAAACTCATTTTGTTCAAAAGTACAACAGCAACAACAACAAAGCCTTAATCCCACTATATGAGGTTGGCTACATGAATCTTTTTTCTTCATCGAGTTCTATTTAGTGTCATCTTTTCATTTAGCTATAATAAATTAAGATCATTTTTTATACAATAAGCTCAAGTTTTCTTAGGTTTACCTCTGCCTTTGTTAACATAAGTTGAATCTAAATCATCCACTCTCATAGTTGGATCATCAGATGGTCGACGCTTAATGTGAAAACCATCTAAGGAGACTTTCTCTAATTTTGTCCGTCACGGGAGCTAACACCAACCCTATCACAGAGATATTCATTTCGCATTTTGTCTCTAAGTGTAAAGCCACTCATCCACCTAATCATTCTCATCTCAGCAACACTTAACTTAGTATTATGCTTCTCTTTTAAAGGTCAACATTATGCGCCATAGAGCATTGCAGGTCTCACCACCGTCTTATAAAATTTTCCTTTCAGTATAAGAGGTACTTTTCTATCACACAAAAGGCCCGAAGAATTCCTCCACTTCAACCAACAACTTGAATTCTACTATTAACATCCCTATCTTTATCACCATCACTTTGAACAACAGACCCGAGATATCTAAATCGTTCACACCATTTAATAATTTGATCGCCCAAAGTTACACTTCTGTCACTAGAGCTACTACTACTAAAACTATATTTCATGTATTCAATTTTAGTTCTTAAATGAAGGCCTTTAGACTCCAATGTAGACCACCATAATTCAAGTTCTTCCAGGGCTTTTTCTCTTGTCTTATTCACGAGAAGGATATCATTAGCAAAAACGAGACCTCCATACTCAAATGGGCTTTTTCTCTCGTCTCATTTCATCTTGTTCAGGAGTGTTAGTACAAAAAGTTTGAAGAAAAGTCCCATCAGGGGCAAGTAATTCAAAGAATTTAGTACAGGTTTATTCATCTCCCATATCACATCGAAAATACTTAATAACAACATTATGTTGAATTTTGACAAATGCAAGAAACATATGATAAATACTAAAAAATTCAGAACGATTTTTCATAAGATAAATCCAACTATAACGAGTATAGTCATCAATGAACAATACATAATATCTAGGTCCTCCTGTGGCAAGAACAGTTGATGGACTCTATGCATCAGAATGAACCAAGTTAAAAAGCGCAACAGAAAGTGATATACTTTTAAATTAAGGTAAAACAAAAAATTTAGCAAGTTTACAATCACAACAATCAGAAATATCATGAGTTTGTAACTCACCCAAAACTCCTGTAGAAACTAAGTATTTTAAACGAGAAGAAAAGACATGTCCATGACGAGAGTGCCATAGAAAAAAGTTCGAAGATGATTAACTCAAGCGAAATAATGACAGGTCAATACTTGAAGCTGCAACATCTGGAACTCTTAGCTCATCCGGAATATAAACTCTCGATTGCCTAGGACATGTCCCAATCAACCTCCTGAATTACGGATCCTGCACATAACAAGAGGTTGAAGAAAGTAAAACTGAGAAACCAGAATCACACAATTGGCCAACAGAAACAAGATTCAAAGTAAGATTGGGGATATAATAAACATTTGAAAGAGATAAATGTGGTGTGCATACGGACCCAGTGTCTTCTAATGGCACAGGAGTGTTATCAGTTGTCATGACTGATACAGATGATGCAGGATACAAGTGATGTAAAACTAGATGACATATATGATGAGAGGCTCCAGAGTCAAGAATTCAAATGTAAGAAGATATATCTGATGAGCTAGATGAAGACAAACCTATATTTGCGGAGGCAAACATGGCATGTGGTTGTGTAATAAGAAACTTTTGAAACTGCTCAGCAAGCGCTGCTATTATAGGGCCCGAAGAATATGCATGTCCAACACCAAGAGAGTCTATCGGAGGAACGACAGCTGCAACATTTGATGTTGGAGTCCTGAAGCTTCGTGGGTGCAACTGATTGAGTTGTTGTGTCTGTTGTGATTTGTTCAACAACTTTGGACATTGAGTTTTCCAACGACCATTTTGCTTACAAAACCTACATTCATCAAAATCAACATTTTTATGGGATTTGTTTTTATTATAAGTAACTGCAAAAATAGATGAATTAGGAGTGGGGAGGATCCATTTTTCTACATTCCCTTTCTCAGATTGAGATTTGAAACGAATTTCTTCAGCCAATAACTCATTAACCACCGAGTCAACTGTTGGAAGAGGATTACGATGTAAAATTGTTCCACGAAGCCCTTCAAAATATCTCGAAGAGCCATAAAAAACTGAACCAAACGCTGTTTTTCTCTACGATCAGTGTATGATTTAAAAGCTCGTAATTCTGTAAATTTAGTAAGAGATAACTGATCCCAAAGGTTAGTCATAGCTGAATAAAATTATTTGATGCTCATGTTGTTTTGTTGAAGAACACGAATATTTATCTCTAATTGATATTGCTTTGCAAAATTTGCTGCACATATAATCTTTCCAAATGATTACAAACTTCTTTGACAGTTTCATATTTGCTAATTAGAAACTGATTAATTGTGAAATCGAGTTTTTGATCTAAGTGATTATTTTTGAATTGTTTGCTTCTCATACTTCCATTTTTTCTTTATATTTTTCATCTTTTTCATCTATGGGTTTAACAGAGGCTCCAGAAACATAACCCCACATTCTTTTGTTTTTCAAAAAATTCTTCAATACATAACTCCATTATGAGTAGTTTTGTTCATTTAATTGCACACTAATAAACTGAAGAGAATCATCTTTTTCACCAGTCATTGCTACTATTATCAATACAAAAAAGAAAACAAAATATCAATAACAATAGATAACTCGAAAAACTGCAATTAGACCTATCGCTGGAGACTAGAAATGACGATGAAATTTGGGTCTTTCGCTAGAAACTGCAAAATAACTCAGAAACCTCAAATAGATCCTCGAAAAGCTATGAATAGGTCAGAACTTTCTCGTATATCATGTTAAGATTTACAATCGAGATAGAGAAAGAAAATGGAAAGAGAAGAGACACAAGAAAAGTGGCTAGGGTTTCGATTGCATCAAATCACCTTATTACCAATGGTATGCATTTAAACATTTATATTTACATGCATACCACTTAAATCATCATCATCTTATTAAAAGTAAAAAAAACTACATTTAAGTAGCGTAAATTAATAGAAATATAAAGACTATAATAATACTAGGTGAGTTTTTTGTTTGTTGATGTGCATCCTCATGAGATTCATGATGTGCCATTGGTAAGTAGTCACATTGACTCTAGAGTTATCTCAGAACTGGCATCACATCGTTATAGCGGGTAGTCCATATGTTGAATCTACCATAGTTCTTGTTTGATAAAATTAAAAAAAAAACATCAAGTTTGATATTTATAATTATAGCAGCTTGGTGTTATAAAGCTATGTATATAAATGTGTTTTTTTTTACTTTTAATAAGATGATGATGATTTAAGTGGTATGCATGTAAATATAAATGTTTAGATGTTATATATGTAAATAAAGAAGAATTATGCGGTATGTATGTAAATACCATTTTTTTTTGGTGATTTTGACAATTCTGTTTTTAGGCAATGTCGACTTATGGATATGAGCTAGTTCAGACACTCATTGTGGATATTTAGCCTGATGAGCATGTGAAGAGGGCCATGAATGAGATAAATGCAGGCAAGTCTTTTTTTCTGAACCCACAATCATTCCATAGATTTATGAACAAGTTATAAAACTAGAAAATTTAAAAACCGGTGGGGATCTCTTTTGATTTTTGTCCTTAAATTGAAAATCATAAATCTAATAAGTTCAACTTACTCCTAGATTTAGTAAAACCGAATTTAAGTTGAATGGTCATTGATGATATAGCGGCGAGACTGAGGCTGACGGCTAACGAGAAGGTGGAAGGCAAGGCTGAATCGAAATATGTGACCGGGCTCTGCATAGCTCGCCAGCGTCAGGCCATCGTCGACGGACTCAGAGACAGTGTTCTCGCATTCTCTGCTAATGTGCCCGGAACTTCGGCCAAGGATGTCATGGACATGGTGTTGATCACTCAATACTTCGACACCATGAAGGAGATCGGTGCCACCTCCAAGTCTTCCGCCGTCTTCATCCCCCACGACCCTGGAGCTGTCAGGGATGTCGCCGCCCAAGTCAGGGATGGTCTTCTTCAGGTTGGTGCTTTTCATTGAGTTGGGGTTTTTTTTTTTTATATATATATCACTCAATTTTTATGTATTCACATTTCAAACTCCTAAACTTCAATTTTTATATATATACCACCTTGGCTATATGCATGAAAGGGTGTCTTTCATATGAAAAGCTAATGGTTTTTATTGGTAGGAATTGTATAGTGCTTTTGATTTTGTTTTTGTGTGGATTTGTAATGCATTTTGATGGTGAACTTTTAATGGAAGTTTATTTGTGCTTTAAATGTCAATATTTGTCTTGGTATAATAATTTTGAGGAAAAAAACAATTTTTCATTATTTTGAAATAATCTATTTAACTTTTTTGAATTAATATTCTTAATAGTGTGCTACATCACATTATGATGAATTTTCATGATGAAATTAATTATAAATATTATATTTAAATTTGAAAAAATCATTCTTACAATATTTTTTACTTTTTATAATATATGTTGAATATAACTCTCTATCTTTAAACTTTATAATCATATTTCTCTAATGTTTATGACTTTCATAATAGAAATTTAGTGTAACTTTCATATTTTAATTTTACATCTCTTGATCCAATGTTAATAATTGTTCTTCATTTCTTCAAGTATGGATGCCTCTCATGTGAAGGAAAAGCTCATGCTTCTTATCAATTCTCTCTTCATGAGCTTCAATTCTCTCTTGCGACAAAGTGATGTGTAATATCTCCAATGCAAACTTTGATACTCTTTTGTGCATATGACTGATGCTATCTCAAATAAGCAGTAGCGAATAAGCTGAGTGGAGCCGAGCTCGAGCCATGTCAGGTTCGAGCTTGGCTCGTTTGCCAATTTGTGAGCTTGAGCTCTAGTCGAGCTTGAATAACAAGCTCAAGCTCGGCTCAAAGTGATAGCAGTTGGCTTGTGAGTCTACTCGCGAGCTTGAACTTAAAATTCAATTTTTGCTTGAACTCATTGGAGAAGGTATTGGCGGTGGGAGGAGGATGATGGAGCAGCAGCTCACCCAAAAATGCATTCAAATGACTAACGTCTGGCTAATCAAGCCTGCTCGCAAGCCAATGAGCCCAACTGAGATGAGCTCAAGCTCGAGCTCATTTAATAAATGAGCTCAAGTTTTAGCTTGAACTCGAGCTCGTGGCTTCTTATTAACTACAAAAAAAACTGTGAATTAGCACTAGAATAATTTTCAACACAAATTTAGCGATTGATTAGCGTCTATTAGTGTCGTCCCGCGTATAGCAGCTCCACTCGCGCCCTAATCTCATTGCCCTTTCGTTCGACAGCTCTGTCTCCTCTGAGCTCCTCCACCTAGTCCATGTCTGATCATCCCTCCAACCGCGTCCAAGGTGAAAAATCTTCTTCCACACCTTCAAGCTTTGATTTAACATTAGTTTTCATTTATTTTTTCCTTGCATAGGTGTTAGATCCGAAAAGACATAGCTTTTGCACAATTTTTTTTGTATTTCATTGTTTTGTATGTAATTTATATGAATGTCATGGTTTTTCATAAATTTAGGTATAAGATATGTACATACATAAGAAATTTGTGCTATCTTTGAACATTTAGGTGTGAGATATGTGAATGCAAAAGGAATATGTATATAAATATAGAAATTTATGCTTAAGGTATGTAAAAACATAAGAAATTTAGGCTTAAGATATGTAAATACATAAGAAGTTTGTGCTATTTATGTAATATTTAGGTGTTTGCACTATGTGTGTAAATATAAAAAATTATGTGTGAGATATGTAAATACATAAGAAATTTGTGCTATAATATGTATGTACATATGAAATTTTAGGAGTTAGAAATGTAAATACAAGAGATATTTGTGGTATGTATATAAATATGGAAATTTAATTTCTGCTATGTATGTAAATATGAAAATTTAAGGGTCAAATATGCAAATACATAAGAAGGTGGCCTAATGTTTCATCCAAGATAATGTAGTAGTTTAATACTGTAATTGTAGGTTGATGGGTTAGTTTGGGTGTTAAGGAGATAATTGGTTGATTATCTGGATTTAAGGGCTATGTTTTTCGGGTATAATGTGTACGTGACCTAAGATGTCGGGTAGGATGTGTAATTGAGACACAATGATGTTGCACTAATCTATAAAACTACATTTATGGTACAGATGAATATTCAAAACACTAGACCGTAAATTTATCACAAATTATATCCATGAAGAAATGAATTAATTGACGAGTTTATTGCTGGTGTTGGAGAGTTCGTGCATGTGACATCGCAATTGTCTGTTTATCATTTAGACGATAGGTTTTGATGCTCTTGTGTGAAGAACAAAAATCAAGAGTACCTGACACCTGATGAAACGAAGTTGGACCTATACCGTAGAAGATTTAAACATGATTACTGATATTGGATGTCATATGATGAATTTGAACCAGATGTTCAGTACGGTTATGCTGGAGTCTCATCAAGTTATGCCCCTTCAACTGTTCATGATTCTGGCATGTATGAGAAAATGATTGATGATGTGAGCATGACTATTTTTGTTGGGAATGTGTCTGATGATAACAAGGAACTGAACAGTGAAGTGCAACAATTCTAAGAACTATTAAATGTTGCCCAACAACCACTGTGGGAATGATGCACTTCACACACAGAGTTAACAATTGCTTTAACAATGTTGAGTATCAAAGTCGATTTAACATGCCCAGGAAATACTTTATTCATGTAGCAATATTATTAAATAAAACGAACCCTACTGATAATTTAGTTCCAGATGATTTGCACATAACTAAAAATTTAGTGGCGAAGTTGTGGCTACTATCCGGAAAGATAAATTGATGGTACAAAGGAATAAAATCATAGTTAAGGCCCCTTTACTTCAGCATCTGAGATGACTGACTCCGCTGGTAGAGTCCATATTATGCTAGAGGGTGACTCGTACAAAGAAATAAAATCATAGTCATTAGGGCTCGAAATGCAATTTTATTATTCTACCCGCATGCTACCAAAGGGAATTAAATCAAGGATGAAATTAAAAAAAAAAAAATCAAATCAAATCACATCAAATCATACAATCATGTTTGCAAAATGTTAAGCATTCCAATATTACAACCATACCAAATCATACATTTACATTAAAAAAAAACCACCATTTTAACTTAAATACTGAAATACACCTTTTCATGCATAGCAAGGTGGGCATGCACGTAAAAATTTGAATTTTGAACCTTAGATGTTAGATATGTAAATACATAGGAATTGATTGGTACGTATGCAAAGCTTCAAATCATACATTGATACTAATCACAATGTTAATTGAGTAACATAAGATCAACTGTAACAGCCAACCTTCGATAAAGAAAATACACAAATCATTCAAATTCACAGTTAAAAGCAGATCCTGCTCCACAATTTCACACAGAACTCCCACTATAATAATCACAGAACCGAAACAAAAAAAGCATCTTAAAATTCATGGTGGTAGTTTTTTCATGCCTTTCAGAAACCAAGCAGACTTACTAGACCCGATTCGCTTGGAGCAGCCCATCTCGGATCTGATCGGCGACGTCTCGAACAGCTCCAGGTCCATGAGGGATGAACACCGCCGAGCTCTTGGAGGAGGCTCCAATCTCCTTCATGGTGTCAAAATATTGCGTGACGAGGACCATGTCCATCACATCCTTTGCCGTTGTTCCGGGCACATTGACGGAAAATCCCAACACGCTGTCTCTCAATCCGTCGACGATCGCCTGACGCTGCCGAGCTATTCCGAGACCTGACAGATACTTTGCCTCAGCCTCGCCCTCAGCTCGCTTGATCTGGATGATTTTCTC
>NEWO01000014.1:1874066-1895867 GCA_003013225.1 Phalaenopsis aphrodite
AAACAACATATTTAACATGTTATAACAAGTCTATATGCTTAAAAATAATAATAATTTTTTGATATTTTGAGTATTTTTAAGATATTTTGAGTATTTTTAAAAGCAAGCAATTTTGTTTTTTGGAAAAAAAACATACAAAAATATACTAAACAAAAACTCTTTTTAAAATAAAACAAAAGCACGCATTTACATGCATAACACATAATTCTTATGTATTTACATATTTCACACCTAAGCTTTCATATTTACACACACATTGCTCAAATCTTTAAAATCACATAAAAAATAACAACTTTTCATGCCGAGGTTTAAAACACCAAAGTGCTGTGTATGAAAATATGAAATTGTAAGTGTGAGATTCGTAAATATATAATAATTGTGAGATATGTATGTAAATTTCCTAAAAATAAAAATATGCAAAAAAATATACTAAACAAACATGTTTTAAAATAAAAACAAAAGTGACCCCGAACAAGCCTTTTAGTTTCAATAAAACAAGAATCTGGAAGCTAAAATGGGAAGAATTAGCTTTGCAGAACAAACCAAAAGAAGAAAATTACCAGCATTGATTTCATTCATGGCTCTCTTGACATGCTCATCTGGTTCAATATCGACAATTAGAGTCTGCACTATTTCATAGCCATAAGCAGACATGGCCTTCTCAAGTTCGTCTTCCACGGCTCTCGCGATTTCGTTCTTCTGCTCGAAAACGTCGTCCAGGTTGAGTTTTGGAACACTAGCTCTGATTACTGTGAGAAAACAGAAGTATGTTTAAATTATGATTGGGAAATTTGCATATATACCACACAATTCTAATGTATTTACATATCTGACACACTTAGGTGTCATAAACCTATGGTGATGTTAAAGAATTGACTGGTGTCCATGTGAATATGAATATTTAGGTTAAGTGTAGGAAAACAAGATTCAACATTTTGCGCTTTATAACTTTATTTCATCTTCATATGACAAAACTAGGGCTTTGTTTGGTTTGAAGGAATTACAAGAAATAAAATAAAAAGAAAATGATTAAAAATAGTGAAGTAAAATATATGCAAGATCTACATGCATACCGCTCAAATCTTATATATTTACATATTTAACACCTAAACTTCAATTTTTTCATATATTCAACCTTACATATGCATGAAAATGTGTATTTCACTTCTTAAAGGTTAAAATAGTCGCATTTTTTATGTGATAGGAATGATCTGGTGGTATAAATGTAAAATAACAAAGTTTATGTGTTAGATATGTATATACCTAAGAATTGGGTGGTATGTTTGTGAATAACAGTTTCAACTTCTTTTAAGTAGATAATTTTCAAATAAATTACCATCAAACACATAAGCCTGGATTTGAGTCCTTGTGTTGCTAAGCTTGTAGAATGCATCATTCGCTTTACCGGCAAGCGCACGGTATTGTATGGATGCAACAACATTGACAAAAACATTATCCTGTAACAGAAAATATGATTAGTAGTTCATTTACAAAGCATTGAAGCAAAATATTTAGCAAAATCTACATAATATTTACATACATAGCACTTTGGCGCTTTAAACCTACGCATAAAAATGCATATTTCATTTTTAAAATGTGGTAATAATGCTATTTCTGATGCGATATTAAAGGTTTTAGCGTTATGCGTGTAAAAATGAAAGTTAATGTGTGAGATATGTAAATACATTAGAATTGTGTGCAATGGATGTAAATGTCCCATATATTTATAAAACAAAGCTTTAATAGCTCCCGCAGTGGAGAACTTCAATCATATCTCACACCTAAACTTTGATGTTTACACTTATACCACCCAAATCTTTCATACCGCAATAAAAATATATATATATATAGCATCATTGTTACTTTTAGAGAAAGTAAAATAGACCTATTCATGGATAGGTAAGTTGGTACAAATGTAAAAAGTAAAGTTTAGGTGATAGATATGTAAATACACAAGAATTGAATGGTACGCATGTAAATCTTCCATATATCAATATGCTAAGCACGTCATGTTTCACTGTCAGATGCTCAACTCTTAGACATGTTAGGTATCACTTAGGAGATTCCCTAGTTATTTATAACGTGGATTTCAAATGATATGGCGCAATGCATTATCTCATGATCCTGTTCAATACATTTGTTAAACATCAAAATCTTGTCAGAGTAACCGAAACATTTTTAAAAATTTCACACCAAACAACATAACATTTGAGGGGCATTTACATACATACCACCCAACTCCTATGCATTGGCATAATTAAAACCTAAATTTTACGTTTTATATTCATGCCACCCTAATCTTCCATATCGCATAAAAAATACCACCATTTTAACTTTCAAAAGGTAAAATACACCTTTTTATGGATAGTTAAGGGGGCATATATGTAAAAATTGAAATTTAGTTGTTAAATATGTAAATAAATAAGAATTAAGTTGTATGTGTGTAAATCTTCCAGCATTTAAACATGCAATTTGCTCTGTTATCACCAACCATACTTAAGACAATGGAATAAATAACAATATAAAGTAGGGGCATTCACATGCACACCACTCAAACATTAATATCACATCAAAAATACCACCATCGCGGTCTTTTTAAAAGTGAAATGCACCTTTGCATGCATAGGTTTATGAAATCAAAGTGTTATAAGTGTGAAGTATCAGATGTTGGGTGTTAAATCTGTAACTATATAAGAATTATGTGGTATGTATTTAACTTTCCCAGTAAAGTATGAAAAGAACTTTATTTATCGATTATTATAACAGAAAATCATCATAATTCCTACTAAGTTTGACTATCTTATGTAACCATAAATTTAGTAAAATGAAAGCCAAAAAAAGTAATCACCTTCGTCTTTGTTTCACATTTCACGTCTAGTTGTTGTAATCGTAAGGAGAGATAGCCGGCTATGTGACTACCCATGAACCACGGGACGCAATGGCAGCCAGGTTCGAGAACATCGTCAAACTTTCCAAATTGCTCTTTAATAGCAACAGTGGATTGGTCTATTTGTACGCAACATAACAGCTGCCCCATGGCTTAAACTTGAGCTTTTATCTGCGATGTAAATTTGTAAAAGATGAGATAAGTTACTATATCAAAGATGACAACATCAAGAACATTACATTATGGGGCATTTACATACATACCATACAATTCATATGTGTTTACATATATAACCACAACATTTATATTTGCATGCATAACACTCAAATTTTTAACCAAAAAAAAATATCATCATTCTATCTTTTTAAAAGTGAAATACTCATTCCCGTGCAGAGGTTTATGACACCAAAGTGTTAACGTGGAAATATCAAATTTTGGTTGTTAGATATGTAAACATAAGAATTGTGTGGTATGTATGTTAATTTCGCTATTCTATACATGGGAAACATTAAAGTGTAGGTATTAGATATGTAAATTCATAGGAATTGAAAGGTATGCATGTAAAACTTCCAAAAATAAAAGTACCAATATCACAATAACACTTAGAGGGTTCCCTCTAAGGCGGTGTTTGGTACACCTATTTAAACAAGACTTTAAGTCAAATTTAACGTAAATCCTGCCAAACGCGAAAAAATAGAGCTTAAATCCTGCCGTTTCTTAAATTTGAATTTTTGTCTACCTTGATGAAAACTCTGAATTTATTACATTGGGTTTTTTGGTGGATTTAACGGATTTAAGTGAGGAAGTCTTCTCTCATCGCCAAACGCTTTAAAGGGATTTAATTGGATTTAACCTTATCAAACCAAACATTGTTCTAGATTTAATGCATCTGGATTCAATATATCTAGATTTCTAGGATTTACTAAATCCCATTTAACTTAAATATTAGGTGCAGCCAAACATCCCCTAAAAGAGTTAGCATCAAACAACTTGTTAACATACATATACATAAAAATTTAAAATAAAAAATTTACATAATCAAAGAGATCCCAATCAATATCTTTTGGTGGGATTTGAAATTTGTTATGTCAAAAAAAGAAAAAAAATGGATTCACTAGTCTCTCCTCTCTCCAAAAGTTAAGAGTGATGAATTGCATTGAAATGTAAATTAGGGCTGCAAAAGTTTAAACAGAAATTGGAAAATCTCTCTGCAATCGTCGGAGGAATGTGTTTCTGCAAATTCTATGGCACAAAAGCAGAAAATACTTACAGATAGTTGGTAATAACAGAGAAAAATTACACCAAAACCATAAATTCTTACCCTAAAATATAGAAACAGGTCTTCAAAACTAGGGCTAAGTTCTACCAAAAACAAAATTATAACAAAATAAATAGATCGTATTCAGACTCAGCAAGACTGATCCACAAGAGATTTTGCGAGAGGATAAACTTACATTAGCTCCGCCCTTGAAATCAGAGCTCCTAAGAAACCCCTAAGGATCCAAATTTAAAGAGAAGGAAGACGCATTAATTTTCACTTTCTAAATATGAAAGAGAGAGAGAGAGAGACAGCCCATTCAAATAATAAATATATATAATTTTAAAGTAATGACCGCAGCGTATTATACAAGTCTTATATCCTGAGGGAATCGAACCCCAAATCATAATGGACTTATAACTGACAACTAAATGTCTAACCAACTGATCTGAGTATGTTGTATATATATATATATATATTGTTAAGACACATTGTTAAGTGATTTGTTTATCTTTATTTTGTAATGTTTTGTATTATTTTTTCTTTTAAAGTATAAAATGTATCGCCATGAACAACTCTGCTGCAGACATCATTACTATAAAAAAATCAAAATAGTTATTTATATAGAAATAACTGAAACACATCTCTTTTTAAACTACAAAAAACAAAAACAGAGTCACTTTATCTGCAGCATCTTCTCATATTTGCGACCTTAAATTCAATCATAATATCGGAAAAAAAAGATTTCAAATAATTGAAATTAAATTAATATCTTTAAAAATATTTTTTTTTATGTTTGTATATTTAATACTTAAAATTTAAATTATAAATATATATCAACTTAAGTGAAATGATCATTTCATTTTTTGATGCAATATGAAAAATGTGAAATGGTAAAAATGTAAAATTTAGATGTTAGATATGTAAATACAAGAAATGTCTTTTTATGAAGGGGACAAAAGCAGATAAGCATGAGAGACTTCTCAGCAATATGGATGTTGAAAGAGAAAGAGAGGACTTAAAAGCATTTAATTATTGTATACGATAACTCCGAAGTTACGATACCAAATGTATATTTATAGATATCTGCTGGAGGAGGACTACTTCCCCGCGAAGGCTGACAGTGACTTGCTACTACTATTATCGTAAATGCTCTCATTTACATAAATACCTCCCAATTTTTATGTATTTACATATTTGTAATTTATGATTTTTGACATTGAGAATACTAACATATATAACTCCTTTAAGCTCGTATCATTTTTGTGGATAAGACTAGAGAAAAAGCTTAAGAAAAATTTGAATTAGAGAGGTCGCGTTGGAGTATAAGAGGTCTTTATTTGAGTATTTTGGTCTCCTTTTTGCATCAGAGTGTGCAAGTTATAAAGGAATTAAATTGATGTGTCATGCTTTAAAATTATGGGAGACGGTAATTGAACATATGTTAAAACGTGTTACAAAGATTTCTCATTATTAGTTTGGATTTATGCAAGGCGGGTCTGATATGGAAGTTATGCATTTATTGAGAGTTTTTGATGGAGAAGTACAGAGAGAATAAGGAGGATTTGCATATGATTTTTATTGATTTAGAAAAAGCTTACGGTAAGATTTTAAGAGATATCATTTGAAGAGTTCTAGAGAATAAATATGTTGATATGAGTTATATTCAAGTCATTAAATGTATGTATACTAGAGTTATTACTTGTGTTAGAACAAAAGGAGGATTGACCAAATATTTTTCTTATTTCAGTTGGATAACATTAGGGATCGGCTTTAAGCCCATTTCTTTTTGGTTTAGTTATGGATGTTCTTAATGGACATTTATAGGAGGATTTACCTTGGTATATGTTGATTGTTGATGATATCCTTCTCGTGGATGAGACTAGAGAAAAAACTTAAATTATAAAGGTCTACATTGGAGTTTGAAGGACTTCATTTGAGTAGAACTAAAACTGAAAACATGGGAAGTAATTTTAGTAGTAGTAACACTTGTGACAAAATTGTAGCTATAGATCAAATTATTGAAATGTGCAAACGCTTTAGATATGACAATAATATAGATGGGGATGATATTAGTAGAATTCAAGTTGGTTGATTGAAGTGGAGGAATGCTTCGGGCCTATTGTGTGCTAAAAAAATACCGCTTTGACTTAAATGAAAATTTAATAAGATAGAGTTGAGATCTGCAATGCTTTGTGGCGCTAAATGTTGGATGGTTTGGTCACATTAAACGTCAACCATCTGATATTTTGGTTAGGAGAGTATATGTTTTAGATTCTACTTCTATTATTAAGAAGAACCAAAGTAGACATATAAATGTTTGGGCATATTGTATAAAAAAATGATCTTAATATATTAGAATTAAATGAAAATATGACAATCAATAATAGATAACAGAGAAAATTGATTCATGTAGGAGACCCCACTTATTGGGATAAAGATTTATTGTTTTTATTGTTGTTGAAAGAGGGCATATGAGATTTATAAGAAAAAAATTATATAAAGAATAATATATTTAATAATGAGAATATATTACAACAATAAATATCATTAAATTCTACATAATTATTAAGCACATATGATTTTATTGATATGGTGATATTTTTAAGCATGTTAACTTTAATGATCGTAACAGTCAGGACTGTAGGTAGGGTTAACATGTCACAAGCGAAGGTATGACTGCAAATGAACCACTGCAACTGATGAACCATTATAACTTGACTTGATTAATACTCAATCATTTATGTTTAAATTAATAAATAATAAACAAGTTTGAATATATTCTTTAAATATCAAATTATAAGTGTGCTCATGTTGAAGCAATCCTATGACGGGTGACCTTCTGGGAAGTCGCACTAACGAAGCAAATTCATGAAGCCACTGTGCCAAAACAAACAATACCTTGAAGGGTGACAGTTTGAGCTATCACAAATGGTATCAAAACATTACACTGGCGGGAAGATGGGAACTAAATGCCATACAAAACAAAATGCTATGTCATGAGAGCCACCTCTTGAACTTCGCATGAGACAAAGTGCTAAATGGTGGGGGCCACCAATTGATTTTCTTTTTAGGGGACACTACTAAAGTCTTATCTTTCTGATGGATGAATCAAGGATACAATAGGCGTCAGCTACCTAAGTGAGAGAGATTATGAAACCTCTTATGTAGATTAAAGCTGAACTTTTAAACATCGAGTTGCTTTTTAGTATAACAGTAAACTTTCATTAGAAACTCCAAAGTTATGTGTGCTCAACATAGAGCAGTCCTATGATGGGTGTCCTCATGGGAAGTTACACCAACAAGACAAAACTGTGAGGCCATTAAGTCATAACGTACAATACCTTCATGGGCGAGAGTTTGGGCAGTCACAAATTGTATCAGAGGATAACACCAATCGAAAGATGAGCATTAGTTGTCATACAAAACAAACTGCTACACCATGGAAGCCACCTTTTGAACCCCAAATGGGTCAAAGTGCAAGATGATGGGAGCCACCGCTTGAATCTACAGGGGTCACCTCTAGAATCTCATATGGCAAGTAGATGATTATGAGATAGAAGAACAGACGAGAATGCCAACTAATTAAGTGGGGGAGATTATGAAACCCTTTAAATAAATTGAAGTCAAATTCTTAAACATCGAGTCACTGTTTAGTATAACGGTGGAATTTCAATAAAAACTCCAAAGTTAAGCATGCTCTTCAAGTAACGCTTCTAAGATGGGTGATATCTTAAGAAATTACACTGACGGGGTAAAACCGTGAGACCATTTGGTCTACCTTGATGGATGAGAGTTCGGGTTGTCATAACATGAATGTTGGATTTTAGTACAAATCATAAATCAATCATTAATGAGATTCTGAAAAGTCTAGTCTTGGTTCTTAAAATTTAACCCATGATAATTGCATAATAATATTACATATAATAAAATTAATAATTTAATAAAATTTGTTAATTACCAAGCTCACACTAAATAATGCATAAATTTAATAAAAATAAAATTTAAATATACCCAAGCATTCTCCAACCAATCTACATGAAAATAAACATCTTAATAATCAAAATAGGGTGTTCATTGGAAGCCATATTATTGTAATATTTTCAATGATAGAAAATGCTTTGTCAATAAATATTTAAAATGATAAAATAGAATAGAACAAAGCAAACAAAATTTCAAATTAGAAATTTAATTATAATAAAATTAAAAATTATTATATTTTATTTTGAGAAAAATTTAAAATAATTTTGGTTGATCAATTAAAAGTTATATTATTTTTAAAATTTTAAAAAAATCATGCTTAAAATAGAAGAAAAAATTACAAACATATCACAAAATTCTTTTTTATTTACAATTTAAAGAATTAAAATTTGATATTTCATTTATAATATTTTGTTGTTATGAATCCATGCATGAAAATGTTAATATCACTTTTAAAAAGTTAATAAAAGCAGCTTATTTGGTGTGGTGGCGTTTTGAAAACACACATAGATTGTTTGGGTAAACTGTGTTTCGGCAGTTTATGCGTTTTCAAAACGCTGAAAATAGCGTTTTCACACTGCAGTGTTCTGGTAGCTGTCTGGCTTTTCTTTTAAAAAATAAAAATTTACAAATGCCGCCGTACCTAGCTTATCATCATATTATTTCTAATCAGCTTATGAGCATATTATTCAATAAGCTGAAGCTGCCCCAAACATGCCCATAGTAATATAATGTTAAGAATTTGAGTGATATGCTTGTAAATATGAATGTTTATATATTATATAATTAAATATATAAAATTAGAAATTCAAATACAAATCTCACAATTTTTATATATTTATATATATATATAATACACAATATTTTATATATATATATATATATATATATATATATATATATATATATATATATATATATATATATATATATATATATATATATATTTAAAAGGGTATGTATGTAAACATGAGAATGGCATGTGATAATATAATAATTGTATGGTAAAAAAAATTAAAAAAAAAACTGACTAGAGATTAATTATTGTTAACTATAACTCCGAATTCAATGCTAATTTATATTTATAGATATATCTTTTTAAGTTGAATGACGTCCACGCGAAGGCTCCGAAGTTATTATTATTATTATTAAATATTATTTTAATTTTCTGGTTATGGAACTAAATAAAACTTTTTTTTGGATGGCGATAAATATAAATTTTGCTAGAGAAATGAGAAGAAAAGAGGCATTTGGTGGGGTAGGTGAGATAAATATTTGGATGATAAAAAAAGTAAAAAAAATAAATAAAGTTTTGTTGTCATGCATGTAAATACATAAGAAGTGAGGAAAAATTATTACGTCTGAACTCCAAGCGTAGAGATACGTCAGGAGTCCAATGAATCACGTCCACGTGGAGCTGATAGAAAAAAAAAACTCATTTTTTTTGCGATCTGGTCCGATAACATGGGGGAATATTCATCCCCTATTATTCAGAGTTATTCAGACGTTTTTGTGATGATATTTATGTGTTATTATATTATTAGAACACTGAAAATGTTCAAAGAACATAATAATACATGAATACAACCACAATAACATTTGAATAATGCGAAATAACACGGGGGGAATATTCCCCTGTTTCTCAAATGATTTTTATTATTATTATTTTTTCACTTCCACGTGACGTGATTTCATTGGACTCCGGACGTATCTACACGTCTTGAATCCGGGCGTAATATTTGTTCAGAGGTGGGGGTACATGTGAAAATCTTGCGGAACTCCTACATAAAAGCTAGCAAAACTCCCTAACCTCACCCCTAAAAGAGAAAATACCTTCACTCTAGCTTCTTTGTAACTCAAGGAACAACACCAACCTTCTCCTCTCTCTCCCTCATAGAATAAAGATGCCACAAGAAACCCATTACTTCAAGAGAAACCCTATAACAAAGCCATGCACACGAGCCAATATTACATACGTTCACCATACGTATGTCAGTCGATACAGATACAATAAAGTCGTATTTTTTTGTCTCTACACGCATCACAGCCGTTAATGCACATACGATCGTAACATAATTTTCATGCATGCATGCATATAAATAAAGATATAAACTTTATTATTAAATAATATAAATATTTATCTCCTTATATATATATCCATCAAGTGCTCCAAAGCTCTCAAGACAATTCTTCAATCAAAAATGCTTCCGAGGAGAGGAGAGAGGAGAGCTCGGCCGCCACTTCAACCCATATACGATGACTTCAAGCCGCCGGAGGAATGGGTGCAGGAGCCCTCCAGCTATATCCTCCGTCTCTATCTTCCCCAAGGTTAAAAAAAAAATGATTTTTTTTATTTTTTTCTTAATTGAAATATATTAATTAATTATATTATAATTTTAGGAGGGGTGAGGAATGTAAATTGAGAAGAAGAAATTTTATGTGGAAATATTTTGATATAAATTATATAATTACATTTATATTTACATAAGACTTTTATATTTGCAAATCTATAACGCATAAATTTTGATATTTGAATGCATAAAATTCAAATATTTGATATAAATGCAGCTTTTTTCATGCATGGGTCATGATGCATATGAAAATTGAGTGGTATTTATGTAAATTTCTCATTTTTATGTCCTCTAATGTTATATATCCTCGTGAACTTGAAAATCATTGAATTTATTTTTAGCTTAGTGCAATATGAAATATTTATGTATAGTGCTAATTTCAAAACAAATCTATTAATTAATTTATATTAATTAGGATGCCTTGATATATATTTTTTATCAAGATATGTAAAATAAATAAATAAATTCAAAATAGTAAGTTAATATATGCCCACATAGCTCCTTAAATCAACTAATGTTTAATCTGCGTAAGACGTACGCAGAGTTGTGTACATATTAGGTTATTCGGAGGGTACATGTAGATTACATTTAGGTTACAAGAAGAATTACAAGGGATATAACATTAGTGTATCTTACATGTACCATCCGAATAACCTAATATGCACACAACTCTGCAAATATTTCCCCTTCTTCTTGTGATCTTCAATTTTTTTTTTAATTTTTTTATTTTCAAATCTATAAATTATCTTGCAATTAAAAAATTAATATATTATTTTTTGATGTGAGATAATAAGTGAATGTGATTACTGTTATTATATTGGATTATAAAATATAAATCTCTTCAATAATGAATGCTGAATGATATAAATTGTTTGAATCATGCAATTAATGCCTACAATAAGATTTTAATTAATGGAATTTATTGTTTTAATAATTAATTAATCGCACTTAAAATATTCAAAATAAATATATTCATTGCTTAAACTAAAATTTCAATCTAAATCCACACGGACCAATTGCATTTCTTTAGCATTCTATTAATAGGACTTAGCTATGGATTTAGCTTAAATCCACTCAAACATGGAATAATCAAATTTTCTCGTGTTCCATCTTTTTTTGTTTTTCAACTAGTTCGACGATATAAATCTGGATTTAGTAAATCTGATTGTGAGATGAATTTATTCTGTTGTCGCTCGTTGAAACTTCCTTGTGCAATTGAATTCGATAAATCCTGATTATTTAGATTTGATAAAGATGATGTGATAAATCATGATTTATCGGATTTGATAAATTAAATTTAACGTAAATGAACCCGAGGCAGAGGGGTTTTACGACTATTAATGCAGCTGCCTACCAGCTTGCATCTCGAGGGAGACAAATTTGTCTGTTTTTTGATTTATTATTATGTTTTTTTTTTGGTATGTATACAAGCATTCAAGAAGGAGGAATTGAATATTTCATATGACCAAACCGGGAAGATAACGGTCCTGGGAACAAAGCAGGTGGGTGAACTCAGATATGCTAGGTTTCAGTCCTCTTATAACGTTCCACAAGATTCAAACTTTGAAAAAATCAGCGGAAAATTGGAGAACAATATTCTTTCCTTAACTATCCCAAGAATCATCAAACGTAAGCCTTTTGAAGATAAGAAAGAAGAACCAGTAATGGAGGAGAAGGCAAAGAAGGTTACAGAAACGAGAAAGGAAAAAGATGAAGCAACAGTAGGGAAGAAGAAACCATTAATGGTCAAGGAGGAGAAGAAAGAAGATACAGTAATCAAAGAAAAGAAAGAAGAATCAGTAATGGAGGAGAAGGCAAAGTTGGTTACAGAAGCAAGGAAGGAAGAAGATGAAGCAACGATAGCAAAGAAGGAGCCATTAATGGTTGTGGAGGAGAAGAAAGAAGATACAGTGATCAAAGAAAAGAAAGAACCAGTAATGGACGAGAAGGCAAAGTTGGTTACAAAAGCGAGAAAGGAAGAAGATGAAGCAACAATAACGAAGAAAGAGCCATTAATGGCTGTGGAGGAGAGGAAAGAAGATGCAGTGATCAAAGAGAAGAAAGAAGAACTAGTAATGGAGAAGAAGGAAAAGATGGTTACAGATGCGAGGAAGGAAGAAAATGAAGCAACATTAGCGAATAAGAAACCTTTAATGGCTATAGAGGAAAGGAAAGAAGATGCAATTATCAAAGAGAAGAAAGAAGAACCAGCAATGGAGAAGAAGGAAAAAATGGTTACAAATGCGAGGAAGGAAGAAAATGAAGCAACATTAGCGAAGAAGAAACCTTTAATGGCTATGGAGAAAAGGAAAGAAGATGCATTTATCAAAGAGAAGAAAGAAGAACCAATGATGAAGAAGAAGACAAAGATGATTACAGATGCGATGAAGGAAGAAAATGAAGCAACAGTAGCGAAGAAGAAACCATTAATGGATGTGGAGGAAAGGAAAGAAGATGTAGCTATCAAAGATAAGAAAGAAGACCAAATAATGAACGAAACAATGCAGCGCATTAATGAGAAGATGAAAGATGAAGCAAAGATGACAACAATGGAGATGGAAGAGAGGATTACAGAAGCAGAACACTTAACAGAACTGAAAGAAGAACTAAAAACTCTGAAGGAGAGAAACGCAAAAGAGACGAAAGATGAATCAATATTAAATGAAATGAAGAAAGCATCAATGGTGAAAGAGAAGCTAAAAGACTCTGAAGAGAAATCAAGGTATTGTCATGAGGCAGAAGTGGGGGAGAAGAAACCAGTACAGAAAGAAAAAAGAAAGCGAAGATGGGTTTGGAATGAAGAAGAAGGTAAGGGTTGGTTGGATTGGATAGATAGTAGATTTATAGAGGAAGTGTTGCAAAAAGTTTACAAAAACAAAAAATACATTACTTTGGCTCTGGTGGCATTCACAACTGGTTATTTTATCTCCCGGAAGCTGAGAAGAAGAGGATGAATGGGTGTATATGGTGGACATGAGGCCTAATAAAATCATTTTATAAACTAATAGACTGTAATTATTTGATCCAATTGTTCTACTTGTTCTATTATACATGAATAAATGTAAGGAGTGGGTTAGGTGGTGATATTAGGTTTCATATATGTCATGATATGAATTTAATGTGGATATTCTAATTAATTATATATTTTTCAATGAAAGACACCATTAGATTGATTTATAAGGGATGATAACTTAACATTGTGAGATGAATCTTGATAGGGAATGAAACAAAGTACAGTGCAACAAATTAAAGACTATCAATCAACATTATTTTGGTATCATATAGCAATGAATAGTTGTTATCTAATATATAGTGTGGCAAATCATGAACCATTTATTTTTCAACCCCAAACCTAATTATGACTTTTGCTAATGGTAAAAGAATTTGTTGTTTGAATCATAAATCATCTACTCAATAAAGCTAAAGGATTTACGATGTCATACCAGTTGTAGTCACAACAAGAAATTGCTCGTTTAGTGTCGAACTTTTCCAACGCTAATCTGAAGATTTTCTAATGCTAATCCGATTAACATCAGATTAGCATAAAAAATGTGGCGTTAAATTATGCATCGGTAATTGAGTTTCCGTCGACATTTGCGTTGGATTTTTATTAGCATTCGAATTTGCATTGCCAAAATTTATCACTAAAAATTTTCTTCCAAAATGCGGGCAATGCTAACATAACTAAGGCTGTCAAAAAAGTTCGTTGTTCGCGAATAGCTCTTGTTCGGCTTGTTGTAGCTCGTGTTCGGCTCGTTCATGAACAAGCCGAACACGAACAAGTTTTAAAGCTCAAATTATAAACGAGCCGAACACAAACATCTCTTTGTTCTCTCGTGTTCGGCTCGTTTTAGCTCGAAATAAAAAATACATATAATTATTTATATAATAATATATTACACATATTATTTATATAATAATATATTATATATATTTATATCTAAGTTTAAATTGTAATTGCTCTTGTTGGTAATGTGGTTTTGCGTCTTGCTTTGCATATATTTGGTTTAAGTTGAATCCAGCACTCTAAATCTATTTTTTCAGTTTAATTTTAACGAGTCAATTTCGAGCCGAACATGAACACGAATATTTAAATCGAGTCGAACACGAAAAATTTGTTCACGAGCCATTTTCGAACACGAGCCGATTTCGAACATGAAGAATTTCGAATGAGCCGAACACGAGTCAAGCTTGAGCTCGCTCAAGCTCGGCTCGTTTACAACCCTAAACATAACAATTCAAGAGCGTCAAATTTGGTTGAAGCAAATTAGCATTGAATCATGTCGACTCTAATTAGCGTCACCCGGGTTTGACGTTCATGCGTCGATTTAGCGACAACATGTATCGATTGACTGATTAGCGTCAGAAAATTCTAACACTAATATGATGCAAACATGTAAGAAAATAAAAAAAAATACAGCAAAACAAACATATTTTCACATTCCTGCACATAACAAATACAAGAAACATAATTACTAAATAAGATAAAATATAAACGGATCAAGCTCTTGAAAGTTCACAACATAAGAACTGAAAGTTTGATTAATCGTAAATGAAAAAAATATACAATTAATCTCTATGTCGAGGGAACAACATCAAACACAACATAAAAATTATAATGCTCCTCGCCATCAGAATTCGGCTCCTCCTTCTCATCCTCATCCTCCTCGACATCATTCATATGTCGCTTGCCTCGACGATCAAGACTTCCTGTCAAGCGCGACAGACTATCTATAACAATCTATTGGTTTTCACGCGTTTGTTGAAGCTCTTCATTCATCATCATGTCACACCTGACAAGATTCTCATGAAGATTCTGTAAAGAGCTGCTAGGCCCACTCACAGATGCACAGGAGCGTTCAACCTCAAATGCTATCCCCTTTGCTCTTAGGTTATAAACTATACTTTTCCTCTTCCCCATTGCATGCGCCCACAACTCAAAATTAAACTGAGCAGTGGTAGGCTGGTTATCACTGTTGTTGGCGGACGACAATGTCTGACCAGTCATCTCCCTCACTCCTCACTCTTTCTCGAAGATTCTCGTTATGCATAACAAAATCAAAACATTAATTTGCATTTTAAAAATTAATTGGCATATTGATAGCCCCACAAAAATAGAAAATTATATTTTTGTAACTTACATTGACATGTCGAAAGGGTTTGAATAATCACTATTGTGCCCTCATGCACTGATATGTAAAGACAAGCAACTCTTCAGTTGATGGCTCTCGGACAAGCTTCTTGGCATGTATATATGATCAAAAAAATATTAGAGTCACATAATTGCATAAATCTGTAAGCTTTTGAATTTTCAGATAATCTTACCAGTCTTCGATAGTGCTGTGTGGGGAATCGAACCTCCAATTAAGAGTACAACCCCCTCTCTCAGTCGTCCGGTTATGTTGATTTTTTTTGTCTTTCTCTATGGTATTCCGAAGAAGCTTATACACGGTTCAACTCAACCAATACTTCCTCACCAAGTCGAGAGGGTTTCTGCTCCTTCTTTTGTGTAGTAGTAAACATGTTCTCAAGCCTATCCTAGCATGAATCTCAAAATTTTTGGATCTACCGATGATGTTCCGACAATGAGAAAAAAGACCTTTGAAAACTAGAAATTATGTAAGTTTGATGACTATAAAAATGTTATGGAATGACTCATATACCATATAGGGACAGACGCTGGAACGAAGCGAAGCAGAGTGGAGCGGAAGAATCTGTCTAAATCGGGAAGTTACGTTATGTAGGTTGGGGGTGCTGGGTCAACGCCCCACTATACGGTAAATGGGTAATTTGAGAATTACATATTGTACTGTAGGGTTTACTCTATGATTATAAATAGACCTGTTTGTAATCCTATGTCTGTGAGAGAGTTGAATCCCTCTATTCTGTAACATATTTTCTGAATATTGAAAGGAATCGCCACTCTGCTCCCGAGGACGTAGGCATCTTTGTCGAACCTCGTTAAATCTCTGTGTTCTTCTGGATTTGTGTCGTTCTTATTTTTTTTCGCCTTAATTTCTCAACAAGTGGTATCAGAGACAAGTTCGAGGGCAAGAAAGAAAAATTTTGGCAGCGCGCAGGGAAGATCGTCCGCTAGGGAAGCAGATCGTCCGTGAAGGAGGGCTTTGCGGCAGTTCCGTTGAGCAGTTCGCGAAGGGGGCTTCGGCGACTCGCAAAGGTGTTATGTTCGGCAGAAGGTCTTGGTGTACGATCGGCGAGATGGGACTTCGGTTGGAGATCGTGAATCGCGGAAAGGAGCGGAGGCTTCACGTGCGACAACGACGGATCGCGACAGAGGCGATGAGATCGGGTTCAACACAAGAAGGTTCGGGCGATTTTCAGAACGGTTTTAGCGATTTGCGGGATTAGCGGATGGTGGCAGTTCGCGGAGGCTGCGATTCAAATTCATGAAAATTTTTTTTAATGAAATTATAATTTATAAATTTACTAATGCTAAATCGTCGTTTAGTTCTCGTCTTCTCACTCAGTGTGAGGAAAAAAATTTCCATACGGAGTCTCGACGCAGCTCTGCGTCCGAACAATAACAAAAAATTGTCGCGTGTATCTGACTGGGCCCATATAAAAAATGACATAAAGACTCTAATAACACCCTAATAATATCGCAGTTTTATTTGTGCGGTCTTTCATACGATGTTATTGGTGTTGTTCACAGGTGTTATTGCGATGTTATTATGATTTAAGATTTATTGCGGCGTTAATAGAGTTATTTTGTGAGTTATTGTAGTGTTTCTGCAATGTTATTTGTGTGATCTTTTAGACGGTGTTATTGGCGTTGATCACCGTTGTTACTTGTTATTGCGATGTTATTGTGGTGTTATTCGAGTTGTTTTGCAGAGTTATTGAAGCGAAACGATGATACCGGTGGTATTAAGGAAATATTTGCGTACGTCTGGTAAGTTATAGGGAGGGTATTGGGGGTTATATCCACGTTATATCCCCTGTAACCTCCCTGTAACCTATCTGTAACTAGTAAGTTCTGCGTTTATATTTTCATATATTTGTAAGTTACATGTAGGTTATAAGGAGGTTACGCGGATATAACCCTCAATGCCCTCCATGTAACCCACCTAACATACACACCCACCTAACATACGCTATGTCTTACGTATGCAAATATTTCTCGTGATATTGAGATGCTATTATGACGTTATTAATGTTGTTTTACAATAACACCAAGATAATTTTTTTTAATCATTTTTTAGATAGTCAAATGAGATACAAGTGAAGATTTTATTGGAGAGAGGAGAGCTCCATATCGAAAGTTTTTTCCAGCGCGAGATCGAAGAACTTTCAGCCTGCAACACAAAAGTACGCCTTGGTGTCGACAAGTCCAGAGAGCTTAGATTCATTGCTGGAGATGAAATGATCTCCGCATGCACTCTGCGTTGGCACTGCTTACTTCTAGAGAGATGGAAAGGCAGGCAGCTGCGAGCCTCCGTTATCTCCATTTCTCGGAGGATAGGCGCTGTTTCATGGCGAATTGGTTGTTCCGTGAACGGCAATTCAACTCACGTTGGTTCTTTTGCCGAATTTTTTAGCACCGTTCTTCTCTCTCATCTTTTTTCCTTAATTCTGTGACTCGTCTGGGCTATTATTGCCTTTTGAAGCTTTTCATTATCTTGCAGCATGATTTCGATCCTTCCAAGGAGCTGCTAGGGCTTGAAGCAGGTTCACGATCGAGGTTTGGCTTTTTGGTTCTTCATAAACTGCAATGATACTGTCGTTTCTCCCAGTGAGAATGTTATTTTGGGTGATTAGTTTACATTATTCATTACAATTTTTATGTACTCTGAATTTGTGGATGTCTGGCACACATGGAAAATTTTGTTGCAAGTGCCTTTATGAGTTCATTGGTCAAATGATCACCTCTTTTGTTGTAAGTGTATTTATGAGTTCATTGGGCAAATAAAACTAGTGGTGCTATTAGTTATTTGTTTGTTAGCTACCCCTTGATTGGGTGCTACTTTTGAGTGTTGGTCATAAAAGTTTAACAACTAAATATTGATGGTAGAGTATTACTTGGATGATTTCTTCTTAGGAGGCTTAACGCTTTAATGACATCAGATGACTATATAGGGGAAATCTTTTTTGGTAGTGGAGTACTGGAGTGCGTCATGACTTTTGTTCCGACAAGAGATTCTACAATAGTAGACGAGTCTATAAAGAAGAAAGAAAAGGCCAAATCAGCTTAGGAAAAAGCTCTTATAGATTTAACAATGCATTTGACAAAGTTTGCAGTTAAACTTTGCTGTGAGGGATGGTTATTGATTTGACTTAGGCGTCGAAGGCTGCAACTATACCATATGCTATCTCTGCTTGCCGATAGTTGTGAAGTAGAGAGGGTGTTAGACCCATTGCTTGGAGTCAAGCGAAGAACTTCTTTTCTAAACATGCACTCAACATTTAGTGAATGAGGGAGTTGATTTTGAACTGGTTTCCAACAATTTCACTTTGTTGAAGATCCAATTTCTTACCCTCTAGCAACAAGCTATTTTAATCCAACTTATTCCAAGACATAGGCTTTAGAGTTATCTGGCATCCTAAGCACTAAGCTTTTTAAAGTTACTTGGAAAGATGAAACCCAAGTTGAACAAGCTTAGAAGTTGGTCTTCAAGGTAGATGTGGCAGTTAAGCCTGTCACAATAGCAAGACTCGATGATGTAGTCATCTCAAATAAAGATGATGATGTTGAGACCACATTGGGAGGAAGTGAAAAGGCACCAGGGAGATTGATTCCAATTTTGTCGATTAGGTGAGTAAGTCCTTGTACTCAAAAGAAGCTAAGATTAGGGACAAGTTTGAGGTTGGAGATAAATTATTTTGTCCTCCTGAAGGCGAATTCCGATCTATGTTCTTAGGATTCTATGAAACTCTCTGGTTATGCATCAGGCTCTGTGAACTCCATATGACAACTTCTATCCAGCTGCGGCTATTATGTCCTTAACCTAGTTCAACATGATCCTATCAAACATGTGGAGATCGACAAACACTTCATTAAGGAAAAGATCGAGTCCGGGGAGATTTGTGTTTCATATGTGTCATTCAGTGGTCGACTAGTGGATAGCCTCGCCAAGAATTTGCCTCGTTCTTTGTTCGATGACTTCAAGTCCAAGTTGAACATGACTGACATCTTTGCTTCAATTTAAGGGGGAGTATTAGATTATAACAACTATCCCTACATCATTATCACTTATTATTTGATTTTATTTCCTGATTATGTATTTCCTCTTTTGTTTTATTCTGTTTTATTTTCTTTTCTGGTTATTTTATTATGTTTACATTCCATTATTATACATATTGTAATTCAGTTCAAGTATCTCCTCCTATCAATGAAATTATGTTGGCCTATTCCAAATCTCAACAATTTTCATATTTTTGTTTACATTAAATGATTTGATTTTGAATTGGGAGAACAATCTTTATTCTCCACCTTCGAGGCGAAAAGTTCATTTATATTAATTAGTACACAAAACTTAAAAGCATGAAGTTTATATATATATTTGAGTTTATGGATTTAAAAATTAAATTCAACTATAATTATGCTGAAATGGTCGGAACTCATCAAAATATTTAAGTTTTAATAATAATCTTTCTAAAGATGAAGTTTCCATACACGATAAATGCACTATAAATATCAAATTTTGGAATCATATATTTTTTTGTATGATATGATGCTTTAATATTGTTAATATAATTTAGAAAATACATTTATATATCATATTTGAGTGATTGTAAGTTTTAATCAGTTATGCATAGAAATTATTTTGTTAAGGAGCTTGGAGATCATTTCTACTCTACTTTGATTGACGGGTCTTGTAAATATATTAGCTAAAGAATGACTGGTTATTGTATTGCACTATATTAAGCAACAAGCTCATGTTATTGATCCTTTTTTAGGTATTGAACAAGCCTTTTAGCTAGGGCTGAGATTTTAGGAATGAAATTGGGTTCTGATACGTATTGATTTGGACTCAAATCAGAACATTTGTTTAAACCTTGAAGAAATTGAGGAAGAAGGAGAAAGTGGGAAGAAAGAAGAGATGGAAAGAATCAATATGCACAACTTAAAAGTATGGAGGGCATGCTAAGCATTATTTTTCTTAAGTATTATAGTTGCATATTGCATAAACTATGTAAGGCTGTTTATAATACATGATCCTACAAGATAAAAGAATTATTTATTATTTCTAAGCTAAAAATTAACATATTGCTCGTGACAGCTCAAATAAAGATAAACAAGATTAAATATAAACTAATAAAAGTAATACAATGATAAGTCAATAAAATCCATGCTTCTAATACATCAAATACGCTCATATGAAATCAGAAATTTGCAATGGAAAATTTACAAAAAATGCATTTCTATATTTTTAATGACCAAGGTTTATATTACACTGTTCCTATTATTATTTTCTTAAGGTTAAATGTTTGAAAGTGATTTTAAATATTTGCGCAAATAAAATTTACTAGCAACAACAATAATTTGATCTTTACAAATCCAATAAATAGTTTTCATTTCTTTTTTTTTCAATAATTAAAATGCCAAAATGGGTAATAAGAATTTCATTATGAAATACAAATTTAAATTTTTACTTTTTATAATATTTTTGAATTATTTTCTACTGAGGGGGAGAACAATAGGCCGAGCACTTTGTTTCTTAGTAGGCAATTTGTGCCTGCACGCACAGAGTGAAAAAGAGATATTTTGATAGGCAATTAGCAGTAGATGAAATTTGTATGCTAAATTGTTTTGGATTATGTGTAATTAATTGAGTGAGATGGGAAAATTAATTAAGGGGGAAGTGCCAATCCAATGAAATGATTTTAAGGATATGGAAAAATTTATATGAATAGACAAAAATAGATAGATAGATAGATAGATAGATAGATATATATATAGAGAGAGAGAGTGAGAGAGAGTGTGTGTGTGTGTGACAGTTTTAATTATGCCCCTAAATTGAGGCAACTGTTAGTAGGGGTGTAAACGAATCGAACACGAACGAACAGAGCTTGCGTTTGTGCTTGGTTCGTTTGAAATTTAGTTTGTTTGAAATAAACTCGTGTTCGAAATTGTTCATGAAGTCACTGTTCATGTTCGTCTCTTAACGAACGAGCCGAACACGAGCTGTTCGCGAACAACGGGTCAGTTTGACGTCCCTAATATTAATATATATAAATAATATATTATATTAATTATATAACCTATATTATATAAATATATAATATCTAAATTAGTATATTACTAATATAGTATATTAATATATTATTATTATTAATTTATTATATATTATAATTTATAAAAT
>NEWO01000014.1:1896467-1967459 GCA_003013225.1 Phalaenopsis aphrodite
TTTCTTTCTTTGCTTCGCCATGAAAGCTCACCTCAGTAAAGTAAAACATGAAATCTTACATGCCGATGAACTTTTTATTTGACCCAAATGACCAAATATACATGCATGATTTGCTGGCAATGGTATATACATTATGCTATTGAGTCGTTTACAGATTTTCTTGCTCTAATCTATATAGCTTGATTTGCTCGAGACATTTACATACATACCACACAATTCTTATATATTTACTTATCTAACCCTAAACTTTGATATTTACATACTTACCGCTCAAAACTTTAACAAATAAAAAAATACTACGATTACTTAGTTCTTAAAAGCAATATACACCTTTTCATGCTCAATTTTATAAGACCATAGCGTTATAAATGTAGATATCAATCGTTAGATGTTAGATATGTTAATATATAAGAATTGTGTGGTATATGTTTAAATTTTCATTTGCTTTTATAGGACTGTTACACTACCTGATGGAAAGAAGAGATCATGGTTTGGTCCAAATGGTCAGTACATCAGAGAGTTACCCTGCCCAAGTTGTCGGGGAAGGGGTTATACACTGTGCCCCGAATGTGGAATTGATAGATCAAGACCTGATTGTTTTCAGTGTAACGGAAAGGTATCTCTTTGTGCTTATTCAAGTATAGGAGTCCATGGTTACTACTTTTTGAGTTGCTATTATATATTGCAAGTTCTAAATTTTCACGATTGATGGGAAAGCAAACAAACCGTTCTTGATGTAAAAATATTGGGGCATTTACAGACATAGCACACAGTTTCTTATGTATTTACTTATCTCACACCTAAACTCTCGTATTTACACATTTAGCACTCAAATCTTTAATATCACATCCGTAAGTGAAATACACCTTTTCATGCATAGGTTTAAAGCACCAAAAGTGCTATGTATGCAAATATAAAAGTTTTGGTGTGAGATATGTAAATACTCAGAACTGTGTGCTACATATGTAAATTTCCCAAAAAAGTTTATTTTAATGATAATGATCATACACGAGGAATTCGATCAAATGGATTTGCACATAATGACAAATGCTTTGGAAATAACTCTTATTGTTTTAAAAAATACTTGCATTTAAAAAAAAAACATGTCAAATTTTATTTTCTCTACATTCACATATTCTCCTGTACATTGAATTGACCGTAAGTTTTATATTGTTTCACAGCAATGTAGATGTGACGAAGATCAAATTTGAATTCTTGACAGGGGATTAAGACATGCTGGCAATGCTTGGGAGAGTGTGTGATATGGGAAGAGTCTTATGACGAGCGGCCATGGGAGAAAGCTCGATCTAGGTGAAGTTATTGTATGTTAAAATCAAAATTATACTGTTAGCTGCATAGGTATTATGAATATCGAATGCATTTAGTTTGACTTGTGAATATTAGAGGAGATTAATTACGTAATCTGCTCTCTTCTGCCTGTCCATGTTAATAGACTGTTGTAACCTGTATTCAATTTGTTTAGTTTTGATTAGTATTTCAGTTGATTTATTCTATATATTTTAGTTATATTAGACGAGTATGTGATTTGCTATGATTTATATATTGGTTCTTTTTGAATATTTTAGCATATTTTTTAGGTTTTTCTATAATCTGTTTGTTTACTGGCAACTGGATGGTTTAGATGAGTGTGACAGTTGCCAGTAGAAAAAGTATATGAAAAACTAGTTTAAGTTTAAGCTGTTTACAGCCCTCCCTATGACTGTTTGTGGCTCCTGTCTACTCTTTTGTTTCCTATGTTCAAACTAGTGTTATCAAGGTGCAAAGTGCAAGGCCAATGCGATTTGTGATGCACAAGGCTTTAATTTTGCTTCAAAGAGCAGAACGCAGAGCGCAGAGCGAAGTAACACTTTTATTAATAAAAGAACTAATATATTATGCAAAATTATTAATGTGTAAATTCATTCATTAACAATTATAAAATATACAACATGATTTAAAAGCTGATATAGAATAGAAAAAAATGCGGTACAACACATAACTTGAAGGAAAATATTGAGGGTGAATATGCAAATTAAAATTTCAAACAATTTTTAATAGTTTGTTGCAATGATTAAAACTTAAACAAATTATGAGAAAACATGCAAATTAACTTCAGTGTTTCGAAGCACGCCCCAACAAAGTGAAGCACGTGTCATGTGCTTCACTTTGATCGTGAAGCGCCGCGCTTTTAAAAACTACTTCAAATGCGTCTCTAGTTGCATTTCTTGGGATTGTTAGTTATTTTGAATTTTATCTGTGAAAACATTTAAGTATAACAACTCTTTCCTAATTTAAATTTTGTCTTCAATATTTGCTTTATTATTAGCCACTTAAATAAGTAAAAAACCTTCTGTTCATATCCTCATTTTTTTCTATTCTACTTCTTTTTTCATATTTGTTTTATTTACTTTCTTATAAGGAATTTGTTTACTTCTCAACTTTTTAAAATTTAAATCCATTTGTTTTAGTCTTCATTATTAAGTCAAACTATTATGCAAATCAATTTAATTTTGTGATACCCTTGAATTTTGATTTGTAATCCATTTTTTAAGCGTGGATACATGGAAGATATTTCATATATTAGTATATCTGCTTGTAATTGTAATCTTCATGCAACTTTATTCATTTTTTTTTTCAATTATTTCAATTGGCCTTACTTGTCCTGACACAGTTTACCTTTTTGGCCAAATCTAAATATGCCATTCATAAGTCTAACTTTTAGCAAAACAAATTCACCAAAAAGTGTAAAAGTACTTAAAACGAAAAAGCTAGAATTGGTTCACGTAAATGTTGGGGGTCATTTTAGCTCATTAACAGCTCAGTGTATTATGTCACTTTCATAGACTACTGCACCAATAAAGTATGAGTTTGCTTTATCAAAAATAAATCTAATGTGTTTAATTACATTGTAAGATAGAAAAGCGTAATTGAAAATAATACAAGTGCAAAAATAAATATGTATGATCCGACCATAAGAGTATGATGACATAGATTTTAGAAATTACCATATTGCTAATGAGATAAATTTGGAGAGATTGGTCCCAGAAACTCTCTAACATAATGGAGTCACTGAAATAATATATAAAATTTTGAATAAAAAGGATTGAAGTATATTACTACATATGTAATTGTCAAATATTTTAAATTAGGAAGATTTACATCCATAGCACTTAATTCCTCTATATATACATATACAACACCTAAAGTTTAATTATTACACACACACACACACACAAATATATATATATATATATATGCGTCGCGTATGTAGATCAGTTGGTCGGACATTTGATTATCAGTTGTAAGTTCCTTCTGGTTTGGGGTTCGATTCCCTTTGAGTGTAGGGTGTGATACTCGAATTCTTAGGTGCATGAGGGATGGCCGGGGCTCGTATAATAGCCTACGTCCATTCCTTTATAAGTTATATATATATATATATATATATTATGTGATATGAAAAGTTTGGGTGGTATAAATATAAAAGTAAAGTTTAGGTGTTAGATATGTAAGTACATAAGAGTTGGAATGTATGTAAATGTCCATTTAATTAAAAAAAGATTAAAAATAGGAATTAACCCTAAAATTAACCAAACTAATTCATAGATACTCTCCTAAAGGAATGAACTACTCTATATACATGAAAGATATATCTGTCAGGCACCGACAATGATAGTTCTGCCCAACCTGATCCAATGAGCAAACCCAATCTAGAAAGCTTCGGCATAAAGTTAGATGTGAAATTGAACCTATAATTTCTGTTCCTTTACCAAGTATAAGGATTGCACCTCATTGTAATTAAAAAGCCGTTTATTTGTCTTTCCTCTACTCTTCAACTTTGTTTAAGGGATTTTGTTTACTTCGAAAAAAAACTTTTACAAAATGCATATATGAAAGGTAATTTCTTTATTTTTGGCTTAGAGTTAAGGAAAGTTACTTTAGTGTGTTTTGATTTCTTCATAAATCTCTTGCAAATTGCAATCAATTTGACAGCATTTATTTTACACAAGGTTACATCCATCCTTTTGCAACCAATTCAAACATCCCTTAAGAGGAATGAAAGTCTATGAAGCTACTACTCCATCTTTTAAGTCTCATTATTACTGGGGCATTTACAGACCTGTATTTACATATCTAATGCCTATAGTTTACTTTTTTCATTTATATCACCCAAATGTCTCATATCACATAAACAATACCACCATTTTAACTTTTAAAAAGTCAAATACACCTATTCATGCATATGTATGGTGGCATATATGTAAAAAATGAAGTTTGGTGTTAGATAGGTAAATAAATAATTTTCTTATTACTCATGCATTTCTCTTTCATGATGATTCTGAGTAGAGTGTAGTGAAGCAAACATTGAAAATTGATCTGATTTAGAAATGAAGCATGGTTTCTCCTTAAAGAAAATTATTTTCATTTTCCTTTATCTTTGGTTTATCTCGATCTGTTTCTAATTGGAGATATTCTGTCCTATAACTCTGCTGAACTCTCTTCTATAGCCTATTAATTTTTTGCAAACTTTCAGTTTTTTTTCTAAAATAGCAAAGTTTTAATAGCCAACAGTAAATGCTTATTTGCACAGTTTTTTGTATAAATTACTATTCTCTTACTTATTTGTATCATAAAACGAATTATATTGTCCTAGAATTTTTGTTAGACTATAATTTCCATGAGTTGTGCGCATCATTTTTTGTACACCAACAAATCCTTTTTATTAGGATTCTAAGTGAAATAGTGCACTCTATTTATAACTCGTTGCTTATTAGACTCATTTATGTTTATTTTTTTATATAATTGAACTAGCTTGAACAAATTTTAAAAGTTTATTATATAAATGAACAAACTGGATGACTATTGACCTGCTTCTTTATTCATATTCATGAGCATGTTTGTTTGTTGTTTAACAAGCAGCTCACTAATAACTCAAATCAAATTTGCAGTTTATGTTGAATTAGTTGCTTTATGATGACTTATTCTACATAATTTTATCAATTCTCTTATATTTTATATACTTTAAAATTATGTATATTATTATAAGCAAGTTGGAAATATCAAATAGATAACCAGATTTATAGATTAAAATGTTTTCTTATTATTAGTTGAAGTTCATCTAATAACTTAAATAATACTCTTATTTTATGTCATTTTTGATTTTAAGTTATAAATCCAGTTATGAAGTAAGGCTCAATTAAAACTTGATTATAACTCAAATCCAATAAAAAAAATTAATAAAAATGTTTGGACAAGATTGTAAAACTCAGAACGAGTTCAAACGTTAATTTACAGCACTTGTTTCATATTGCTACTAGGTAGTACTACATAGATACTCTCCTTGCCCAATGATTGTTATTTATATAGCTTCTTTGCTGATTTAAAACTTTAATATTATTTATATATCACACCTTAAATTTTTCTTTCATTTGGCAGCTCACTCTTCAAAGTGAAAGAAGATGATGATGTTGACAATCTAGAGATAAAGGTGGATGTTACAAGAAAATCTAAGAGAATATATCGAACACCGACTCCTGAAGTTAGTATGAAGATCAGCAGATCATTGAGAGTCAGTTGCTTTCTTCAAAATATTCCCTGTTTTTTTTCTGTATTATCTAATGATAACTTTTCATTGTGATTAGATACTCATGAACTAAACAAATTGGTGTGGACTCACAAAGCTACATTTAGGCGAATTCACATACATACCATCCAATTCCTTTGTATCCACATATCTAACATCTAAATTTTAATTTCTTACATTTATACCTCCCAAATCTTTCATATCACATCAAAAATACTACTATTTTGATTTTTAAAGAGTAAAATACACCTTAAAATGCATACGTAAGTTGGCCTATATGTTGAAGTTTGGGTGTTAGATATGCAAATATATAGGAGTTGAGTGGTATGGATGCAAATCTTCCTTATAATTAAGGAAGTGAAGTCTTTAAGAGTCTGCGCAGTATATCAATGCGAGTTGTTTTACTTGGCTGCATATGTTGTAGTTGTTGAACTTTACCATTTATTGGAGACTAGTAGAAATATTATTGTCATCATCTTTTATTAGTTTGGTGCGACATCTTCATGAACTGGGGCGCAATTATTTGTCTCCGAATTTTCTCCATTTATTAATGTTGACTATTACATGAGGTATAATCGTATTTCGTATAATATATTTGTTTTACCCATTTTTTTCGGTTTAATCTTTTTACATTAATTTTATGTACCAATCTTCACTGCATATCTTTATCCGATGGCTGTGCATATGCTAACCACATCACCACAACCTTATTTCTAACGAGGAAAATTTACATGCATGCCTACCAAAACTTATTTAATACATATCTAACGCCTAAACTTTACCTTTTACATTTATGCAACCCAAATCTTTCATATCACATAAAGCATACCACCATGTTAACTTTTAAAATGCGAAATACACGTTTTCATGCATGGTTAAGGTGTTATGTATATATAAGTTGAAGTTTAGGTGTTAGATATGTAAATACATGAGAATTGAGGGTATGTATGTAAATTTCCTATTTAATAAATGCTGCTTTTATTATGATCTTATTGTAATTATTTCTCATTTTATTCTTTGTGATTTCATGATCCTACAGAGTCTAAATGCTAAAACTGGGCTATTCAGCAAGAGGATGAAGATAATACACCAAGACCCAGTGCTGCATGCTCAGAGAGTAGCTGCAATTAAGGTTTGACATTTGAACAAAATGTTCTTTTCTGAAACATTTTATTTTTGCAAAGTTATAAAGATTCCTTCTAGTTATTTATTTTTAGTTTGCAAATAAATTTTCTTTACATTTTATATCTTCTTTGTTAGATTAAATGTCGTTTTATTTTGCATGTCATTTCTTAAAAGAAAACAAAAGGGACTCCTGATGCAAGGAAGCGGGCTTCCGAAATCTCCAAAGCTTACTTCAGTGATCCTGGAAACCGTCTTAAGAGAAGCTTGGCGATGAAAGGTTAATAAGCGCATTTACATACATACCGCACAATTCTTATATATTTACGTATCTAACACCCACAATTTAATATTTACACGCGCAGCACTTGAATCCTTAATATCAAATCAACAATATCACTATCACCTACTTTAAGTACATATTTTCATGTATAGGTTTATATCACTCCGAAGTGTTATAAATGCAAATATGAAAGTTTGGGTCTTAGATGTGTAAATATAAAAGAAATTTGCGGTATGTAGGTAAATTTCCAGAGATTACTTTGGTAGATTTGCATTGTGCGTCAACTAAAACTATCTTGTTTTTTTTTTTTTCAAATTTAGCCATCATATTGGTAGTTAAACCAATAGGTCAATGTTTATTGTTCATAATGTCAACAAAAACTACCTTGTATGCATGCATCCATATCATAGCAACAAGCATACAACAAATGAGTTAAACACGGCATGCGTGCTAGCAAATATGAATGATTTCTCGGCCGTTTTGTTGAGGCAAAAGTTGCTACGAAAAAAATAATTTCTTTAAAAATGTTGTAGGTATTATAAAAATCTTATTATTTTTTTTTAAATTGAACAACAACTTTGTTATTGCTATAATACTTTAACTGATCAGTTCTTGAAAACAACTTTCAGCATTAAATTTTTTGAAAAACAACAATAAAACAGTAGCCAAATGGTTGTGTTAACAGTATGAAAGGGTAATTATGAGAAAGTGGTGTCGAAGAAACCCTTCATATTTCCTTCACGTGTGATGCATATACGTCATACAAGTAAAACGAGAAAAGCGTTAAAAAGAGTCTCCTGACTCTTTGCAGGAGGTCATTCAAGTCTTTGAATCTATATAAATGGTTCACCCAAGGACTATTTTGGTCTATATTAAGAGTCTGTGAACTAATTTGACACTTTTACAGACTAATTGGGGATTATTTTAACACTTCACTCCAAATTAAATATCATATTGCATTCAATTGAAATATTAGCGTGCAAGTTTCTTTGGCATATGATGGCGAACAATTTAGCAGCATCTGTTGTTTTCTCCATCCTACAGGTGTGAAGTTCTTCTGCAGCCACTGTGGGGAGGAAGGCCATAGAAGACACTACTGCCAAGCACTAAGAGAAACTTCAACCAAGATGAGTTTCCGGTGCTCATCCTGCGGGGAGAGGGGACATAACCGTCGCACGTGCGAAAGATCAACGACAACGAAAATGACAAGAAGTCGCCGGCGCTGGCCGCGACGCTGCAATTTGTGTGGACGAAGTGGTCATCATCGATCAACATGTTCTCAACTCTTAAGGATGGACGAAGGTAATTCTGAGTCCGAGGACTCCCTGCCTCGTGAGTCTAAGAGGAGTTATTCCTGTAAGTTGTGCTCGGGAAAGGGGCATAATAGCAGGACATGCTCTAGTAGGCAAGGTGTTGGAGAACTAAACACAAAGGGTGCATTGCCAGAAGAAGACACTGTATAGGAGTTGAAGTTTTTTATAGCTATTTTTTGAAGTAATCATACTGAGGGATGATTAACTAATTATTTTAAATTCAGGGGTTCATTTGCAAAACCGCAAGTGCATTTTTTAAATTTGTTTGAGCAAAATTAGTTTTTAAAGAAAATATGATAGTTATTATAAATATTTTGGAAAAATTGAATAATAATTTTACATATCACTCAATTGATATGTATTAACTGTTAAGGATTTATATTATCTAACAATTAAATTTTAATTTTTATATAAATGTCAACTTACTTATAATAAAAAATATATTTCATTTTTAAAAAATAAAAATACCGACATTTTAGATCTGAATTATAAATACATATTAATTGCATGATTTAACCTAAAGGGCCCAAAAATGAAAAGTGAGAAAACTTTGTCCAAAATAAGCTTTAATTATCATAATTAAGCTTTAATTAAATTATTAAAAAATTAATTATATCGTTAATGAACGTGATTATCAAACTAATCAGATATGAACAGCTGTGCTAGGCTTTGCTCGCGCCGTTTACTATAAATTCTCTCGGATTAGGGTTTTGCCTTCCCTTCCCCTTCGTTCCGAAGGCCTCGCCATTATTATGAATTTGAATCGCTGACCTTCAACATTCGTGGAGCCTATTTCTACACTAATGTGCGTTGCTACCGATTGGACCTTCTCTCCGCTGTCGACAACTATAATCTCTGCTAGTTCTAAGCTCTGCTGAATGCAGCCCGTAGTAACAGAACGGTGAGACCAACTCTATCGTATTGGGCTTCTTATTTGATTCTATATCTATATGTTGTTATTTTTTTCGAACTTGCTGAGTGACGGCTAGCTAGCATTTGAGCAAGTGTAACACTTTTATCAAGTGTGATCGGATTAGATCTTGCTGTTTACCATTGTTGATTGTTCATGAAGCTTTCTGTTTGGGATTCGTTTGTTAAAAAAGTTTTATGCGCGGATTAGGGTTTGATTAGTTGGCATGGCCATTTAAAAAAATTAATAATTGTTTTAAGTAGAGCCTGACGGTCTACATCTTTGTTCATTTCAAGAGGGAAAAAGCTGGCTGAATGGTCAATTTAGATTTCTGATATGTTAGGCATCGGCTGTCGAATAATTTTTTATCCGATTTGTATGATCAGCCATTGAGCTAGCAGATTGTGTTAGGAGTTATGATAGGAAATAATTTATTCTTATGAATAAATTATTTCCTTAGAATTAGAGTTATGTTAGGAAATAATTTATTATTGTAAATAAATTATTTCCTTAGAATTAATGAGATATTTATTTTCCTATTTTACGTTATTTCCTATATCTCCTAATAATTAATGCGAATTAATTATTGGAGATACTAAGTGTTATACCCTTCATTTCATATCATTTACCTTTTATTATTTTTCCTATTACAAGATTATTGTAATGGTTATTTATAACCCCATTCATATCAATGAAAAGGTGTGTATTCCACCACATTATTCTGAGTTTTAACAGATTGCTTCATGGCTGTTAAGGTAATTTTGCCACCTTTTATGTTATTTGGCTTCCTTTTCTGCACAGTTGCATTCAACAGAAGACATTTTTACATAGCTGTTACCTGAGCGACGCCCCCCCCCCCCCCCCTCCCCTCCCCCCGTATGTAAAAATGTCATCGGTTGAATAAATATCGATAATGCATATAACAATTGTATAATACATAGCCGTTGCCCAATTTGAGATATTTGTGTGGTATAAATTTACAACAGCAAACTTTTAACTCCTAGATATGAAAATACATGGGAATTGGGTGGTATGTATGTAAAGGTGCCTTTTTTCTTATGCTTTTTTCCATGAAGTACTTTCTTGTTGCCCAAGGCCGAGAGCTTACACCGTTAGAAATGGTGTAGCGCGGTATTCCATGCTTGTGCTGGGCATACATCAACCATGGCTTTCTTGGCCGCTTTACTGTGCTGAACAGCAGTTAGAGCGAGAGTTAGGCCAATATTTCTCCCAAGTTTTTTGTCCATTGCTGCTCTTCACTTTTAGATGCTTCATTTTGCTATGCATTTACATCCATACCACTCAATTCCCTTGTATTTCCATATCGAACATCTAAACTTTACTTTTTTTACATTTGCACCAACAAAATATTTCATATCACATAAAAATTGATGTTGAGATGTTAGATATGTAAATACAAATGAATTGAGTGGTATGTATGTAAATCATTCAAGTTTCTTTTGTGTTTTGTCATTATGTGCAGCATGTGAATGTATGCGTGTGGGCTTGCACGTGGGTGCCGGTGTGTATGTTTGTGCGTGGCTGGCTTGATTAGGATATAATGTCTTATATAAAAGCAATATATATGCATTTCTAAACCACTGGAAAATTGTTTGAATTTCAATATACTCATGGTAGGGACATGAAGTATGAATGTGTGTGCCTTCATAAACTTTTTTTTTTATTTGGTTTCTTAAAAAAAATTTCATTTATTTGAATTATGCTGGAAAATAAACATTGGGCGGAACATGTAGTATTTGATGTTTATTTTTCTTCGAGAAAATAATCAAAATGATCCTCTGAATATTTGTTGGGTGTCATTTTAATTTCAGAGTTTCCAGAAGTACCATATTAATCCCTGAACTCTGAAAATTTAGGCTGAAATAGTCATGCCATTTAAAGTAATGGAGAAATGATATATTTTGTTGTTGATTTTAGTAAATCTAATTTTTAACTAATCTTCCGCACACTTCTAGTCACATTGCCAAGTCACACTCATGCTTCCTTCGAATTGAAAACTTTGTTTCTCACTCTCACGCTCTCCTCGCTACTTGGATTGAACTTTAACGCTCTTGTTTACCTCGTTACCACTCCCCTCATTGTGCTTGCAAGAGTGGTGTGCTTAGTCTCTTCATGTGGTCAAGCTACGATAAAGAGTAGAAAATAAAATTCCAAATATAACTTTGCACCTTTTGCCATTAATTTTAACCTCAACTCTAATAGGGGGACTATTTCAGCTCTAATTTAACGAGCTCAGAGACTAATTTGGTGCTTTTATAGATTTTGGGACTAAAATAATCCCCATTAAGTATTCAATAAACCATTTTGGTCTTTTTCTTATTTTCTTTGAGAGAGTTGTTTATAACCACTTCATGATGCCTGAGGCCGAGTGCTTCCACCATGAGAAATGATGTGTTGTGGTATTCCGCGGATGAGTTTAATATCGTGGCACACAAGAGTGTGTTGGGCATACATCAAAGATGGCTTTCTGGAGAGTTTTGCTATGTTGAGCAACTATCAGAGCTAGGGTTAAGCCAGTATTTCCCCTTTTTTCTTTCACCCTTTTGCTTTATTATCCGTTTTTTTTTGCTTGATTATTCTTTTGTTTTATCAATTGAAATGTTAATCTATCGATTATATTCGGTGACTAAACCCTTTTTATTCATTTTGGCATTACGGGGTGTTTATTGAAATGAAGAAAATCTTGTGTATTTAGAGTAGTGTGAGTATCTCATTTGTAACTGGAGTTTTACTGTGGAGGTATACTAATTTTGATGTTGTGTGCATCTAAAAACACCTAGAGTTAGTCTGCCAGAGTTTAACATGTCAGGTGCTGAGCTGTCATTTGCCGAGTTGACTTGCACAACAACTCGACCCGAACTTGACTTAAAAATCTAGGTTCAGGATTTATATGAATAATTTTAGGGTCGGGCTTGGTTTAAGAATCCTTACACATTTATTCATTTGGTTTGACATGCAATCCAGAATTAGTCTGAGACTGACCGCCAACTCTCAAAATTAATCTGAATAGTTGTTATGCTTATGCCTTTTGTTAAACATGTTTTCTCTCTTGAATCAGACTCGAGAACCAGATTTAAAGACCATCTTGTTTGTTCTTTATACCCATGGAAACTTGTCTAGAGCAATTTGAACAAGCTATTGATGTTATTAAGTCAGCAAAATTCTAAAACTTTGTTTTCATTGCCAACTACTATTCTCAAAAAATTTTAAGGGCTCATTTCAATCTGATTCATGATTTCTTACAACTTTTTTATTTTTTGCCCTTCCAGCTTTCCTTTAGCATTTTGTTCTTTTTTTTAATAATATTCAAATAAGATTTAACATCGACCCAATAGTGGGATGTTCTTAAAGCAAATTTGCTCAAAAAAATCAGACTAATATCTTTTCTGAGGGCATTTACACCTATTGCACACAATTCCTTTGTATTTAGTATTTACGTATCACAGGTCAAATTTTTTTTAATGTACTTACATGACACTCAATTTTGTAATATCACATCAAAACTAGCATTATTACCACTTTTTAAAAGTCAAATACACATTTTTATGTAACTTTAAAGCACCAAATGCTATGTATTTAAATATAAATGTGTTGGTTCTTTGCTGTGAGATATGCAAATACATAAGAATTGAGTGCTAACAATGTAAATTTCCCTATTTTCTATAAAACTGAGAGCAAAACCATCGTTTCTTTTGTTTCTCTTTTCTCTCCCCAGTGCATTCCATCCTCTTTTATAGGAAGACGTCGGCCACTAATGATTTATATAGAAGAGGGATGAAGAGCTAAACCCTAGTTTCCCTCTTTGGCCTTCTTTTTGTTACATATAATCGACGGGCTTCCCAAGTTGAAATGAACAATGGAGTTGGAGATGCACTACTTTCATCATTCTTTTCTCACCTTCTATTGGATCTTCACATCTATATACCCTGTAGCTTCTACCATTTATTTTTTCCTAAAACCCTAAAAGTTCCTCATTAGAACCCTCAGAAACTCTAAATGTCTCATAAACCCTACATCCTAAATCTTGATTTCTACTTTACATATATCTCTAAATTTATAAGCAAGCATTGTTCTCCTTTTTTTAATCGGGTCGATGCGTGGTTTGACCATTACCTCGTTCAGGTTTACTATGTATTTTCAGAAGCTTCTTGTTCTTTTCAGGGACAGAAAATTTAATTAGTAAATTTACATACATACCACAGAATTATGCTGTGTTTATATATCTAACACTTAAAGTTTGATATTTTCACTTGTATCGCTTTTTGGCATAAACCTTTACATGGAAAGATGTATGTCACCTTTTAAAAGATAGTAATGATAGTGTTTTGATGTGACTTTAATGCCCCAACTTAATAATATATTAGTCTGACTTCACCTGGTAAATTAACATGGCGGATCTTAACTTTTTATAGCTGGTAAGGACGAAGGAGCCGCGTGTTGACCATACTTGTTAATTCTTGAGCTGATTTTTTTTCTTGGAGGATTTACATACATACCACTCAATTCCTCTGTATTTACCTATCTAACACCTTACTTTCTAAATATCTAACACCAAAAGTTTCAATTTTTATGTATATGCCGCATTACTTGTCCATGAAAGTGGTGTATTTCACTTTTTATCTTTTAAAAGTAAAAATAGTGGTATTTTTAATGTGATGTGAGATATTTGTGTGGTATAAATACACAATAGTAAACTTTTAACTGCTAGATATGTAAATACATCGGAATAGGGTGGTATGTATGTAAATGTTCCTTTTTTTTAATGTTTTTTTACGTGAAGCACTTTCTTGTTGCCCATGGCCGAGCGCTGCGCTGTTAGAAATGGTGTGGCGCGGTATTCCACGGGAGAGGTTAATACTGTGGCACACACTAGTGTGTTGGGCATACATCAACCATGGCTTTCTTTGCCGCTTTACTGTGCTGAACAACAGTTAGAGAGCGAGATTTAGGCCAATATTACTCTCAAGTTTTTTGTACATTGCTACTCTTCACTTTTTGTTGGTTCATTTTGCTATGCATTTATATCCATATCACTCAATTCCTATGTATTTACTTCTGGAACACCTAAACTTATTTTTTGCTCTTCCAGCTTTCCTTTAGCATTTTGTTCTTTTTTTTATAATATTTCAAATGAGCAGTGGGGTGTTCTTAAAACAAATTTGCTCAAAAAATCAAGACTAATATTTTTTCTGAGGGCATTTACACCTATTGCACACAATTCTTTTGTATTTAGGATTTACATATCCCACGCCAAAATTTTTATATTTACACACATACCACTCAATTCCGTAATATCACATCAAAAATAGCATTATTACCGTATTTTAAAATTCAAGTACACATTTTTTGTATAGGTTTAAAGCATCAAATGCTATGTTTTTAAATATAGAAGTGTTGGTTCTTTGCTGTGAGATATGTAAATACATAAGAATTGAGTACTACCAAAGAAAATTTTCCTTTTTTCCCATAAAACTGACAGCAAAACTATCGTTTCTTTGTTTCTCTCCTCTCCCCAGTGCATTCCATCCTCTTTTATAGGAAGACGTCGGCCACTAATGATTTATATAGAAGAGGGATGAAGAGCTAAACCCTAGTTTCCCCCTTTGGCCTTCTTTTTGTTCCATATAATCGATGGGCTTCCCAAGTTGAAATGAACAGTGGAGTTGGAGATGCGCTACTTCCATCATTCTTTTCTCACCTTCTATTAGATCTTCACATCTATATACCCTGTAGCTTCTACAATTTATTTTTTCGTAAAACCCTAAAAGTTTTTCATTAGAACCCTCAGAAACTCTAATAGACCCTAAATCTTGATTTCTACTTTACATAAATCTCTAAATTTATAAGCAAGCAATGTAGGGGCTTTTATAAGCAAGCAATGTTCTCTTTTTTTAATCGGGTCGATGCGAGGTTTGAGCATTAGCTCGTTCAGGTTTACAATGTATTTTCAGAAGCTTCTTGGTCTTTTCAGGGACAGAAAATTAATTAGTAAATCACATACATACCACAGAATTATGCTGTGTTTATATATCAAACACTTAAAGTTTGATATTAACACTTATAACACTTTTTTTCATAAACCTTTACATGAAAAAAGTGAATCTCACATTTAAAAAGATAGGAATGGTAGTGTTTTGATGTGACTTTAATGCCCCAACTTAATAATATATTAGTCTGACTTCAACTGCTAAATAAGCATGGTGTATCTTAACTTTTTATTGCTGGCAATGACTTAGGAGCCGTCTGTTGACCATACTTGTTAATTTTTGAACTGATTTTTTTTCTTGGAGGATTTACATACGTACCACTCAATTCCTCTGTATTTACCTATCTAACACCTAAATTTCTAAATATCTAACACCAAAAGTTTCAATTTTTACGTATATGCCGCATTACTTATGAATGAAAATAGTGTATTTCACTTTTTATCTTTTAAAAGTAAAAATAGTGGTATTTTTAATGTGATGTGAGATATTTGTGTGGTATAAATGCACAATAGTAAACTTTTAACTGCTAGATATGTAAATACATCGGAATAGGGTGGTATGTATGTAAATGTACCTTTTTTTAATGTCTTTTTCCGTGAAGCACTTTCTTGTTGCCCATGGCCGAGCGCTACCCTGTTAGAAATGGTGTGGCGCGGTATTCCACGGGAGAGGTTAATACTGTGGCACACACTAGTGTGTTGGGCATACATCAACCATGGCTTTCTAGCCGCTTTACTGTGCTGAACAGCAGTTAGAGCTAGGTTTAGGCCAATATTACTCTCTGGTTTTTTTCCATTGCTACTTTTCACTTCTTTTTGCTATGCATTTACTTCCATACCACTCAATTCCTATGTAGTTACATATCTAACACCTAAACTTCACTTTTTACATTTGCACCACCAAAATATTTCATATCACATAAAAATTATGTTGAGGTGTTGGACATGTAAATTCATATGAATTGAATGGTATGTATGTAAATCTTTCAAGTTTCTTTTGTATGTTGTCATTATGTGCAGTGTGTGAATGTATGCCTGTGTGCGCGCGCACCAGTGTGTATGTTTGTGCGTGGCTTGCTTGATTAGGATATAATCTCTCATATAAAAGCCATATATTTGCTTTTCTGAACCACTGGAAAATTGTTTGAATTTCAATATGCTTGTGGTAGGGACATGACCTTGTCTGAATATGCACCTCCGCATTTATGAAAATCTTCATAAACTCTCTTTGATGTGGCCTCTCAAATAAAAATCTCATTTATTTGAATTCTGCTGGAAAATGAGCATTTTATTTCGGGCGGAACATGTAGTTTTTGATGTTTATATTTTTTCTAGAAAATAATCAAAATGATCTTCTGAATATTTGTTGTGTGTCATGTTAATGTTAATTTAAGAGTTATTAATCCTCAAACTTTTAAAATTTAGGCTGAAATAGTCATGCCATTTATAGTAATGGAAATTGATGTTCATGGTGTTAGTAAAGATGGTATTTTTGAGATATATATTTTATTGTTGATTTTAGTAAATCTAACTTTTTAACTACTCTTACCTCACACTTCTACTCACCTTGCCAAGTCGCACTCATGCTCCCTTCGTAATGGAAACTTCGTTTCTCACTCTCACGCTCTGCTCGCTACTTGGAATGAACTTTAACGCTCGTGTTTGCCTCGCTACCACTAACCTCACTGTGCTTGCAAGCGTGAAATTCCAAATATACCTTCCACACCTTTTGCCATTTATTTTGCCCTAAACTCTAATAGGAGGACTATTTCAGCTCTAATTTAAAGAGTTCAGAGACTAATTTGATCTTTTTATAGATTTTGGGACTAAAATAATCCCCATCAAGTATTCGATAAATCATTTTGGTCTTTTTTCTTATTTTCTTTAAGAGAGTTGTTTATAACCACATCATGATGCCCGGCCGAGCGCTTCCGCCATGAGAAATGGTGTGTTGTGGTATTCCGCGGAAAGTTTAATATCGCGGCACACGACGAGTGTGTTGTGTTGGGCATACATCAAATATGGCTTTCTTGAGAGCTTGGCTGTGTTGAGCAACTGTCAGAGCTAGGGTTAAGCCGACAATTGTTGCTTGATTATTTTAGTCAATTTAAATGTTAATCTATCGATTAAATTCGGTGACTAAACCTTTTTTTCTCTTTTTAATTTTGGCATTATAGGGTGTTTATTGAAACGAAGAAAATCTTGTGTATTTAGAATGGTCAGCATCTGATTTGAAACTAGGAGTTTTACTGTGGAGGCATACTAATATTGATGTTGTGTGCATCTAAAAACACAAAAACACCTATTGAGTTAGTTTGCCAGAATTAACATGAGTTTTTGTATGCCGAGTTGACTTGCTGAACTGCCATGTGCTGAGTTGGCCTACCGAATTGATCTGTCGAGCTGCCTCATGTCGAGCTGGCTGTCCGTGTTGGCCTGACGAGTTGATCTACAGGCAGCCAGACTCCAAGTTGACTTGTCGAGCTACCAGGTGCAGAGCTAACTTGCTGGCCTTTCAGGTACTAAATGCAAAAAGATCCCAAGATCTATGAAGTGCCATTGAACTTTGAATATTGAAGCAGGAAGTTTATGCAAAACTAATCTAATATTGATCAGTGTTGAAAGTGAGTACAAAATTAGATTTATCTAGTACTTTAGTTGCAGAGATTTGAGTTTCTTATGTTAGCATGGCTATTTATTTTGTTGTATAATTTATTTTTTTATTTATATTTTTGTGAATTTTTTCTGTTTTGAGCACAAATTTGATATAAGCGGCTGTCATTGTTGGTAGTATTGTAAAAGAATATGGTCCTTTGTCTAACTTTATAAATATATAATATTGGAGTGTAAATATTTCATGCTGTGTACCCATATTATTTCTATGCAAGGCTTAACATTAGATTTGTAAATACATGAGAATTATGTGATATTTACAAGATAGATATGTGTGTGTGCGTGTATAATTATTATATTCAGTCTTTTCTAACACATTTTTATCTTATTTTATGTTTTTTTTACATTTAGGGTCCCTTTGGGGCAGTTGCAGCTTATCCAGCTTATCTAGATCAGGATAAGTTGTCTGACTGTTTGGTTTGTGCGTTTGAAAAACAATTGATATCTAGATCATGTGTGTCATCTCTGTCCCATATGGCCGATGATCCAACCTCTTTGGTTTATTCATTGCTCAACTTACTAGCACAAGGGAAATTGAAAATGAATACATTAAATAACATTGACAACAAATATTAAACCAAACAAAAAATCACCTGACAAATAAAATATAATGTTTATCAATAGTTATTTCATTAATAGATTGCCTCTTATTGAGCATGCATAATTAAAATCAGGAGAGTTTGCATAAATTCTTGTCTATTGAACTATCTTTATATTTACATGTATAAAACTCAAATTTTTAGAAGTGCAATGTTTTTTTTTCGCAATCAGAGGCTTAAGACACCAATGAGTTTATGGCATCAGAGTTTTGTAAATGTAAATGTAAAATGTTTGGTGTAGTATGTGTAAATGTATAGCAAATGTTTGGCACATTTGTAACTTTTGCTTAAAGTTATAATATGTATAATACCAGCAATCATGAATCTCTAAATTGCCGCAAATATTATCATACTTCATCAACCAACGTTCCAATTCAGTGTAATAACATTGCAAATAAGAAAGAGTTTTGGACATTGGAAGACCCAGAGGGATTAAGAAGATGTATTGTGGACATTTTAATGTGTTAATGATGTCAGAATTGATTGAAATTGGGCTCATTAGATTCGTCTCATTGAGCTCAATTTGATTACAAACTCGTTAAATTTGGACTCTAGTTGACCTTTCAGTTAGCCACCTAAATCTTTTAAAAGTAGTTTAATAATTAATTCATGCATGATTTGGCTCATATTGGACCAATTTTTTTGTGATTGTGCTAGTGTCATTGAGCTGGCCAATTTGAGTAAAAATTTTTTGAAATAAGAATGTTTTTTTTTTGTAGAAAAAAATATTATGATATTAGAGATGATTGTCTCGAGATTCATGCCTGATGACAAAATCTATTCACGATTAATCTGAATTAAATTACATTTAAATTCTTTTATTTACAATTCTATGAATAATTAATTAAGTTATTATAAAACTAATCAATCACAAATAATAGCTTTATTAAACTAATTATATTAAAAGATAAATTAATATTCCCTAATTGAAAATTTATTAGTTATTTATTAAACGAATTAATAATTATTATAATTTTGTGAACTAAGTAAAATTTCATATATAACTTTATTTATTTTTTTATTAATTATTAAATAGTTATATATAAATATTTCTAGTTACATATAATTTAATTTTAATTATTAATCAATGAACCTAAATTAATTAAAATTAACTTTAATAAAATTAAAATTAAACCCTCGCCATGAAGTTTTTAACTCTCGTCTCCCGGTTTTACCCGAAACCATCGCCATCGTTACCATCCTCCCGATACAATCGCCATTAGCGCTTGCTGGGAAGGCAGCGAAGGATCGCGGCGTACAAAGACCTCCGAACCATCTTTCTCCTTCTTCCGCTCCGCTCCTACCGGAAACCATCGAGTAAGGTAACTTCTGTCTTTCTTATTCTTCATTCCACCCGCCTTCATGCGCTTCAGTCCTCAAAATCCCCTAAATCCGCCTTTCAATGGAATTTTCTAAATCCTAGATTTAGGCAAAACAGAGAAAAAACGGGATTTAAATATGTCTGTTTGGCAGGATTTAGATTAATTTCTGCTTAAATAACTAAACTGCTCTTAAATCGCGCTCAAATTCTGGTACCTAGCAGCCCCTACGTTGCCGTTCATTCTCCGCGCACCGTAGTCTCTGCTCTCTTTCACATTTCTTCAGTTTCTTGATCAACAACCGGCGATTCTTCTATTACCTTCGTACATTGCATCTTAATCATAATCCTTCATTCCACTCCGTCGTTTTTCACATCGGTCACCTAGCAACGGAAGTGGATCGGTATATTTTCATTCATGCGTTTATTTTCGATTCTATTTTACTGGAATTTTGATAAATGGGCATGGAATTGATATAAATTTAATTGAAAACCAGTATTAAAATCAAGCAATTTAAGCGGACTAATGTTATTGATGGTTCTAGCTCTCGTCTTCTTCTGATTTAGATAGTATTCTCACGTTGCCAGGAAACAGGAGCGATGAAATGGGATAAAAGTAGTTTTTTGCGATCATTAGTTGGATGTTGTTCCCCATGCACCCTATCACTTTCTTCATACTTTACTAAATTATTTCCCAATTTTTTCAGCTTCTCTGTATTAACATTTTTATGCCTTTTTAAGGAGGAATTCTCTTGGCATATGCATATTTCTCTAGTAAAATATCTCATTAATCTGCTACAATGTTATGTAACTGTTTTGGGCGATTTATCCAGTTATTTTAGCTAGATATTACTATATATTGCTGCTATTTCTGCAGCTAATTAAAAAAAAAACATAATATTTTGAAAATTATTCTTCAAGTAGGAGAAAAAAGTATATTAGGATTTCTATAGTACATAAAAACGATGGATTTATGTTTCAAATTTTCCTATTTTTGATCAGCTATTTATTGTTGTTCTTTGAGAGTTTTGGTTGTAATTTAGGTCATTTTTTTCTTTTATTGAGAAATAGTTGAGATTTGTAATGCTATTGGAACAAGATGATAAGTTGTTATAATCATTATCTGAATATATTTAGGGGCATTTATATACATAGCACCTGATTTCTATGTATTTTCATATCTAACACCCAAATCTTACTTCATTCCATTTTATACCATTCAAATCTTTCATATCACATAAAAAATATATCTATTTTAACTTTTAAAATGTAAAATACATATTTTCACGCACAGACAAGGTGACATGTATGTAAAAATTGAACTTTAGGTGCTAGATATGTAAATACATAAGAATTGAATGGCATGTATGCAGATCTTCCAATTATTTATTGCCTCTTCACATCCATGTTCACTCAGGACGGTGTCGATCGTCCTTGTTGATCTATACGGGCCAAGTGCAAGGCCAACCTGCTTTCTAAGAGGGATCACTACATTAGTGGTGCCAGAATAATCTCGCCAAAGCCATCAATACTAGTATGTTTGAATGGTATTTGTTGTTCTTTGAGAGTTTTGGTTGTAATTTAGGTTCTTTTTTTCTTTTATTGAGAAATAGTTGAGATTTGTAATGCTATTGGAACAAGATGATAAGTTGTTATAATCATTGTCTGAAATTATTTAGGGGCATTTATATACATAGCACCTGATTCCTATGTATTTTCATATCTAACACCCAAATCTTACTTCATTCCATTTTATACCATTCAAATCTTTCATATCAAATAAAAAATATTTCAATTTTAACTTTTAAAATGTGAAATACATATTTTCACGCATAGACAAGGTGACATGTATGTAAAAAATGAACTTTAGTTGCTAGATATGTAAATACATAAGAATTGAATGGCATGTATGCAATATTCCAATTATTTATTGCCTCTTCACATCCATGTTCACCCAGGATGGTGTGGATTGTCCTTGTTGATCTATACTGGCCAAGTGCAAGGCCAACCTGCTTTCTAAGAGGGATCACTACATAAGAGGTGCTAGGATAATCTCACCAAATCCATCAATACTAGCATGTTTGACCGCATAGTTAACTAATAGAAGTTGCCCTAGGAATCAAAGTCACTTTCCCAACTCAACTAGGGAACTCAACCTCAAGGCCTATTAGGCAAAGTCATTTCAGCAACATATGACTGCTATTCATCAAACTCTGACCAACCTCGATGAATTTAGTTAGTTGTTTCATATTGATTCACTTTAAGTGTAGAACTCAACATGTAATGAAATGATTGTAGGATGGTCAGGCTCTTTGTGAGAAAGTTATTTGGTTTATTTTTTTTATATCACCTAAATAAAGCTCTTTCTATAGCTCTATGCCTTGACACTAGCATATGAATAGGAGGTCCGAGGGTGAGCCAATCACTTTTAAACCTTGCTATAGTCTTGTACTTTTTAGCAATATAGTGAAATCATAGAGCTTATCTCTTTAGATTTATTTTCTTGTCTCTTAGTCATCATTGTCGATAAAGTTTTATTATTGCTCATCGACAAATTTGAATTTAACAACCACCTTCTCCTGTTTCTTTTCGGACTATAAATTTAAAGATAAAAAAGATTTTGCTTTAACTGTTTTCTCATTAAAAATTGATGGGATTTTATTTTTTATGTTATGGAAAGAATGATTTTGAAACATTTGATGGTCAATTTACCTTGATCAACCAATATAGCACTGCAAAAATTGAAAGTTTGATTTAATTTTAATTAATGTGAACATAAAAGGCTAAACATTTAGTTTCTTTGTAGCATGCACCTCTCCACACACACACACACAACCTTTTTTTTTTTCTCACATCACTACATTTCTTGAAATCTATTTGGTTATTATTTGCATATTTGAAATTTAGCAAATTTGCAAAATTTTTATCCTATTTTCATTTGTATGCTAAATGCCCTTGCTATGCTTCAAGGACCTAGTGGGTATGTCCTTTATTTTTATAGTCAATGGTAAAAGGAGATGCTCCTAAATGGCTAATACACGAGCAACATTTTTGGGTGGTGTATAATTTTCGCTTTATTTATTTTCACAAGTATTAGTTGTGGCATACCATTATTCACTCAATTTATAATTTATCCAATAATTATCAATTTAGTTGTCCCCTAATTTTATTATTTCATTCAACATTGTCTTGTTAGTGACTTTGTCTCATAGTATATGTGGGCTCTGAAAATTCGACAAGCAGCCCTGAATTCTCGTCGAGAGCTTAACACGGATGTGTGTTAAGTTCTGGGTCGAATTTTCATAAGATAGATAAGATAGTAGATAAAACACTACCCAGAGATTTCGTCCTCGTTTTGCGAGGACTTTAAGATCTTGGATTTGAGTTTTTCTCATAGGCGCAAACTTTTATGGTTAAGTACCCCTCCTGTTAACGAGAGAACACTTTTGATTGAGGTTAGTCATTAGATGCTAAATATTCAGACTTAACATATAGTAACATCAAATTTTAAATTTTAAATTTTAAATTATAAAAATTATCACCGTGAGCTCGAAGTGAATGGCGGGGGGAGCGATGGCGAACTTCATCAAGATCCTTTGATTCTGTCATCCCGGGTTGCCATGGTCCCGGGTCTACTTAGTTAGCGGAGGTGGTCAACTTAACCTGACGAAAGGATCCTTGCCAGCAGCCATGGGTTGATTAGTGGGAGGGGACCTTATAGACCTAGGGTGAATGTTTGTCTAAGAGGACTATTCTAAGTCGACCTTAGCTGAAAGATAACTCTTTGCCCTATCAAATATACTCTATGATTTAACACTCAAAAGGGTAGATTATCATTGAGGAACATACGAACTACAACCGCGACCGTAGTATAATGGTGTCATTTTGTGGCAAATCACCCGGTCAAAGGGCTCTAGTCGTAACCGCTTCTTTGTGGTGTCATTTGACGGTAAAACCACGCGGACAGATGACTTGAACCACGTCCTTATTGGTATAAAATTGTTTTGAGCATGGTTTTTTTAGTATACTTGATATGACATTAATTCTTTGTGAGCTCAAGTTCACATTAGATTTTTTCATCTCGAAAAACGGTTGCGGAAGGTGAATGAATTTTTGCTTCAGCTTTTTAATGGTAGATTTTTCATTTTTTTTTATAGAGTGTATGGTTTGAAATTTTGGCTTTTATAAATAGATTCCCTTCAGTTGGGATGTGCAATGAGTATACCAATCACCGTGGAAAGCTCTTCTCGAATCTTGTCGATTCTTTCTTACTTACAGAGGATCGGGTTCATAGTATATATTATTTGTTCATTTTTAAATAACTTAATTTTGAAAATAAACCCATCTGATTGAAATCTTTAGTCAACTCGGCCATCATCGATGAATGATGTCTTCGAATCCCGTTGACTCTATCCCACTTACAGAAGATTGGTTTAAGTAATATATATATATATATATATATATATATATATATATATATATATATAGTTTGAGAGTTTTAGAAATAGACTTTTAGATTTGATTTTGAAAATAAACCCCCTATGGTTGAAATCTTTAATCAAATTTGCCATCATTAAGGAATGCTGCCTTTGAACCTTGTCAACTCTGTCCCATTTATAGATGACCAGGTTTAGGGTAATTTTCAGTGAAATTCTTTCCGGGTAAAGACTGAATCTATAAGTCTCTCAGTGTAGATTATATATATATATATATATTGTTTGAGTTTTAGAAATAGAATTTGAGATTTAATTTTGAAAATAAACCCATCCGGTTGAAATCTTCAGTCAACTCGGTCATCATTGAGAATATTATAACTTTCGACATAAAAAACATTAGTCCTATCAACTTCAGTTGTCGTAAGGAGGATCAGACTGGCTCAATGGGGGCTCAATCCTGTCGACTCGATTCCTTATAAGAATGAGAATCGAATTGGCCAAAGTGGGGGCTTAATTTTGTCAACTCTAGCCCATATAGAGAGAAGAATTGGATTTGTTAAAGTGTAGGAATTACAACATCGTCTTGTAGCAAGGCGGCCCATTCGAGAGCATGCATATTTACATAGATTTGAATTTGGTAATTGAAAATTAGATTTTTGTAAAGTTTTGAATTGTGTGCATGCCTTTGGAGATAAATTGACTATTTCTTAAGCATGTGTTTGACCCACACAGTATTCTCAAACGAAAAAGTTTAAGAACTTGAGATTATTGCCGGAGCACATGTGGATGTTTTATATTGTTGATTTGTTTGATTTTTAGGGGATTTTATAGTTATTTGCATGTGCGTATTATTATTAAAATGAGTGCGAATATTGTCATTTGAAGCCTCAACTTCACCTTCTGTCCGCTCGTGTATCTAGAGGTGCAAACCCGACGAGAAGACGTTATGGACCTCGATTGCATATTTGAAATTATTTATCTCTCCCATACTTAGCTCCCATTTGAGTGTTTAAGTGGACCCCCCCCTCCGCACGCAAAAGTTTCATTCAACCTTGTTGACAAGTCCTCGAGTTCGATGTGAGTCGTGCAGGCTTTATTCATATTTATTCCCATCTTTCAAGATGATTTACGTAATCATTTCAATATTTAATATGTACCTTAGGAGCTTTCATTGGATTGCATTTTTTTGTTCAGATAAGTTCAATCTAGCTGCTCTTTCACGACTGACGCTCAGATAAATATAGTATTTCGACAGCCTCTCGGCATCTTCCCCCGTTTGGGAGCTGCATCGGGAGTCTGGGTCAGCCCACCATGCCAAGAAAGTCGTGTATGGGTGGCTTGCACTTCGACCAAAAATATGTGTATTTCGCCACGCAAAGAAATGCGTGTACGATACTTTAAAAATGCAACAAATCGTCGTCAAACTCAGTGTGTAACGGATGTCACCGCTGCAATCTCAGGCACTTGCAACATATTTCTCCACCGCATAAAAAAATGCGTACCGGTACCTAATTTATAATTATCTATTACGTCTCAATCGTCGTGTGCGAGCTTCATCCTACCACACTAAGAAAAGCGTGTATAGGGCTCCCTTTGACGCACCAAATGAGCCAAAATAACATTTCATGAGCTTTTTGTTTCGCCCACTGCGTCACAAGTGCTGCTTACTAGTTTCTCCCTACCTCGCTAAGAAAAGCTTGTATAGGGTTTTGCTTGACGCACCAGATGCATCGCGATGGAAGTCTTAAGAATTATAAGTGTTATATCTTCCGTGCGGTGAAGTAATGATTTAGGCGGACCTGCACGAACTTCGTGACATATAATATATTCAAGTACATTATTCCCTCGAGCCTAAACATGAACTCCCTTTATAAAATATAGCCATATATGTCAGCATTAAAACCCACAAATTTATAAATTTTATTTTCCCTCAAGCAATATAACTAAAACACAAGCCATTGATTCAAAGAAATTTGAATCTCATTTTTCACCAATGCAGTTATAACTAAGATAAAATTGTAAATCTTATAGAATAGTAAATCTCACTTCTCTTTATCTTTACCTTAATTTGTAATAAGTAAAGGCTTGATGCTCACAGATTGCAGAGCAGTAAAGTGGGAGGCTTGGGCTCCAAGCGAAGTGAAACTCTAAGTTGCTGCAGAGGGATTTTGGGTAGTGGAAGAAAAATTAGCAGGTTTTGGTAAGCAAGCGGGTTGTATCAAGAAGGAGGAGCAAAAGTTTCTGCTGTTGTGGAGCTATTGGGTGGCAATGACGAAGAGGGCTTTGGTGTGTGAGAAAAAGGAGACGAAAGCATCGGGAGAAGCTTTTGCTTGAAGTTGGTTGGTGGTGGTGTCACCAACGGCCAGGGAGAAGTCCCGACGAGGAGTTGATGGAGGGTTAAGAAATAATTTTCGATGGAGTAGAGATAGGGGAGAGGAAGAAAGGTGAGAGTATTTTGCGTGAGAAGCTTAGGGGAGCTAGGGTTGTAAGTAGGGGTGTAAATGAGTCGATTCGTTTATATTTCGAGCTCAAAAAGTGTGTTCGTGTTCGACTCGTTTACTTAGAGAGTCGAACACGAGCTGTTCACTAAAAAGAGTCGTTTTGACAACCCTAATCACGTAGCTATAAGATGTTAAGGGTTGGGGCTATATTTAAAAATTATTATTTATATTAAAATATCATTTGAATCTAGTTTAATAATTTTTTTCCTATTTTCTTAATTAATAATTTTAATTGATTTGTAATTTTTTGTAGTCTTGTAATCAATTAAATTTATTTGAGGAGAATTATGGTAGATTATTTGATAGCCAGTCTCTGCGTTTTGATGATGTCTTCTTGAAGGTGTTAAAGTGGACGGTGTTTTTCGATCCGCAGGCTGAAATTCCTATTGTCCCGGTTTGGATTCGCCTTCCGGGCTTGAAGTTCCATCTTTTTAATCACGAAATACTGTTTTCGCCGACTGCTATGTTTGGCAAGCCTATTATGTTGGATGCTCCGACCTATAATCTGTCTCGACCCTCGATGGCGAGGATTTTAATTGAGTGAGATGTCACGTTGCCACCTTCTGATGAGGTTTGGATTGGATCCAAACATAATGGCTATCGACAGCAGGTAATTCTCGAGAAACACCCTCTCTACTGTTCACATTGTCGTATGTTTGGCCATGTTTCTGTGCAGTGTTTCCATCTAAACCCAGAATTGCGCAGGAGCGGTGCAGAGCAAAATAAAAATTTTAAAACAAATAATGAGAAGATTCATACTCCGGCTATTTCTGTGCCAGAGCTGGATGCCATATCCACTGTGCCTGTTAGGGGCGATTTACACCCTATTGATGTTGATCCTATAGGGCCTTCCAATTCAGCGGGGTTACAAAAGAGCAATGAGTTGTTTATTTTGGATGCGGATAGGCCGAATGCCCGTGCCAATTCAGTTTCATGCCCTAAAATATGACAAGGATTCATAAAGTTGGGATTTTTGCTATATTGGAACCTTTAGTCTCTTCACCAGATGCTCGCATCCTGGAAAATTCAAAAATTTCTCGTCATTCAGTAATTGTTCTAATAAAATATGAGTTTTTTGGCGAAAGCATATTTCTGTTAATATTATGGTGGATGATGACCAATTTGTGCATGGTTACTTTCAATTGGAGGAATTCTCGGGTTGTCTAACATTTGTTTATGCGGGCACTTCCAATCATGCTCGATTCGACCTATGGAACAAAATACGACATATGGGGACTTACATCAATGACCGATGGATGATGGGGGGAGATTTCAATATGATCTTGCACCAATTGGAGAGATTGGAATGCCGTAGAGTCATTTCCTCCTTGATTGAGCAGTTCGGTGAGGCTTTTTTTGAAGCTAAGCTGACTGATTTGTGGTTTGTTGGCTCTAAATATACTTGGAGGGGAAAAACTTTTCAAAGGTTGGATAAATGTTTTGGAAATCAGAGTTGGATTTCTGATTTTGACTTTTCACAGGTTCAACATCTTTGCAGTTCGGGGTCGGACCATAATCCGTTACTCTTATCCTTGATTTTTTTAAAAAGGTATCTAAGTATCATTTTAGATATTTGAATGTTTGGGCTAAACATGAGAGTTTCATAAATTTGGTTACTTCAAATTGGCGGTGTGCTGAGGTTGGGAACGTTTGGTATAGGCTGTGGAAGCTTCATAAGAGTGTGGCTAATGCATTCAGAACCTGGAATTGGGAGGTGTTTGGAGATGTCCATGAGAGGGTAATTAAGGCCGAGCGCAGGGTTAATTTGTTACAGGAGGTGGATGAGATCACTGATGATATGATTCCTCAAATTCAAGAGGCCCACAAAGATCTGCTGGAACCCTCCTGTATGGAAGATGAGCTTCTGCAACAAAAAGCAGGAGAAATGCACTTTACTCAGGGAGATAAGAATACGAAGTTTTTCCATGCGTGTATCAAACAACGCAGAGCACAAAGCACTATTGTTCGCATTAAAAATGATCTTGGAGAATGGGTCACGTGAGAACATGAGATAGGTGAGAGCGCTGTGAATTATTTTACAAATCTTTTTAAGTCTCATGACACTATTGGCAACTTAGAGACACATTTTTTTAATGATATACATCAATATATGGGAGAATTAGATCTCTGCGGCATTCCCAATGAGGAGGAGATTCTTAAGGCGCTTGCTGGTATCAATGCTAATAAAGCCCTGGGTCCTGATAGATTCACTTCAAATTTCTATATTAAATGTTGGAGCATTGTTAAGAGTGATGTGGTAGCGGCGATTTAAAGTTTTTTTGAGGGGGAAACCCCAGACAAATATTTCTCATATGCTACTATTATTCTTATCCCCAAATCTACTCAAAAAACTGCTTGGGATCATTTTCGTCCTATATCTCATACTTTTGTTATGTCTAAGGTGATTAGTAAAATCCTGGTGAAACGTATACGAGGTCTGTAACATTTGATTACTCCAAATCAATCAACTTTTTTTCAAGGGTAGGGTATTACTGACAATATTATGTTAGCACAAGAGCTTGTTTATAACCTGGATAAGAAATGTAGAGGTGGAAATGTTATCACTAAACTGGATATTCGCAATGCTTATGATTCTCTTAGCTGGGATTTCACTGTCAAGGTGCTTAGGGAGAGAGGGTTCTCTTCCTCCTTTTGCAAATTTATTTACACTTGGTTTCTATCTAATCACTATAGCATTCTTATCAATGACAACATTCATGGTTTCTTTACTGCTGGACGAGGGATAAAACAAGGGGACCCGTTATCTCCTGTCATCTTCATATTAACTTTTGATTACTTCTCCCGTTTACTTAACGATGTTTTTACTGGAAATCCGTCTCTTCATTATGCTCATAGATCCAAATTTTCGGTTTCTCACCTTGCTTACGCTGATGATATATATTATTCTCCAATGCTTCTAAGAATGCGGTGAGGGTCATTTATCAGGTTCTGGAGGATTTTCAGCTGGTTTCGGGTATTCTGTTCAATGCTTCCAAATGCCATATCTATTTAGGTAATCTGGTTAAAAGGAACAATATGGATTAGGTGGCCAACTTCACTGACTTTTCTATATCTACTCTCTCTCTTAAATATCTTGATGTCAATCTTATTAAGGGAAGGAGGAAACAAATTCAATTTGATGAGGTCGTGGATAAGGTACGTAATCGTATCCTAGATTGGAAGAATAATTTCTTGTCGTTTGGGGGTAGGATTACTGTTTTGCGAAGCATTTTGCAAAGCTTGCCTCTATATCGTTACAAGTTTGTCATATTAAGAAAAGCTCGCAACAAATGCTTGAACGATGTTTCAACAAATTTTTATGGGCTGGAGGTTACTTTGGGCGGAGATGGTTACCCTGGGAGAAGGTTTGCAAACCTTCATTTCCTGGTGGGTTGGGTTTCAAACAACTCCATCATATGGCCAACATAAATTATTTTAAGCTATGGCTCAATTTTCGTAGAGGCTACTCTTTATGGGCTTCGCTTATGTTAAATAAATATTGTCAAAACTACAGTCCATCTTTGGTTTTCTGGCAGACGGGGGACTCTCGGGTTTGGAAACGTCTTTTACAGGTTCGGGAATGGGCCAAGTCCCTCATTGTATGAGATTTGGGCCATGGTGATATTTCCTTTTGGCATGATTCCTGGGCCCCTCTGCTTCTTATTTCGACCGATATTTCTTTTAACAATCTCCTTGTTGTTGATACTTGGGAGCAGGAAGATTGGGACATTCCCCTTCTTAAGCAATTGGTTGGAGAGGAGGATGCTAAGCTTATTGCCACTATTCCTATAGAGATACAAAAGAAAGATACCCCAATAATTAAAAATAAATCTTTTGCAGGGTCTATTTCAAAAATATTTATCATCAAATTCATTTCTTTGAAGACCTCAAATGGGGAAAAAATATCTGGAGTCATGCGCTGACTCTCTATAGGTCATTTCTGGCGTGGCGTATTTTCGATCAAGTCATTCCCTGTGATGATATTCTGAAATTGAAAGGTTTAAGAATTGCTTCAAGATGTTCGTTATGCTTGATGGCGGAAGAGTCCATTGAGCACCTCTTTTTCTTATGTCCTTTTTCATTAAATGTTTGGAGGGGGGGAGGCCTTTGGTTGGGTCTCGGTCCTAAACCTGCGAGGGATTTATGTTTTTCTTGTGAGCTCTTTAATCCGGACTGCGAGAGAAAGCACATATTGCAAATCTATCCATTCATAGTTTGTTGGTTCATATGGATGGCTCGTAATACTAGAAAACCCGAAGGTGGGAGTGTTAAGGGGGAGAATGTGATTTTCAATATCATTGATTATATACACAAAATCCATAAAATGTCCTCGGTGAAGGGCAACTTCTTTGCGGGTATACCTTATTTTGATGCCTTGGGATCTTCCTCTTCTCTTGGGGATAGGTATACGCAACTCCCTCTTTTGGTGAGATGGCGACCTCCGCCTAGAGGATGGGTGAAATTTAACACGGATGGGAGTTGGAAAATTGATAAAGCTGGTATTGGTGGTATTGCTAGGGATGAGGGTGGTAAATGTCTTATATTCTTCTCATCCCTTCATCTCCTCTGAAACTGAGGTTCAGGCGGCTTTCATAGCTGTCTCGATTGCTATCCGGCTGGGATGGCATCAAATCTTGATTGAATCTGATTGCAGGGTTCTAGTAGACATTTTTAATGAAAACAGAGAAATGCCGTTGGAAATCTTATATTATATTAAGCGAATCAAGTGCATCTTCTCTGCCATTTCAATTCGTTAGATCTTCATTCATAGAGAGGGTAATAGCTCGACAAATTGGCTTGCCATTGCTGGGGCCACTGGCAACAATATTATGGTGGGGACTACACCTACAACTTTGCGTACCCTGCTGATTGGGGACTTGCTAGATAGTCCGTTTGTTTGGGCTTAAGGACTGGCCATCTTGCATGGTTTTTGGTGATGTGGTTTTAATTTTTGCATTATTGACCATAGCAGATTTTGGCCTCTTAAATTTTTATTTTTCTTGTGTCGAGATGTTTATTTGGGCTCCTATATTTCTACTAAAAAATCCTACCTTCGCCACCCAATACTTTGGTTATGGATGCTTAGTTCTCTTGTGTCAGGAAGGTCTTTCATTTCCTTTGCTTTGCAGATTTGGTTAAGGGTTGTTGCAGGTTTCAAATTTTGGGGCGCTGGTTTTGTTGTCCCGGATGCGTATTGCTTCAGCTCTTGGCGCAGATCATTGAGATAGAGAGACGCTCTCTTTTGGGGTGCATGCGTAATTCGTGAATTTTTGGTCTTGAGATTTTTGCTTTTTGCTATCTGAGGTGTAGGTTGTTTTGGGATATACTTTCTTGTATTGCCGATTGGTATACTCTTTTTTTTGTGGGTGAGTTGTACTGTGATAGAGGACCCCCCTATGGGTGCGTATTGTAGTTATTTTTTTTTAAGCCCAGGGGATCCTCTCCTAACCTTCATTTAGTACTCATTTTTATAATTAACACTTAGAGAGCCAAATAACTCTCCTCCCCCCTCCCATATATATATATATATATATATATATATATATATAATTGATAAGTAATATTTCGAGCCAAAACGAGCTGAACACGAACGAACAATTCTTTGTTCGTGTTCAGCTCGTTAACTTACCGAAAGAGCCGAACACAAGCTTCTTAACGAGCCGAACACGAGCTGTTCGAGAACAACGAGCCGTTTTGACAACCCTAGCTGCGAGCGAGAGAGAAAGCGCGCGAGAGGAGTTAGGCATGCATTATTTTTCTGCCGTGAGATGAGGGAGCTGTGGGATGGAAGGAGAGGTAGCAGGACGGTTTGGCTGGAGGTGGCTGCAGGAGAAGAGTTCGCTGGAGGGAGGAGCGGTAGGAAGAGGGGAGTTCAAAGCGCATAGAGGCGTGGGCTTCGGGTTGCTGCGCATGCGGGTAAGAGAGAGCGGTAAGATATCTTTTAATTGATTTTTATTTTTATAAAATATAAATAAAAAACAAGTGGAATCATTTGGTTGGGCAAAGTAGGCGGCTGAGGCATGGACAACATAAGGATAGGCGGTGGCTTGCAGGAAAAGTAAAGGAAGGTTTTAACAAAAAAATTATTTTATTTTAATTTAAACGTCTTGATTTACGTTCAGATTATTCATGTACAAAGACCCATCAAGATAGGTGTCCCTTCTTGGTAAATTGTATGTCTCAGACGCAATGGCGCAGTCAGTATGGTGATTGTAGGCCGTTTGAGCAGTTTTTCGGGACTGTCGAGATGAATTGAGTCTAAATTACACATGTCGTGCTGCCAACCTTTCATTTTCACCGCGCTTGCTCTTTTCGATCACATAATACATCCCCTTGGAAAATTTTCATGTTCCAGACGCGCTGATGAAATTCGTTTTGTGATCGGAGCTTGTTTGAGCAACTTCGACGATAATCAAAATGTTTCAGGTTCAAACTAAGCACTTCATGCGACAATATGTCTGTTTCACCGTACTTGTTTTATTCGAATATAAAAGACCCCTCTTTCGGTAAGTTCGATGTTTTTTAATGCAACGGAGGAGTCATGTCCAATCTATTCGTCTTGTGAAATATATATGAGGCACTTAATCTTGTAAAATGGTTTAACAATTTCCTTTGACTGATAACCTTTGTAGAAAGCAAACTTTTGGAGAAAAAAACTTCAATCTATTATTCACATGTAGGGTGCGTATATATAGAGAAACCAATCCCTTCTAATTTATAAACTTACCAAAAATATATACTCTAAATTTAGAAAAGAAATAATATTGAAATAAAAAATAAAGAAACATAAAATAGGAAGTGAATTAAACTAAGAAAAATGTTTCCAAAGATATCCCATTCAAATCATTTCATGATTTTGTGAAGGAGCCAGCCGACCCACCATGGAGAGGTGCTGAACTTCTCAATTTTCCATACTCCCCCTCAAGCTGGGTCGTAGATGTTGTAAAGACCAACCTTGGCATTGTACTCTAAGAAGGCGCTTAAAGGAGGAGCTTTGATGAAGACCTCAACATCTTTTTGGTGTGTTAGGATGTAGCTTAGCTATATAATTCCACCATTAACCTTTTCATAAATAAATTACCTATCAATTTCAATATGTTTGGTCCTGTCATGATGCACTTGATTCTTGACAATAATGATGATTGTTTGAATATCACAAAACATATGTACAAACCTATTGAAGATGCACCCCAATTCCTTTAATAACTTCTGAGTCCAGATTCCTTCACAAATTTTTATGGCAAATACCATATACTCTGATTCAACGTTGCTTCTAGAAACAAGATCATGCCTCTTACTTCTCCAGATATCATCCTTTTTCTCTTACAAGGAGCAATAATCTGTGATGGACCTTCTGGTTGTGAGTTTTTCAACCCAACTTACATAAATGTAGGCTTCTACCCCTATGTTTTTTGTTTTCTCAAAAGTTAATCCATAATTAGTAGCCTTATTGGGAAACCTCATAATCCTATACATCATCTCCAAGTGCCCTATTATTCATGTTTTGGCTCACAATGCTGACAAATTATGCAATATCTGGCTTCATATGTGATAGGTAGATGAGTTTTCTTGTCAATCTTTGACATATTCTCTTATCTACAAATACACTTTCTTCTCCCCTATTAAACTTCTTGTTTTGATCCATTGGAGTATCAGTAGGCTTGCATACAATCATCCTCATATTCTTTAATAGATCTAGGATCTATTTCCTCTGTGATATAATGATGTCTTTCTTGGACCTTGCCACCTCCATGCCTCGAGAATATCTCATACTTTTCATGTTCTCAATTTGAAACTAAGTGACAAACACTGCTTTGGTCTTGAGAATCCCCCTTTTATTATCACAATAAGAATCATATCATCCGTATATAATATCAGTTCAACATTCTTACCTCCTGGATTGTGTTTTATGAACAAAGTATGACCAACTTGACTTTGAGAATATCCATCAGATCTCACAATTTTAGCAAAAATTTCAAACCACACTCTCGGTGATTGTTTAAGCTCATAGAGAGATTTTCTATGTTTGCATACTAGGTGTTTGTTGGAATTATTCTCAAGTTCTGATAGTATCTTCATATACACTTATTCCGGATCCCGGTTCAGGAAGGTATTTTTTATGTCAATTTGTTGCAATCCCCATTCTTTGTTAACTTTTATTAAAATGAGAATTTTAATAGTATTTAGTTTGACAAAAGGTATGAATGTAAGGTCTCCTGATAGCCAATCCCATAGGCTTGAGTGAAATATTTTTTTCAACAAGTCTAGTTTTGAATCTATGAATACCCCCATCATTTTTGTATTTGATGTTAAACAATCATTTTCGTCCAACTAATTTATCCTGATGGAGTTTAGTAAGAATTTTTGTGCCATGATGCTGCGGTGTTGAATCTCATCTTCAACTGCTTTCCTCCATTCTAAATTTTCAAGAGCTTAATGAATGGATTTAGGAATCTGCACAGTCAAAGTTAGAAACAAAAATTTTGTAGCATGAGGATATCTTCTCTTGAATTAGATATCTAATATGGTTTTCTTTGGCACAAACATCAGAATATGAAGGGAATAACTCATGAGTACTAAACTTCTCCTGACCAGTCATTTCATGTGAATGCAGACTTGGGTTTTGTTATTTATAAAAATTCATAACTATATATATCATCTTTTGGTTTCAAAAAATTGAAATATGTATTGAAGAAAATTTACTAATTTTTTCTTAAACTATCTTCTTCATTTCAATTAACAAATATTATTTAGAGTGAAACATTGGAAACCATCCATTCAACCATATAATTAACAATTTTTTTTCAAAGATATATTTAAGTACTTTCTAAAAGTCGTAGGAGAGAGATTATTGAAACTCAAATGGCAACCTTCCTCTTTGAAAAAGAGACAATAATGATATCCATGAGATTGTTCCTGAGAAATTGCAAAAAAAATAATGAAATACACTTATTATATATGTTAATTTGGTCATATAATCAAAATAATGAGATAAATTGTATCACTTAGATAAAACTAAAGATCTTTACGCGAGAAAAAAAATCAAAACTCCTTTGTTACTACTAATAATAACAGAGAGCAGGAGCAATTAATATTTAAATCTCCCTAATATGCTGCTTAATAGGTTATAAATCCTTCCTACCAATGTTTCTTTTATTACTGTTGTACTGTCATCCATGTCTAAAATCATCAAGTAATTTCAAAAATTTAAATATGCGAAAGAGCTAAAAAGAATGAAGATTTACGTAGGTATCACACACTTCCTATGTTCCTATGTATTTACAGATATAACAAAGAAATTTTAGTGTTTACATTTATAACACTTGCATGTGCATGAAAATGTGTATTTCACGTTTAAAAGGTGATAATAGTGGTAGTTTTGATGTGATATGAAAATTTTTAGTGTAATAAATGTAAAAATCAATGTTTGGATGCTTGATATAATAGTATTATTTTTGATGTGATATGAAAAATTATTTTGTCGCAGCATCATTTGGAAACACCTAAGCATTATGAACTGTGCTTCCAAATATTCAGAAGGAATTTATTTCATACCATCAAAGAAGAAATTCAGACAAAAATGAAATTCATTTCATACCATCAAGGAGATTACTTAATGACATAGTCAGTGTTCTAGTAAATTTGAATTTTTTTGGGGTCATTGACAAATGAATCTCATTCTTCACTTTGGTCCAGGATGGATGTAAGACCTCTAAATGTTCGATGGAGTGAAATCTGTGATTTTGATAGAAGACTGTCTCCGCAGCAGAAAGCCTCCAATACAAATAACTCGTCAGATCATCCCGTCACTCATGAATACAGGCTGTGGAGCGGCTTCAATGATGCTAGAGAAATGGCGAGTGGAAGTAGGGAAGTAAAAGAGGAAATTTTAGTTTTGGAAAGTGATATGTCATGCCGCCAGACAGTCACAAATGATACTGGATTGGATGTTTTGAGGAGCAACAATGAGTTTAAATTTGATAAAACATCTGATGTTGATTTTGACTGTAATATTAAGCGGGGAAAAGATTGGGTGGAACTTATGAAGAGCAATCCAGCCAAAAGATCTTCAAAATCCCCTAAAGATTGCTCTTTTTCATGGCATCCTGTTAGACGAGATACTCAGTGTGTTGACATAAACATAGGTTCAAATGGTGAACATAAATTGAAGGAGAAAGCTCAAGAAACGAAGGATTGGAAAAGTAAAACCTGGAGAGAAAGGGGTAAAGATAAAAATGACAATAGAAGCAACATGCAGGGGGCCAACAATTGCGTAAGGAGACTGATAGAAGAAAGAGAAGTGGATTGGTGGAAAGGCAATGAACGGAAAGAGAAGAATGCTGTTAAAAAGGAGGTAGCCGATATGGCCGGCATGGAGTGTCTTCCATATGGGAGGCACATTGATGGACAGGAAGCCCTACCTTTAGAACCAAGGAAGCCAAAGGATGACTCTATAAAAGGCTTTGATGGTGAGTTTAAGCGAAGGAAACAACAAAATAATTTACAATTTGATGTTGAGATGCAAGAAATATGTGATAGTTCTGGCAAAGACGATGAAATGGATCTGATGGAATTGGAGCTACAGAAAATTCCAGTTCTTTAATTACCGAATATGCTGTTTTTCACATCATTATCGTTCTTGCTCATATACACATAAGGGGGTTATCTTTTCTATTCACTGTTTATAATGCTTAGAGGAAGTTCTTTTGTTAGGTAGAATGTTGGCTGGTTAACCAAGGCCCGGGCCATTGATGTTCCTTTTCTTTTGTTCTTCCTTTTATCTTTTGTTGGTTTTTTGATAAATTTTTGGAAGATTTAAATACATACCACTCAATTCCTATGTATTTATATCTAACACCTAAACTTCAATTTTTACACATATGCAACCTTACATATGCATGAAAAGATGTATTTCACTTTTTTTTCAAAATTAATAGTGGTATCTTTTGATGTGATACGAAAAATTTGGGTTGTATTAATTTAAAAAATTAAAGTTTAGATATTAGATATGTAAATACATATGAATTGGGCGGTATGTATGTAAATACTCCTAAAATTTTTCATAGAAGAACCGAGATATTATTGCCAGCTGGTTAGCTTCTATCAATATACTTTAAAAGTTTGATGATTTCAGCTGTTTGTCACACTTACATAAATATGTTTAACTTGAAAAGAAGTCTTCGCTAAAGGTATGGATTGGTTGTTCTGCAAGTGTTTTGTTTGTTGTTTTGTAAGTATTAAGGAGATGCATATGCAATATAACATTTTTCCTCGCACTTCACTGCACAAATCTGCGTTATTAAATGCCATTTTTTCTGAAAAGCAAAACGGGACAAGCAATACCATATCCATATACTTTTTGCTTTGGAAAAAAATCCAGCTTCCCATTGTCAAGACACCTAAGAAAGTACTGTTTCAGGAAGCGCAATATTTAATAGTTTGAAGTTTTACATACATACCACTCAATTCCTATGTATTTACATATCTAATATCAAAACTTTAATTTTTAAATACATGTCACATTACCTATGCATGAAAAGATGGATTTTAACTTTCACAAGTTAAAATTCTTATGTTTTTTATGTAATATGAAAGATTTTGGTGGTATAAGTGTAAATGGTAAATTTTTTGTGTTAGGTATGTTTATACATAGGAAGTGGGTGGTAGTGGTATGTATGTAAATGATGCGGGGCATGAGAGCTGAACCGTTCAGCCCCAACCGTTCAACAGGAGGCTGGCTTCTCGCTCTTTTCATTGGGTTGGAATTATTCTCCCTCTCCTATTTTTGTTTCTCACCTATTGTATCTCTATTTATATGTGCGTTTTCTGAATTAGGTCATTGTTTTTGTGAGTTTATTTCAGAATTCTTTCCGGGACGGCAGTCGGCGTCCTATTTTCGTTTCCCACCTATTGTATTGCTATTTATATGCTAGTTTTTTTAATCAGGCCATTGTTTTTGTCAGTTTATTGCAGAATTCTTTTCGGGACAGCTGTCAATGTCCTCTCTGCCCTTCTAGGGCCCTAGAACGAATGGTGCTTCAACTGTATCTTGTCCCCACCCCTGTCAGCACTCCACAACCGAAGGCTGCTGCTCAGCCGCAGCCTTCCTGTAACTCCTTGCTGCTGTTTCCATCTCGCCCATAAGCTGACCGCGGTTTCCTCCTCTTCCCTTGGCCTGTTGTGCTGCTAACACCCTCAGCCCCCTAACCTGCACCCTTCCTCTCATTATTACCAACAGCATCCACCCTGGTGCACCCTCTCAAAATCGACGTCCACTCCTCCAAACATAGAAGCCAGCCCCCTGAACCCCTTGTACCTGTTTTCCCGTGCTGCCACAACTTCTTTCTATCTCTCCCTTGCCCTCACAACCACCTCCACTCCGACTCCTACCAGCCGCCAACCGCGTCCTCACCTTAGGGTGTCTTTTTATATTTGTTACTCTTTGTTTTCATGTTTGAAAGAAATTTCATTGTAATATTTCAATTTTTGTTTTGGTTTGGGTTAACTCCTGTATCAGTAAATGACCCTTAAATAGTTTTTGAAGAGGATGAAATGAGAAACATAAAAAGTGAAAAAAAAAGTAATGCTATCCTTTCCTTTGCACTTCTGGATACTGATTCTGATGAAGGTTGTTTTTGTTCTTTTCTTTGTTCTCTTTTGTGATTGTCAGGTAAAGCAGCAGTAGCTACTATTGTTTATGAGCCAGGCGGGTCTAAGTTAGAGCTTTATAGATTGTGGAAAGAATTCGAATCTTCTTTGGGAAATAAGAGTGGAGATATTAAATCAGATGGGCCCATTTTGGATATTAGAGTACAACCACAACACATTAGCTCTACTAACCGGCAGGTAAGTAGGTATTTTCCTGAATGATTATATTTTTTTAATGCTACATTTACATACATACCACCGTCGGCCGTTTTTTTTTTTTTTGAAAAGAAAGAGTTTTTGTAAATATGAAAATAGTTTTAATATAAATATGTGATTTTTTTTTATTTTTGAAAGTAATATTTTAATTTTGAAAATAGATGAGACCAAACGAGTCTCACATATTGAATAGTTTGGATGACTGAGCGCTATTCAACATATAATACACTATCCTGAAGGGTAAGTATTTCACATGACAGTAGGCTTAACCGCCTAAACTAGAGAGTTTGTGACATCCGTTTGGTCTGCAAAACCTTTTATATATGACCAACAAGTTCTCCTATCTAATATATGAATTAGATATGATTTATTTTACCTGGGTTTCAGGTTTCTTATATAGGCTTGCCTCTGTAGTTAATTACATCTTAAATGACTAGAGTCACTTAAGAAACTATCGATTAAGATCAGTGGTTCTGCCTTAAATATTTCAAAGTTTAGGTTTTCAAGCTTGGACACGAGAAAATCAAATGTAAATGACTCAAACAGGAACAATTATTTTAAGAAATCCGAAGGAATGAAGAGTAGGAGGTATCATAGATCTAGAGGAAACCCTGGTGATTTCCCAACTATCCTATTGTTTAGCTTTATGTCTTTAAAATAATGTTATTCAATGTTTAATTCTACAATTTCTTTCAGAATTTAGGACTTAAATGCACACGATATCTGATCTTGCAAATGACCTAGAAAGATATAAAGGTTTTACACCGTACCGTACGGTAACATCGGAATCCTAAAAATGTTAGGATTTATAATTGCACAACAGGGTTGTGCAAACGTCATAAAAATAAGGCGAGGATTTATGTTATGTTAAGAAAACTACCTCGAAATCCTATGACTTGTTATTTAAACTGAGGAAATGCTTAGTTGACGTGAACTTGTTTTGATGTTGCAGATCCATCTCAAAGTTGCTCTTTTGTGTGTCCTCGTCGTGTTGCCTACGGTGTTCGCTCTACGCTCCCCGTCGTAGTATCTTCGGATTCTATGTTAATTTTAAGGGTACATGCAATTGTTTAGTCAACGATCTGCTGCCGGACACCTCCTATGAAACCAACTACTAACCTCCTATTCTAAGGTGTGGTGTGTAAAAGAAACAGTAGCAGATATAAGTATAGTGACATAATTTAAGAAATGAGCTAGCTTGCATTGTATTAACAAAAAAAATACAACTTGGAAAACTCAAGAAAGAGCGGCAAATGACTTACGGCGAAATAAAACTCGAGAAAATTGGCAAATGACTCACGACAAAAATCTCGAAGCAAAAAAAAAATGGTAACTCAAAGAAAGTCACCGAAAACACGGGAAGATTCTGGAAAAAGACGAGTGCTTTACCAAAAGTTCCAATAAAATCGCTCGAAAAATCCGAAGAGAGAAAACCGCAAGCACTCGGGTCGGGGTTAGGCTCAAATATTATATATTTATACTCGAGGGACGTCGAAAATTACTATTGGTCACCCGGATGTATAGAGCCCGCCACTCAAGTAGGAAGAGTGTCCCACTAAACCTAACTTAAGAAGTTGTTCCTTAGCCCATTACTGATAATCGACAAGTGGACAACTAAGTTACAATACATTTAAATTTTATATTTTAGCATGCACATGAATTTTAGACATACAAAAGGAAGTTGTATCAATTTTGTAGTAAAGATATTTTTATAAATATTGTATTTGTTCTTATCGTGTCGGTTCTTATCAGTTTTGAAAATTATGATTGTACACGAGTCGATCATGCCGTCGGGTGTAGGACCGCCAACAACCTAAGAAGGTAGGGTTCCCCACTAGTCTTGTGTTGATGAGTAATACTATCGTTCTATGGTTCACTAGGTCCTCAAATTGGGTTTTGATGTCATAGGATGAAATATCATTCCGCTCTACCACCGATGTGCCTTTGTCATCATCGCCCTAAGCCCTAAAACAAAACCGATCTACTTGCGAACTTGCTTGATGGTTTCATATATAGCAAAATACTATATATGCACACTTATGAATCAGACATAAACACCGAAAACCTAAACCAAGAAGCAAGGAAGAAAAAAATAAAAATTGGGGGGGGGTTAGAGAGAGGAAAGAACAATCCATCCAGAAGGTCGAAATGTGAAGGGTGAATCGGACTTCAAAACTGCATTTAAAGCAACCGACGAAAAGACCAAAAACAAAAAATGCGGTCCAAAAATCCTCGAATCAACCCAAAAAAGGGTATCTTCTTCTCCAATTCCGCAAACAGATCAACCTGAATGATATCCTTTCCAAACTATATTTCGAGCAAGTCAAAGCGACAAAGAGACCGAACCTATGCAATGACCACAATCATAGCCCACAAATGTAGCCTAAAAACCCTCGAATCCGTAGCTAAAAGACTACAAACTAATTTCAAAAAGAGCAATCCAAATATCACAAGTTAAAACTAACCAACGCAGTCTCGATACCACCAAATCATCGATTTCGTATTTAGAAGTAACCACCAAAAGAATGTTTAAAGCCCCACCTCCAACTTCCAACTTATATGCCATTTTAATATTCCATATAGCTTACACCCTTGCATAAAACTAAGAACAAACTCTTCAAATGCTCATAGAGTTTAAGATTTTCAAGCACATCAAAATTCACAATATTTCATAGGCTTTCAACAAAAGCTTCCCGAAAACCACCAAAGTCATAGAGTTTTTGGGAAAGAAAGCTGAAATTTAGGTGTTATAAGAATTTGGTGGTATATATGTAAGTGCTGCAATTTTCTCAAGGACAAGTGGCATGCATGTAAAGATTGAAGTTTAGGTGCTAGATATGTAAATACTAAAGAATGGGGTGACATACATGTAAATCTGTCCCAAAATATCTCCATAAACTGCAATTAAATATCATCAAATAGAGACTCAAACTGCAGTCCAAACCGCCACTAAAACATGCCAAAATGACAGCCCAAACATCACCGAAACAGTGCAAAAAACTGCAGCCCCAAAACTTCATTAAAACGTGCCAAAATGGCAGCCAAAACGTCGCCGAAATGGGGCAAAAACTGCAGCCCCAAAACTTCATTAAAACGTGCCAAAATGACAGCCCAAACGTCGCCGAAACGGAGCCAAAAAAAAAAAAAAAAAGAAGACTGCAGCACCAAAACTAGCCAAAATAGTCCCAACAACGCAGTCCCAAATGACGAACAAAAGATTCGCAAAACCCAGCAATAAAGAGACCCAACTTAGCAATGGGCCAAAATCATGCCACCATAAAGCAAATTCCTCAAAGCTTTGAAACCTAAAATTTGTACCCATCATATATTCCGAACAGAGGAAACAATAATGGAGAGCTCAAAAATCAAGTCCCAAATCAACATTTCATTCAACATTTGATTCGAATAAAAGAATAGGAAATATGACAACCAAAATAATTCCTCAACATAAAGATTTCTTTCGGCATACATTTCAAACAAGGGCAACAATAATAAGGAACCAACATCAAACCCCAAACCAATTTTCCATCTAGCATGTACTTCAAATAGGTAAATAACAACATATAGCTAAACTGAGACCTCAAAATAGGCCCCCAAGAAGTCCGCAAAAATAAAATTTCACCCAACATGTAATTTGAACAAAGAAGACAACCACAGAGAGTCAAAACTAAGCCCCAATTCAAGAATAAATCTGAGTTCTTTTTTTTTAAAATAATTTTGCTGCACAAGCCTCCCTAGCATCCTTCATATTTTCCAGAAAATGTATTTTTTGATTTGTGCATCGCACTCATATGTTCCAACTCACCAATTCTATAACCTTTCTCATGCTTAACATTAAACTCAATTAGTGCTTAAAGTGACCGAAATTTCTCAATTCCAGGTGCGTTAGAGAATGCTTTCAAGGGAAGTTCCAAGTGACGTAGATTAGAAAAAAATTATTTTAGAAAATGCATTCAAGGGTCATTCCAGGTGACAGACTAGAAAGATTACTTTAAAAAATGCATTCAGGGACAGCTCCAAATGACACAGATTAGAAAGATTACTCATATCACCAGGCAAGAAATCATCAGAGCAAAATCGCCTAAACACATTTTTATAAATTATGAGCACATTAAACCCAAAGCATGAAAGTAGAATAAAACAAATAATTCTTTCAAATGCTTGAAGAAAGGAGGAAGAGGGTTACCTCTGATGCAGATTCAAAGCAAACTCAAGAACAAGCCTAAGAAAATAAAACCAGCAACATCTCCTTTAAGAAGCTTGATGCAAAAGCACAAGTGTCCTAAAAGCCTTGAGAATACAGCAGTGAATGCACATGACTAATAGAGATCCAACAACAAGCAATCAAAGATGCAACAACTCTTTCTCCTCTCTTCTCTTTCCAAATTTTCAACCTCTTCTCCTCTCTCAGGCTTTACCAAAGAGAAAATAGAACTCCCAAAATATTTCAAGCACACACACAAGATGAATTAACCAGAGAAAAAATAGCAGCACCTCCCTCTCTCCAGATTTTTCGGCCAACCTCTACAACTCCCCAAGGTGGGCTTTTTTATATCCACAGTAAAAGTGGGAGGGTCATACCTACCTTTGTGAAGCGGTCGAATGAGGTATCGGGAGAGGAAAGATCACATTTAGGAAGGAGGAAATGCAGCCTCGAGAAGGAGAAGGGTCGGACAGGAGGCAGCTCGCGATTGGAGAGCCGCTCGGTTGAGCGAGGTTCAAGGGGGCGAAGCGCGTCTGGGCTGCGAACGGGGGAGAAGCGCAGAAGCTAGGGCTTTGCTCGGGCGTCGAGTGCAATCGATCGTGGGAACTAGGGCACGAGGGGGAGCAAGCCAGGCTTTGATCGAGCCGCGAATGGGAAGAAAGGAGGTGAGGCTACGAGCCGCGGGTTAGGTGAAATGGGGTTTAAAAATAAGGATTTCTTTTTATATTTATTATTTTGTTTTATTATATTATATTATATTATTTAAGTATATTAATTAGCGTGCAATTTATTCGTGCTCGGAACCCTAGCAAAGTGGGTATCCCTCGGTAAAATTGACGCTCCGAACGTGCCGACCCAGTCCGTTTCGTCATCCGGGGTCGTTCGAATAAATTCATCGATTTGTGTGTGATTTGCACATATACAGAATCATGACAATATGGGTGTCCTTTCTAGGTAAAATTGACGTTCTTAACGCGTCGGCGCAATCCATTTCGTCATCCCGGGTCGTTCGAACAACCTTGTCGACGATCGAGTCCAAAATGCGTTAAATTCGATGTCTTCAAATTTCGGGTTCATGATCGGTCATTTCAAAAATAGACTTATGTTTCGATTAATTGTGAAGCCTTTACAGGTGTAAGTGACACGAACTATAATATTTGAGTGTGCGAATGTACTAAATTCATTATAGGTGTCATAAGGTTTTTAAACACTACGAGATCTCCCTTTGGGCCTCTACATGATGGTCCTTAACCAGTTAACCAAATGATGATAGTCCGTGAACACAGTCACTCGATCAAATGATGATGGTTTGAGACCACCCAGGCGAGACACCACAAGAGAATCAGGAAGTGGTTCGAATTTCTATAAGGGGTGGGTCCCAGTTCTAGTCTTCTAAGATAGTCGATAGGAAAGTCCTATAGCTAGATCCTAGGCTTTATGAAGAGGAAGGAAAGACCTCACAAAAATGAGGTCAACAACCACCAAATTTTTATGTATTTATATTTCTAGTACCTAAACTAACTTTTAAAAGGTGAAATACACCTGTTCATCCAACAGATAAGGTGGCATGTATGTAAAAATTGAAGTATGGGTGTTAGATATGTAAATACATAGAAATTGGGTCATATGTATGTAAATCTTCTTTATAACGAGGTCTCAAGAAAGCTATTTTTGTACTTGCAACAAAATTGCAGCCCAAAATTTAATATTCACCAGTACTCCTCAAAAACCCTTTAAATAAATAAAATTTACCATTATTCCAACATTCACTTTCTTTCCTTTATATGGAAAATGCCATGGGAAAAGCTTGATGAAGGGCCGGAGGAGTGCAAAAATATTTATTATTTTTTCTCTAGCAGTAGTAGATAGAACTGTAGCACAAAAGATGATTGTGGTAAATGCGTTGCAAAATGGCCTCAATTCATTAATATGTTTTTATTCTATTTCTTGTAGTGGCAAGAGTATTACCCTTTTTGCACTCAAGCAAATACATACATACCATACAATTCCTATGAATTTTCATATCTAATGCATAATCTTCAATTTTAACATATATGTACATGAAAATGTGTGTTTCACTTTTTAAAAGTCAAAATAGTTACATTTTATATGTGATATGAAAGATTTTGGTGGTTTAAATGTAAAATGTAAAGTTTAGGTGTTAGATATGTAAACAATAGGAATTGAGTGATATTATTAGATATGAAAGATTATCCAACTTGGTCTATTCTGCTTGTCATAAAAGCCAATGAACTTGTTTAAAATCATGTAGAGTGAACAAACAAAATTCGATCGTCACTTTGATTCCTTATTGCTCCAAGTGGAAGGAGCTCGGCATAATTCGACTATTGTGCCTATAATGCTCGAAAAACTTCAAAGGTGGATGCTATGTTTAAGCTCGTGTGTATGCGAATAGATTAAACTAATTAGGTTCATGAGAGGGTAAAAAGGCTAGTTTATTAGTAAAATAAAAAGTCTTTGGTTGTACACTGATGATCAAATTCTTGGGTTCTTCAAAGGTAAGATGGCGTTTTTAGTTGATATGCTTGTAGATAACAGCAAATAATAACTATTAATGCTTTCTATGTATCAAACATAATAAGAAGTTGGCATTATAAATGTCGTAACTAACTAAATTTTAATGGTTTCAATTGCAAAATTACTCCTAACAACAACAACAACAACAACAAAGCCTTAATCCCACTACGTGGGGTCGGCCACATGAATTCTTTTTCTCCATTGCGTCCTATTTAGTGTCATATTTTCATTTAGTTCTAATAAATNAATATTAAAAATCTTAGTATCAATGATAATCTTAAGGGCTATAATTCTATCACCAACTCTATTAATATTTACAACATTATCTTTCAAACTCTTATCTATAATTACACCTACACCATTTCTAGTGCGACTCTTACCAGAATACCAAAGTTTAAAACCTAAATTATCATTCTCCTTAGCCTTTTCTCCAACCCACTTAGTTTCTTGAATACATAAGATATTAATTTTTCTATGAATCATAATATCAACTAATTCCATTAATTTATTATTGAGAGTGCCTATATTCCAAGAACCTATCCTAATATTAGTTTCATTAGTTTCATTGACTAACTTCTTTACCCGCATTCGTCCATAATGTGAGAACCCTTGCTTATTTAACACTACACCCGGGAGCCGGTGTAGCGGCCCTTGCACACTTTTCACTGTATTTAGGCTATACAGCGCGTCGCTTCCAGGGGACGCCCTAGCACTTACACAATGATCAAAAGGATTCATGTCATGATTTTTTCGACAAGTTTTACGCTGGCTGTAGACTACCTAACGCAACCCTCCACTTTTTGCATCCGGGCTTGGGACCGACAACGGCAGTGGTTGCAAAATTACTCCTAACAATAAAAAAAATTCTGTAAATGGACCAAATTGAGATCGGTACTGCATTGTTTAGACTCTTTTTTAAACCTTCTTAATTAGTTTAATCTCATGTTAAACTTGATTTAGTTATCAATGTTGTACAAGCTCTTCATATTTGTATAATGTTTGAGCTATAATCAAGCATAATCAAGCCTTAAGCATATACATATGAGCTTCAAATAACTTATGACATCATTATTGAATGATTCGTTTATATTTGTTTTACAAAATTTATATGATTCAATTGGTGTATTTTTTTTTCAAAGTTGATTGTTTATGGAATAAATAATCAAAATTTAAATTAATTCGACCACATGAGTATTTGTTAAACATAAACTTCCATCTTGGATATTCATTATTTTCGAATAAGAAATTTTGAAAAAAAGGTTAACATAATAATGTGAAAAGGTGCTTTATCAAACATTGACTAAGTGAGCATTTTATTGCTCTCTTAACGAGCTACTTTCTTAATGACTAACAAACATGTTGATTAATAAAAATACACGAGAAGGTCAACAATCAAGCTTATCCATTTCTATATCTATCTTCCAAAATCTTGTTCAATTAATTAAATAAATTAATATAAAAGAGTCATAAACAAATGAGTAGTTAGGTTTTTATGGAGCTTAATAGTTCCTTTTCACACTCGTCATGACAAAGGAAGACAATATAGTTGTTGTAAATTTTAAAATTATGGATTTAATTTTTGTTGTGAATTCTCTATAATATCATATTGTATAAGATATTAAATTTAAGCCTATAAATGAGCCGAGAATCTAAAAATATATTGTTTCATCTAGAGGCAAGCTTAGCATTGATCAGATAAGCCTTGTTGAAGATTTAATTGCATGAATTTGGTAGGCTTAGGCCTTACTCTTCTACTTTATTTTCCATGGTTTGTCAAAGAGGATATGGACTTGGAGGGAGAGGGACTGACACAGGAGTTAACTCAAATACCAATAGAAAAATCATATTGCTGAATTCAAAATAGGGAAATACAATCACACAAATTGAAATAGAAATAACAACACGCACGGCACACAACATGTGACTAGGGTTGTTCCTAGGGTGGTCAAGGTGGTCGGTAAGAGTTTGGAAGGTGGCGGGATGATGGACGAGGTGATTAGCAAGCAGTAAACAGCAAAGTACAGTTTCCCGGATTCTGGACAGCACTATCCAGCAGATATCGATGTGGAGCGGCTGTCCTGAATGATGGCAGCAGGAGGGAAGGGTATGGGGGCAGGTTCTGGAGGTGGCAGCGCGTGGGAAGGGAAGGAGCTTTGGCTGGGAAGGCCAGGAAAGGTAGGGACAGCAGTAAGGTTGCTGAGGGGGCTGTCCTTGTGGCTGGAAAAACTGCAAGGCTGTAGGAAGGTGGGTCCTAGACGGCTGGAACAACAGCAAAACAACCGGGAACGGCTGTTTGGGTGACAACAACAACAGGGAACGCGTGGCACTGCGGGAAAGTAAAAGAAGGGTTGTCTCGGGGGTATGACAACATGGAGGATGGTTGGATAGCAAGGAACTGCATGAAAGCAACAAAGGGTTGCTGTCCGGGAAGCCTGCAAGCTAGGAGAAATGTGTGGCAGCGAAGTGGAAGGGATGCAAAAGAGTTGGGGAAGGATAAATACCATCTTTGGAGCGAGATCCAGTTGAAGCACCACTCGACTCTTGAAGGAGAATCACTACATTGTAAAAAAGATACAACCGTAGCATCACTAGCCTTCAAACAGGAGACGCCGACGACTTTCATTGCAAAAACACAAGCAAAATTGAAATCTAAACCCTAATACAACGCATATATATTGGAAATGACTAGATGGAATAAAGGATAAAATGAGAAGTGCTGAAAATTGGAGAGGAATTGCAAGTAGAGCCTCTAGGTTTGGTTCGCGTGCCCAAATGTTGTGTCCTTTCTTTGATTGTAGGAAATTCATATGCTATCGCGCGTCTGCCTTATTGAAACTTCGTGTCAGTCTGTTGGGGTTGGGGGAGCTTCAACCTCATCCGTCGAAGCTTTTGACTTCTCATGATATAGTGACAAGTCGGCCCAATTGAAAATTGTAGAAATGGAATAATCTCCCTATAAGTTAATTATGCAGGCGTATTTATTTCAAAACACATCCTGGTAAAACAAGTATCATTCATATTTTGGCACAAACTTAGATGGAACTGCATGCGGATAGATATCCTCACGAACCAAGCCTTGAGCCATCAAATTTATAATTGTCATTTTTCTCTTCTCATATTCGTCTGAATGTAATTGATAAATTAGTATGTATCAATTCTGGAACGAAATATGTGGCACTGTGGACCGCACTGAAGTATAACCACTCAAAAGAGGCCTCTTCTTCTTCTTCTATGGTAGGGCCTGGATCCTATTATAAGATTTTCTCTCCCACCAAACTCCTAAGGCGATTTCCAACGCTGTGTTTTATCCCTCATGTTTGGTCATCTGTTGGTGATATACTGTTCAATTGAATTTAATACTCAAATGACTCCACATAGTTTCCCTAGAAGTTGCTCAAAAGCTTCTCATTTTTGATAAGTTGGGTCTCCCTCTGTAGGGTAACCCATGAGGTGGGCTATTATATGAAAACTTTGAATTCTCTTTTCTGAGGTTGCCCTGTGTTTATTAACTGGTTTTCAAACTTGAGGTTATTTTGGACATCTGATGTCAGTTCTGTTAATGCTCATCTCAATGCTTGTAATAATGTTGCTCAAGGAATCACAATCTGATACTCTATCTAAATGCCCATTACCTCAGACTCACTTATCTTCTAGAGCATCATCAACTAATCCAACTAGATTCTCTCTCGTGTGCTCGTCTTGAATCACTAGCATCTCTTTCTTGTTGGTTTGAAGTTGAGGTTAATCTTTGACGTCTTCATCATTTACTGTGTCACTATCTATTTCTTGAACTACTTCTTGCTCATTGAAATAGATCATTCCTCTGGTTGTGCAATATGATTTAATGTTCCAAATCCGTGACACTTGAAATATTTTTTAGCTGGGACGAAATTCACGTCCATATAGTAATTGATGGCTATCTTTGGGGAAAGATTGTAGATGCTGGTTTTGAAAACCAATAGCAAATACATTTGTGGGGAATGACCTTTCTTATTCATCTCTCATTGCACACACATCCACACACACACACATATAGCATAAAATAATAGAACAGAACACCTTTACTGATTGCTTTCATTTTATTGGGAAGCCTATGCCTGTTTCTATTTATTTTTCTGCAATATTAATTGGTCAGCTCAGAAACTTTTTTGAGGGCCATTAGTATAATTAATTCTATTTATTTGCATATCCGCACGTGAATCACATTGAGATTTGCTTAAATTTCTATTAAACTCTAATAAATTCATTGCATAAGTTAGAGGTTCTTGGAAAGTGCGCTGCTTAGATTAATTAGGTTATTGTTTCAAACCTGTCATTGCGTTAGCATCATGATTTTATAACTCATTGTCCATCCTAACTTTAAATGCACAAAATGCATTTTTGCTGGTTGATTTTGATTAGGGAATTACTTCTTATCATAGTTTGCAGCTTAAGTATGCACAATTGTCTAGGGGGTGGCAGACGTTCTAGGCGACTAAATATCAAGTCCATATAGTAATTGATTGCTATTTTTGGGGAAAGATCGTAGCTGCTGGATTTGAAATTCAATAGCAAATATATTTGTGAGGAAGGAGGTTTCTCTTTCTAGGTGGAGAATTATTCATCTCTCTACGGACACGTGCACACTCACACATATAATATAAAATAATATAACACAACACCTTATTGATTGCTCTCATTATATTTGGAGGCATAGGCCTGTTTCTATGTATTTTTCTCCAATATTAATTGGTCAGCTTAGAAACTTTTTTGAAGGCAAGTAGTATAAATAATTCTATTAATTTGCATATCCACATGTGAATCACTTTGATATTTGCTTGAATTTTTATTTTATTTTAATAAATTCATTGAATAAGTTAGAGCTTCTTGGAATTTGCTGCTTAGATTAATTGTGCTGCTAACATAAAATAATCCATCCTAATTTTAAATGTACAAAATGCATTTTTATTGGTTGATTTTAATCAGTGATTCACTTGTTATCATAATTTGCAGCTTAAGTATGCACAATTGTGGGGAACAGATGTTTACACTATCGATTCAGATTTTGTTGCTGGTGTGCATTATTTTATGTTGTTCTTTTGTTCATGTATTTCATTTTATTATTTTTTTTACCATATTTTTACACGGGACCTTGTTTCTCAGTTCTCATTCACACTGGCTATTGTCAACCATTACCATCTCCTCTCCCAGCTGCTATGCATGAGCTGCGGGCAAGTATAAAAATTCTACCACCACAAGATTGTGAGTACATTTTTTTATAATGGTAAATTTACTTTTGTATAATGTTTCTATTTAATTTAGCCGGTGAAAATTATGCTCTTTTGTACATTAATTTTGTCTCAAACTAGTTTTATTATCTATTAGATGTGTTCAATGTTTCTTTTCTTTCGTTGAAGTTGTATTCATATTTCTTTGTGCATGTTTGTGTTATTACTTTATATAGAATGGTTATTTCTCTCTGGAAAAAAAAAAAATTGTATCAGGTTGTCTTGATCAGTTTTCTTGTCAAGATAGGAAGATAGATGGTTAAAATTAGAAAGTTGATGCTCAAAACTAGAAGATAAATGCTAAAAGAAATGCCTTCGGTGTTTTCTTTTACTTTTGTTCAGATATTATATTGTTTTCAATAAGATAAAAAATAAAAATGGTCCTTAGACTATTTATGGGAGGCTATTTTATTCCAAGGCTATTTAATTTGTTCAATTCAGTCTATTGATTTCTCAAATCTTATACAAAAAAGCTCTTAAACTTCTCATATGTGAACCAAAATAATTTAATTAAGGAACTATTTTTTTTATCATAATTGAGAAGTTGAGACTAAATTGAGCACAGGACTAAAATGTTTTCCTATGATTTTTTTCTCATTTTAAATATTTGTCTTTTAACTTTGATTACCTGTCATCTCATCCTAGCGCAAAAATGCTTTCGGATAGTCTGATACATTTTTTTTTCTTTTCTATTTAAGGGATAACGTAATCACTAGAAGTAAGTTTTAGCAAGGGTTTCTTTTGCTTTTACGTTCTTAAGATATTATGATTTTATTTATTTAAAAGATGTGGTTCCTGTTCTTTCAAACTTTTGTTCTTAAAGAGTTACATGTGAGATGAGGCAATTTATATCCGTTTAATGGGTTAACAAGAAGGTAGAGACAGAAGAAGGCTTCAGGAATGACAAAATTTTAAGGAAATATCGATGTTTCAGAATGCCAATTCAAGAGAGTTCTATCGGCATTAAACTACAGGAAGCGGCTACTAGAAGATTAAAAAAAAAGGCCAATCTATTTTTGTCTTGCATGAAATCCTTACCTTTGTTAGGGATAAATGGTGGAGAAAATGCCTATTCCTTTACTATCTTAGAGATTGTTTCATGGTGATCAGAGTTTAGAGTTGGGATAGAGATTGATGGAGTTTTGTTTTCTTTACAAAGCCTATAATGTTTTTCGATTTCCTTTTTCCTTTTTGGGTAACTTTTTTATATATATGTCATAATATGTGTTTGATAAATCCTTTCTTAGGCTTCATTTGGATACCACCTTTCTCCTGCCTTTGCTTTCAAGTACATAGTTCTTCATATCTCTCATGTTTGAATTTTTCATACCAATCTCCATCCTGCTACTTGAGCAATAATCATTTCAGTGCAATGGATTACCACTGGCATTCAACAGTGAGGCTACTGTGATGTTTTTTTAATTGAGAAAAGACATACAAAAATTACTCTTTTCTTTCTTGAGTATTAAATAACGAGTAAAGTGCCAAAATAGTACCCGACTGTTTACACGAGGCCATTTTACTATCAAAGTCTACAAAAGGGCTAAATTAATTTCAGACTATTTAAATTAGGGCTGAAATAGTTCTCTGTTAAGATTATTTTAGCCCATATTAAAAAAAATTGGGAACTAGATTGACCCTTTATAAACTCTGAAACTAAAATGATCCTATACAAAGAGTCAGGATTATTTTGACACTTTTCTCAGTGCATAACTATTAGAAGTAAAATGTTGGCCAAAACCCTTCCATATGCATTATGGCCAAAGTCCAGGAACTCTCTTTCTTCGTTTATGAGAAGAAAAGCAATGACCACTTTGTGAGATTGGTTGGGAGGCTTGGAGAAGGATCTTGGCGAGCTATCTCTACCTTGTGTGAGTCTTAAAATCCTAGCACCAATCCTGGTAGATCTGGCATTTCAAATTTGTTTAAGTCGGGCATAAGAAAAATGATAGTTAATTGAGTTTTAGTTCTTGATACAGTTGTGCCATATCAAACAAACTAAAATCCTGAACTCCTTTGTAAGCAATAACATAAGCTGGTGTTTGTAAAAACATAAATATATCGCATACTATGATCAGGAAAAACAGAGACAAAGCTCTTTTTGCATTATTTCATTCATTCTATAGGTTTAATCTTAGTTCTTTGCAGGCTATAGATCAACAATTAGGAACAATATTCATTCTCGAGCTTGGGGATCCAGTGCTCAATGTAGCTATCGTATTGAAAGCTGTTGCATTGTGAAGGTGAAGAATAATTTTTTTAATTTACATTTGCGTATCACACAATTCTTATATATTTACATATCAAACATCTATACCACCCAAATCTCTCACATTACATAAAAAAATACCACTAATTTAACTTTCAAAAAGTGATGCACCTTTCAAGCATAGGTAAGGTGGAATATATGTAAAAACTAAAATTTAGGTTTTATACATGTAAATACATTAGAATTGAGTGGCATTTATGTACATCTTTCTTTATAAAAGCAGACATATTGTCATATAATCTCCAAGCATCACTATCACTATCACTTGAATCCATGTGCATAGTTTGATTACTGTAATTTCTTGTCATCATGTTTATGGTTCTAATCTTTCTGTGAACAGAAAGGGGGTGAGAAAATCAAAATTGAGCCTCATTTTACTCGTATCTCAGGCTTGGAACCCACTATTGCACCTCTTCCTTTTGAGCGTAAAATGATAACAAGAGCTGCTGCAGCTTCGGTAAGGTCATGTGAGGATTTAATTTGCAAATTTTTTCACTTTTACGTGAAAATTTTCCTGAGCACTGCAACTTTGAAATGGTGCATTAAATACATAGCACACAGTTCTTATGTATTCGAGTAAAGTGCCAAAATAATCCCCTAACTATTACATGAAACCATTTTAGTCCTATAATTTATAAAAGTGATTAATTATTTCCCATACTTTTTTAATACGGGCTAAAATAGTCCCCTCTTATTAAGAAAGTATGAGGACTAAATTTAAACTTTTATAGACTCTCTTTAATGTCTTAAAGAAACTATAAAGATTTAGGGGATCATTTTAATGCCTTTCTTTAATGTCTTACATATCTCATTCCTAAAGTTTCATATTTACACACAACGCTCAAATCTTTAAGATAACATAAAAAACTGCCCTATTTTCACATTTTAAAAGTGAAATAACCTTTTGATGCATAGATTGTAAGCACCAAGGCTCTATGTATGTAAATATGAAAGTTTAGGTGGGAGATATGTAAATACATAAGAATTGTTTGCTACATGTGTAAATTTTCCCTTTTGATTAACAAAAGACTACACTGTAGACTGCAGTATAAGTTGCATACCTGATGTGGGCACTTTCCATGCGATGTTTTGGCTTATCAGTCATTCTGAGTTCTTTGTCATATTTTCCTTTGGTTCATTAATTTTTGGTTTAGTACAACATTGTCACATGATTTTTAACTAGGTTGCTGACAGAGTTACAAACCTGATCTCGAGTATTGGCTCAAAATCATTTTGTTCAATCTTTATTCAAGGTGTGCTTAGTTATAGTAAGGCTTGATCTGACCTTAATTTGAATTAACTTTCGTTACTTATTTTCGCTGAGTTCAACTTGAATGAAATATTTTATATTTTCCATCAAAGAAGTATTTTTCCCTTCATTTTGTCTACAAGTCTTTCTTCTCTAAACCCATTGAATCCCCTATTCATAATTTTTGTTTGCAAAATTCTGCCACAACAACTTCGTTTTTTCAGTAGTTGTTTGCATCCATCCAAAAAAATTTTGGAACAAGTTGCTGGTTCTCTCTTCTTCGAGTTAGTGTTAACAATGTTCAGTCTTATGCTAAAATCTGATTCAAATAAAGTTGTACGCCAAACATAGATGACGAAGAAGAACACCATGTCTTCTATGATTGGTAATTCTAATTTTTGATGCATATAACTTTTGTAAATTAGGTTCACTTTCATTGATTATAAATCATATCATTGTTCTCATCAATTGAGAAAGACCCATAGTATCTCAGTGGATTTTGGATCAGTTTGCCATTACATATATTTAATTTTGAGTTAAAACGGTTTCTCTACATCATGCCGGTGAGGATAGAAAGGAAAATCAATCCACTTCTTCTTTATCTCCAGTTTTTTTTTTTTTTTAATAAATATTGTATTTTCTAGTCTACTCCAAGTGTAATGAATTTTTCTCTCTAATCACAAATATTTTCAAGAGGATGCTTACGAAGTTGAGCACAATTTCAGAAAAAAAGGATTAGAATTTAAGGAGTAATATCAGAGTTAAGTTTTTGTTGTATGCTTCAAACCTCAAATGAATAAAAATATAAATTTTGATATAATACTGTGGACAATTCCTAAACTTTAACCAGTTAATGTTTATTTTGATCTAACTTAACTAAGTCTTTCAGGCCTGCATGGCAATTGGAGAGCTGAGTGATGCAATTAATCAATGGAAGGTTTACATGTATACCACTCAATTTTTATGCATTTACATAGCCAACACCTAAACATTAATTTCTTACATCTATGCCACCTTACCAATGTATGAAAAGGTGTATTTCACTTTTTAAAAGTTAAAATAGTAATATTTTTGATGTTTTATGAAAGATTTGAATGGTATGAATGTAAAAAAAAACAATGTTTAGGTGTTTGATATGTAAACACATAAGAATTAGGTGGTATGTATGTAAATGCCCCTTAATCAATTGGATTGATGGACGGTTGCAAATTGAAGTTTGATGTGAAATAAATGATAGGTGTATTCATTATCAACATAAGTATGTACATATATGTTATAGTTCTTAATAAGCGATACTGAAAAGTAAGGTTGCAAATCATGGGATAAATTGTAAAATTTTGTTTCTAAAGGTTCCATTCAAGGGCTTATCACTTGAACTATGTGAAATGTTTGGCCCATGATTACCCTCCTTTGCACTCCTAACCCTGGCCGACTTCTTCTCATGGCACAAACATTTTAATGTTCCTTTGATTTGTGTCATGCAGTCTTCTATCTAAATTCTCTATCATGCTTGTTTAGCTTTATTATGTTGTAGTTTGCCTTGTTGCAATTCTTACCTCCTCTAGTAGCTTTGATTTGTGAGGAGGTTATTTAGCTAAATCATTATGTTTCTTGTACAAGAATCAAATTTCCTGAATTTTATATTGGTTCAAGAAATATAATATTCCAAATAAAGTATTTCCTTTTGTTTCAAATACTTCAACGCTTAATTGTGTTATGCAGAGTGCCCTGGGCCGGCAAAGGTTTGTTCGTGAAGTCTCGGTCCAATATAATCTCTGCAATGAACCATGGTAAAAATTGTTTATGACATTCTTAGTTTCCTCATATAAGTTGTTCAAATTTTTCCCACATTTAGTTATCAATCTAGTCATCGCTATGCTTTCAGCATTCATGGCTAATTGACTATTTTTCTCCTTCATAATAAGGCTCTTATCAGCAATTTAAAGATGATTTTGTTCTGGACAGGACATTCATCTCTTGATTACTAAAATTCGGAATCGTAGAGTTAAAATGTAAAATATTTCTTTTTTATCTCTTGATAACTAACATTCAGAATTGTAGAGTTAAAATGTAAAATATTTTTTGTCGTAGGATATCTGCATTACAAATATTGGGACATTTACATACATACCACATAATTCTTATGTATTTACATATTTAACACCTAAGCATGCAAATTTACATCGATAGCACCTTAGTGCTTAAAATTATGCAAAAAAGGTGCATTTAACTTCATATAAAAGTTTAGGTGTGATATATGTAAATTAGTGAGAATTGTGTGCTGTGTATGGAAATGCCTCTCGAGTGTTTTGTTGAGCTGACTTCAAGATCTGTGCTTATTAGGATTGCCTAAAGTTAAGAAATCTGAATTTGATTTGAAGGTGGTCCACACATGGTTTTACAATAATAGCTTCAAGAAAGCCAATGTTATAATTTGATTTGATTCGAATTTCAGGAATCTTAACCCTATATTTCGTAGATTTGCTTGAAGGGTATTGGTTAAATTTAGGATAGTCTTTGTGTTTATATAATAGCTAGATTTGACTTTTGTAGCTTACAGCACTTATGAGTTTCTCAAGCTCAAGGTTTGTAGTCTTGATGTGTGGATTTCGTGAATGGGAGTCTTGTGAACCATATATTGAATTCAGTCCTAAGGTGTGCCCTACAACCTCAACTTGTAGACGAAGCAGTATGTAGGTTGTGTTTTGATTGCATGTATAATTTGAATTTGGTTTGATTCTTGATATGAATTTGATGTGAGGATGGGATTAATAACGTAGCTTTGATGGAAGCCTAAGGTATTTGATTGGCATTTGGAACCTTGGGGATTTTGAGTTAGCCCTATGATAATAGTGGCAGATACTACCTTAATTTTAAGGAATCCTAATTTGTTTGAATTGCTTTTATATTTTGATATTTGAAAGAGTTGGATTATTTTTGGGACTAGGCGTACTGATCTTAAAGTAGCCTAGAAGATCAAGACCCATAATCTCAAGGTTTCTGTGGCTCGAGTGCACATTTTTTATTTTAGTTATGCTTATTAATGAATTTTCTCTCACATCATCTCATACATATGACGTGTGGAAGTTGACTAATTTGGATTCTTCTTAATGAAATAATGTTTTCTAAGTGGATAGTTTTGGTCTGAAAATTACAGCAATGTGAAGTATTTATGGTCCCAATGATTTTTTTGTTGATTTATCATTTGCTTAACCTTTAGAGTTAAATGAATTTATGCATTCATACAATTAATTCTTTTTGTTAGGCCTTAGTTTGGGATCTTGAATTTTGTTAAAGAAGTATAAATAATCTCAAAATTTATATCAAAGAATTATTTTTTTCCCTTAATTTTGATTTTAGAGTCATAAAGAAAATTGATTAAATTGAATAAAAAGACCATCAGACACAATAAAACGACAAGATGCATTTAGCTGTTGCAATTAATTCATTGTGCTTGACATGTGCAATTTTTCAAGATTCACATTTACTTGGAAATTCTTGATGCACAACCTACTAGCAATACCCATCAAATGACTACTACTTGATAGAGGTAGCTATTAAGTTCACAATAAATTATAAACGCTATTCAACAATGCTTCATATCTCAATTCATATAGAACCTATATTGTTGCATCTACATTATCTCCTACTTATAAATAGTGTTAAATCAAGAGCTAGGCACTTGATTATGCAACTCTAGATAAACTTCATAGAAATTCTAAAATTTAATTCTCTCTCTCTCTCTCTCTCTCTCTCTCTCTCTCTTTTTTTCTTTCAAATCAATGCATTGCATCTTAGTTTGATTTTCTATTTGTTTATGAGGATTTAGCCAAGTTCTTTGAAATGATCTATGACTCACTCTATTCGATTGCTCTGTCTCTCTCTCTCTTGCCACATCTCTCGATCAGTGTTTGTAGTCTCAAGTAAGGTCCATACAACGAACTTGGATCCAATATTCTCTTAATTGCGTTGAGCATGAAAGATGGTTATGACGTGGGATCACATTGGCTATCATGAACAAACCTCTCAGAGTGAGAAGAATGTGAATAAGGTACATTATACTAGTTTTAGAAAATAGAAGATTGTTCTACTAAAATGATCCAAAATTTTTTTAGTACTTCTCTCTTGGTGCTCCTTATTTCCTCCACCTCATAAAAAATCCATCATATCACTCAGATGCCACTAATATATTATGGTTGATCGGGACCTCTTCATGTCATTTGAGCAAGAAAACTCCTACCTCTCGAAGGAGAGCCTTGAAGTAACTTTGCACTTATGACTGGCAAACTTTTGGCTTAGTCAATCGAAACTTTCTCAATTTATTTTGTTGAGGAGTGGTCCCTTTAAAGGACAAGATGCTAATCTTTGGTTCTTTTAAGAGGTTTTGTCTTGCGAAGGATGGTGCTCGCTTCGATTTGACTATATCTCTCTTTACTATCTGTGATGCTATGAAGTCTTGCCTACTCGTCACGACCTTTGAGTCTACAATATCTCTCTTTGCTCTAATTCATCTCAACTCTTCACATTCCTCAGGAACTTGGAGTGTGTCTTTGATAAACAATATGTATAATTCCAATTAATCCCTTTATTTTTGAATAGTAGTGAGTTTTTTGGCATTAGTTGGAAGGTTGTGGAAGCACTCTTAATTAACCTTGGAGAATATAAGCATACTCAGGTTCAAGCAGCACATTGATCATGTAAGCGTAAAAAAATTTGGTCTACACTAATGTTAACACAGGCTTGATTGTCTTTTCTATTTCATTTGAAAATGTCTTGGCTGCTCATGTCATTTCTATACAAGCCCATATGCCTCTGTGAGGATGTTAGATTCATTGTACATTATGAAATTTAGCGCCTTTTTACTTGAGCTTGATTAGAATAAAAAAGTAAACAAGGAGAAGAAAGGATGATAATCCTAGAAAGAATTATATCATGCAGGCTCCTAAAATTTTGTGCTCCAGACTCTCACGTTTGCTGTTGAGAGTTTTTTATATTTGTTTCAGGTCAAATTTTCAAAAGATGGATTGGATTGCAGATAAGACGTTACTCAAAGTTCTCACTCTTTTTTTGCATGGACTTTTCTAATATGGGGTTTGAGGCTTCTCATTGGCTCAAGCGCTAATAACTAATTACCCCTCTTGATGACAGTAGAACACTTTCGATTATGGCTAGTCATTTAGTGTTGAATATTTAAAGTATATTAGTAGCAGATTTAGGATTTTAGATTGATCAATTTTATTTCTTTGCGCTTAAAATGGATGGTGGGGGAAATGATGCTGAACCTACTCAAGATCCCATGCGATCTACTTGGTCGGGGAGATAGTCGACCCAACTTGCTTGAATGACCTTTGTCAGCAACTGAGTTGTGTCATTTAAGGGATCCTTGTATATTTGGGTGGAATTTTATCTAAGGGGATAAATTTAAGTTGATCTCAACTAACAGAAGGTTTTGTGTCAATCAATTGTACTCTTATGGTCATAACTCAAAAGGTATGAAGTATCTGGGGAATATATGTGATGTGATCGTGATCACATTATCATGATGTCATTTAGCAACAATCACTCGGTCAGAGGGATCTAGTTATAACCGCTATTTTTTGTGCATCCTTTGGGCCAAATCACATGGACAGAAGACTTAGGCCACATTCTTACTGGTATGAAATTATTTTGAGTGTAACTATGATAATATATTAGGTATGATATTCACTCTTTGTGAGTTGTAGTTAATCAAAATTTTCTCTCCTGATAAACTATTGTGGAGTGTGAATAAGATTTACTTTAAGTATTTTAAGTGATTTATATTAACTTGAATATTTCTATTGGCTATTTTGAAACCTTGATTTCCCCGTTAAAATCTTGTATCAACTCGACCATCATCGGAGATTAGATATTTGAAAATAGTCATTTTTTAATTTATTTGAAGGACACTTGAACATATATAGAGTGATAGTCTTGTCAACTCCGGTCTTTATGAGAAGGATGATTAAACTAGGTGATTTATATTTGCAAATCTTGTATCTTTAATTTGGACATTATTAAAACTTACTAGACTCATTGACTCCAATTCTTAAGAGGAGGATCAAACTAATTGAGTCAAACTTATTGTAGTTTGATTATCTTGAATTTGACTTTTTAACCTATGAGGGTACTTAATTTTAAAATAATCAATTTATTTTTTGAATGAACTTTACATGCTTATCAGAGTAAGTGAACATTTAACTTAACTTGTGCAGCATTCTCATACCGTTTAAATTTAAATACTTATTTAATTTGGTAGAGCACATGCAGGTGAATTAAGATTGATTTTAAGTTTGCCCACTTAACATTCACTGGCTTTGTGATCAAATGTTTAGTATGTTGGTATCTTTGAACTATGAATTTAATATGAACTTTATATCAAGAGACACATACAATATTTTGAAATTATGGATAGTTGACTTAGTTTTTATAAACATCTTAAAATGTTTATAGCATAAGAGTATTCACCTCATCATTCATGTAAGTCTTAAAAGCGCTCGCACAATTTTTTTTATTTTAAATATTGCATTTGAATCAAGAAATAGCTTTGAAGTTTATATACCTTGCATTCATTTAGAACTTGGAGTGTTTGCAAGAATATTGTGAATTTAGATTACACAATTTCATTTTTGGGCTTTAAAAGAAAATTCCTTTTGTTCGCTAGCAAGTGATGTTGCAAATTTGGTGGTGAGTTTTAAAATTTTAAGAGCTTCTTCATGTTTGAAATATGTTTTTAACCCCAAAAAGCCTAAATTTTAACTTTAAAAGCCAAAATTCAAATGATTTTTAAACCCTAAAAGCTTAAATTTAAATTATTTTTAAGCCCTAAGAGCCTAAGTGTAAAAGCCTAAGTTCAAATTTTTTTTAAGCCCTAAGTGCCTATATTTGAATTTAAAAAACCCTATTTCAAATTATTTTTCAAGTTAACATGATTTACATTTTAGATGATTTTGTAAGTTAACATATTTCAAAACTTTTAGTTATTTGCAATTCAAAGTCACCCGAAAATTTGATAGTTTCTTGGGGTCTACTCCCATTATGGGCCATTGGGAGACTGATAGCCTATCGCTTGTCTTAAAAGACTCATTGGTCAGTATCACGTCACCCTTCATTGAAGACTCTTCTAACTTACTCGAGGTTTTCACCAACACTTCATTGGGGTGGTGAACCTCCTCCAATCAGCTTTACCAACTGTCTGGATCCTCTTCGTTGTAAACCCCCTCCCCCACCGAGATGGATAAAAGTGAATGTCGGTGGGGTCTTGCTTTCATCTTGTTCGACTGGCATTGGGGTCATCCTTTGGGACAATATGGGGGAGTTTCTTCTGACCAAGGGGCTGCAACTTCTTTTGGGATATTGCCCAAGTGAAAAATTGGCGGTGTTGTCACTCGCGAAGCTTATTGCGGATTGGATGATTGAAGGCAAAGATATCATCATTGAAAGTGACAATTCTAATGGCTTCAGTTATTTTTGGAAGCATCATGGATAGGAGGCAACGCCAACTTTCTCTCCCCGACAATCCAATTTGGGCTTTTTGTTCAGATTCAAAGAAGTCATTTTTCAACACACCTTCAGGAGTAATAGCAGAGTTGCTCATATTTCTGCCAAGATAACCATGGATAGGAATTTTGTTTTGATACATTAGTGATCTTGATCCTTTTTTTTTTTTTTTTTTTGCAAAAGGATAAGGCCCATTTTGTAAATAACCAGGAGGCATTATTTTGTGTTTTTTTTGTAACACTTGTTTTTCTTTAATGCAATATGTGATATACAAGAAAGACAAAATAGATTTCTTAACCCACCGGTCTTAAGAGACGCGTTGGGCCTTCAACGTGCTTGCAAAAGATCAAATCACAAGCGTGCATTTTCCTAAATAGGCACTCAATGTTTCTTCAACGGTACTTAATTCTCTGGATATGTGCTCGCATTTTCCAAGAGTAATTAAAAATTCTCTTTTTTATAAAAAATATTTCTAAACGAGTACACAATTTTCCTTGATGCACTTCATTCTATAGACAGGTATTCAAGCTTCCTTGAATGAATATTTTAAAAAAAAGTTCCCTTGCCCCATTTTTATACCTTTTTTCGAGCAAGATTGGCTGCCACGACGGTGGTGTCAGCAAAAATAAAAACACAAATCGACTTTCTCTCTTTGTTGTTTTTATATAACAACAACAACAACAACAACAAAAACAAACTTTTATCCCACTAAGTGGGGTCGGCTAAATAAAAATGTATGATTGTTAAAGTTAAAATGCATCAACCGAGAACCCAGGTTTGTACCGTGGAATTATACTATTCTACCACTAGACCACTGGTGCTTGATTGCATGAATCCTCTTGCTCCATTGCGTCCTAATGAATGTCATATTTTTATTTAATTATAATAAATTAAGATCATTTTTTATACAGTATGCCCAAGCCTTTCTAGGTCTACCTCAGCCTTTCTTAACATAAGTTGAATCTAAAATATCTACTCTCCTACCCGGATTATCAGACGGTCAACATTTAATATGACCAAACCATCTAAGTAGGGAAATAAAGGCTCAGTTTGAGTAGAAGTGGCTTGGGTGGTTGTAAGTTAGATTGAAAAATAATTTGGGAATTTTAGTTAACTGGACAACAACAGAGGAAGAACCATGAATTTGAATACGAGTTGGGGCTTTCTTTCGATTTAGTTTTGCGCTCAAGTTTGAACAAGAATTGTAGGGAGTTTCAAACAAGAAACACAAGGAGTTTTAGGCGTTGAATCGTACTTTACCGAAAGAACGGGGAGTGAAGAAGAGACACGACACATGGAAAACACAAAGGAAAGGAGCGAAGCAGGGAGGCAAACGAGCGTTAAGGCTTTGTCAGGCTGATCTTGCGAAATTAAGGACGGAGGATTGCACCTTGCAGAAGTCAAAGGGGTTGTGATTTTTGGAGTGTGAGAAGTTCGAAGTGATTACAGTGCGGTTTTTGGTGTGGGCGAAAGAAGCTTCATGTGGTGATTGGGGTGGAATAGTGAGGAAAAGATGGAAGTTTTGGCCGTTTTTTGTACACTTCGATCTTGTCATGTGCTACGAAAAAAATGAATGGAACTTTGTATGTGCATGGGTTACAAACGATGAAGAAGACGAGTGAGAAGGGCTGAGTCGTGAGATTCGTGCATGACGGGAGACGAGGGCAGGCATGGGCTTCTGCGAACGTCTACGAAGGATGAATAGGAATCGAGTATTGTAAATAGGAAAATGAGAGAGCTATGGGGGTAAAACATGCGAATGAGGGATGGTTTTGTTTTGCGGTTCGAACACATAAGAATATAGGAATTTCATGCAAACATTTATAACCTTCGAGTAAGCGGGATTAGGTATACGGGAAATAAGCTGGCTTGCCAAGAAGCTCAAATTTAATCTTAACATTATTAAGTTTAATCAAACCTCAACATATCTTTGGATCTTTAAATAGAAACATCCATTTATCTTTGTTGACACTTTCTTTCTTGACTTCTTCGATGTTTAGGTAAATAATGTGTTCTCGGTGAAACCAAGAACATTAGCGACTTATCAATTTCACCGTTAACCTAATAGCCAAAAAAATTTGGGAAAAGAATAGTTCAAAAAGAGAAGTTGGTGGTGGGTGTGGGTGTGCGCATGCGGCATGACTTACCAGGAATGTGAATTTTCTTAATCAATTGGAGTAAATTCCACACTAGTTGAGTTGACTCGGTAAATGACTTAAAAATCCAACTTCTGATTCTAAGTGCCAACTAGATAGAAAGGCTTTTCCCACTCAATATTACTCAACCTTCATTGTCATCTTCGACAACTTCTCCTATAAATTGAAATAAAAGTTCAAAAGTTGAAATATAAGTTCCATAATTCCTAATATATACTTGTATATTCAGTTGCAAGTATTTTAAGTATCATGTTGTAATGAGTGATTTTTTTTAATTATATGGCTTTCATTTGAAAATTCTAGTCTGAACTTTATAGCCGTTTTCTTGACCATTTAGGAAATTTATTGCACAAAAAGCCTCATTTACGCTGGCTGGTATCATAGACATTTGTTTCTCTTAATTCTATGTAAAAAAAAATTAGAGGTCCAGTATTTAAATCATTAACTGTTACTAATGAAGGTTGGACATGTCATAAACATAATCAGACTATAAAATAGAAATTATAGGAGAACAAACCAACTCATTCACTTGAAATAATTATCTTAGGCTATGTAAGCCTTATATGCTCAATACTATAATTGGGATGTCTTCATTTTTATTGTCATTGTTTCAATTTCTGAAAGACCATTTTTTATTCTTGTATGAAAACCTCTTTCTTTGCAAGTTCCTAGCATGGGTTTCTTGTGCTTCTCTTGAGAAAATAGTTTTTTTTTTTTCTCTCCTGACAGAAAATGTTACTTTTAAAATAAATATGCCTCCTCCAAATGGTCATTTGACTCTTCTCCAAATGCTAATTACTTCAGGATCAAATACAGTGTTAACATTGTTGCCGATAGGGGAATGAGAAAGCCTCTTTACACATCAGCGAGACTGAAGAAAGGAGAGGTGCTGTACTTGGAAACACAATTTAACAGGTATGAAAATTGTTTAAATTGTGCGCAGCATAGATAGGGTGATTATTTATTGATTGAATTTGTCGCTCATTCCAACCTCCATTAATTATTTCAAAGGGTTTATTAGATGCTTTATCACTATTTTACCGAATCAATTTCTACATCAGGTGTTGTAACCAAGTTTTTGTTAATTTTTTGGCAAATGTGGCACCAATCAGGATGAATGAAATTTTATTTTATTAGAACTAAATGAAAATATGACACTAAATAGGACGCAATGGAGAAAAAGGATTCCTGTGGCCGACCCCACGTAGTGGGATTAAGGCTTTGTTGTTGTTGTTGTTGTATGAGTAAATTTTGCTCTTAAGTAACTGTTGAAATTGTTAATTAGCTCTCTGTTGGATGTTATGCTAGCTTTTTGTTAGCTACAATTTTCTTTCGAGAAAAATGTTAAAATGATCTCCTGACTCTTTACAAGCTCATTTTAGTCTCAAAGTTTATAAAAGTGTCAATTTCTAGGACTCTTTTAATATTGGTTGAAATAGTCTCTAGTGAGGACTATTTTAGCCCCCATTAAAATAGTCTGCGAACTAATTTAGCACTTTTATAAACTCTGGGACTAAAATGATCCCATGTAAATATTTAGGGGACTATTTTGACACTTTACTCATTTTTTTCTTTGTATTGCCGAAATATTCTTTTTGAGCTTTTCATAGCTTTGAATTTTAAGTTTTCTGTTTTGCATTGTTGGTCTTAGCTTTGAGTTCTACCATGTGCACATTTGGTCGGTCTTTGTAAGATTTGTGTGATTGGTTTCTATCCCTGGATTTGACTTGTAAACTTCTCCCGCTTTTTCATTATCTTACTCAACTCAGGTACTTCTTCCTTTGGGTAGCATTAGTTTGATAATAAGGCAAAATGGTACCTTCTTCTTTTTTATTTAAAATCCTTTTAGGAAAAGTACAGTAGTTTTAGGGTTTTATATTTACTTTAGATTTCCTCAGCACCTTAAATGACAAAATGCAGTTATCTGCAGTTAGCTTGTGCTCATCTGTGTGCCATTGGAATATCTTCAAAAGCATGCATATTTTCTGCATCAAGTAGGAAACTAGAAAAATAAATTAAGCGGCATTTATATACATTGCCACAATTCTATTGTATTTACATATCTCACGCCTAGGCTTTCATATTTAGACACATGGCACTCAAATCTTTAATATCACATTAAAAATATCACTTTTACCTCTTTTTAAAACTGAAATACACATTTTCATGCATACGTTTAAAGCACCAAGTGCTTTGAAAGTAAATATAGAAGTTTAGGTGTGAAATATGTAAATACATAAGAATTGATATGCTACGTAAGTAAATTTTCATAAATAAATGAGTAGGGAACTAGAAAGATATGCCCTGATGTGACCAGTGAATCTGCATTTTCAATAAAGTAAAATAATGAAGTTATTGAATATGACAAACTATATCCTTCATATTAACAATATTCTTTGCTATGTTTTCAATTTGTTTGTTTTTCGTTTGTTTGTTTTCGTCGCAGGTATGAGCTCTGCTTCAATGGGGAGAAGGCCTGCCTTAACAACGCATCCACATCATTACAAACTCGAGAATTTCACGAAAAGCATCAGTGTCACAACTCACCTGTTCAAGCATGTGATTGGAACGAAATTGATGGAAAAAATGTAGTAGACATGTTTCGTTGGTCGCGTTGTAAAAAAGCTTTTCCTGAAAACATGATGCGGTCCATTGGCATCCCATTACCCACCGAGCATCTTGTTGTAAGACTACTTATTTTACATGTCATTACTTATTTAGCATCTTGTGGTATTTCTTATTATTTGAAGGTTTTTCTTTTTTATAAATCAAATGTAGTTATAATGTAGATATATGCAAAATTTTAAGTGCTCCAAATTTTTTAGGTGAGCTATGCCTATTTGGAGTGTAGATTGTGCGGTCATGTAGATTTTACTTTTCTGCATTTTATTGAGGAAGTGTACATGAAGATAAACCAAGTGAGCTCGGCTAAGGTCGATGTTAAGTGAGCAATACTCAAATATTGTCTATGAGCATAAATGTAAAAAGTGAAGTTTAGTTGTTAGATATGTAAATACATAAGAATTGGGTCGTTTGTATGTAAATGCCCATTTTTATAATTTTTTAGAGCCTTTTTGAGCTTGCAGATAAATATGCCTCCTTGCTAATAAGCGATGGGGATTGGGCCATATACACATTGTCAATTAGAGTGCTGGAGGGAGGCATTGTTGACATAGTTGGTGAAGACTAATTTTTATTGATGACGATGTTGAGAATAAGGCTAAGTCTGGCATGTTTTGAACATGTTAATATTAGCCCATCATAGACCAATAAGATTTTGTGATGAATTGAATTATATTGGATCCAACATGCCTGTGCTGTATAGACATGAAGCTCTTTGGACATGGATTGATGCCACTGTAGGTCTTTGTTGTCTTGGGTTTTTGTCAAGGTCAATTTATTGTTTGAAGGTGATCTTGGAGCGATAGTTTATCAATGGTTTTGAAGACGCTAGTTTTCTCATGATAGCTTTTCTATGGGTATTGGAAGGTGTATCAAAGGTAGAATTGGGTTTGATGTGAGGAGCTAGTGTTATTTTTGGGTCTTGCTAATTAGATGTTGGGAACGAGTTTATTGGTGTTAAGGCCATGATTAGATGAGTTTTTTTTTAGTTATGGAGTTTGGCTTAACTGGTGGAGTGGTTCAATTAAATGGTTAATGATAGTTGGTAGCTTTTTGTGAACAAATTGTGGTTTGCACAACTTATTGGTGGTTAATGGTTGGTTACAATGGAGTCGATTTCCAATGAATTTAGAGTTTGGTAATGGCAGGGAGGGAGTCAATGATAGTGTCAACTGTGGCGATACAAGGATGAAGAACACAATTGAATATGATTAATCTAGGACTTGATCGACTTTGTTGTAGGAGGAACTTTTCTGGGTTGGCACAATTAAAAAGAAAAAAAAATTACTTTAACAAACCAAAAATGATGACATTTTGTGTGTGACAGTATCACGATAGATATTTGCACTTTGATTAAGAGAATATTCTAGAAGGATGGGATGGAGTGGGGTTAATTTTATGAGATTTATAAGGTTGTAGCCAAGGCTAGTGTAGATGCCGAAAATCCAGAAGTTATTGGTAATTGAGAAAGTAATCAAACAGACATTCAATTGATTTGCTAGGTGGTTGCAACTTGCAAGAAAGTCATGCATCCAATAAGGGAAGTGATTAACGGGAGAGCAAGGAGGGATCAATCTCAATAAAATGATGGAATAAAATGATGGTGACAACATTCAGAACAACATTGTGTTTAGGGGTGAGCAGAAGTGTAACGAGTTGGGAAATTTTATTTGTACTAGTTGATGAAAATGAGGGAAGACAGCAAGAAATCATATTTTCTTTTGATGGGATAAAGCTGTATGTTTTTGGTGAAATAGTCTGCATATATTGCATGGTTTTGAATTCATCAGAAATTACTAGAGAATTGCATTTATCATTAAATTTAATTCTAGGCTGGGACGTAGACTCAATATTAAAAATGAGAAAGTGAGTTCATGAATTTTCGTTGAAGTACAATTATTACAATAAGGACATAGATAATGATGTTTAGGGTTTAGGGTTTAGGGTTGATGCTTGGAGTTTGCCTTGTTGAAGAGACGATTGGCATGTAGTGAAGTGGTAGGTAGGACAACATTTAGCTGTCCGGCTTTGAACATAAAAAAATTGATAGTATCGAAGGCATGGAATGGTGGGAGGCGTGCCTACAGCTTTGATGGTGTTGTGAGGTGGCATGAGTTTCAAGATCGTACAATTGACTTGGTATAGGAAGTATAGGGAGCCGAAGTTTTGAAGTCTAAACTAACATTTTGGGTTGGCCATGTTGGTTTTAGTTGAGTTGTTCCTGATCAAAGTTGGGGTAGTCACCTCTTATTCGTGACTGTAATATAGCCAAAGATGATCAAATTTTCATGTAGCTCATCAAAGGATAGGTTTAGTTGAAGTACTTAAATTGCCATGACTATAATTTATCTTTGCAACAATGTATTCCATTTTCATGGGTTTACCTATGATGGCAAGTTCATCGATTTGGATCATGATTTCCATCATGATATTAAAAGCGCTAAACTAGAGCCTTTGCTGATGTTTTCGAGATGATTTTTGAGTTGTAGAAATGAACACACAATGGGCTTGCATAAATCGTGGATAGAATTCTCCACACTTCTTGAGATAACAAAATATTAGGAATGAAGGGAACTATACATGGTGCAACCAAATGATTCAATTGAGAATGTGTTGACCGTGTAGTATCCATTGATATGCTTTCATCAACAAAGTCAAAGAAACTTTGGATGACAACCATGAACTCGGATTTTACCGTTAGCGATAATTGGCGAAGATTGTTTGAATGGTGTTGGGGTTGATATGTTGAATAAAGATCGATTATGGAGGGATATATAGATGTAGTGATGTTTGTGAGAATAGATCGTGTTTCGTTCTTGCTAAAAGAGTTTTTTGATGCTGTAGGAATAATTGTTGTGGAGATCAATGTTGAAGGAAAAATTGGTCGGGGATGGGACGAGCTGCTTCGCAAGAAGGGTTGGTGGCTCGCTCGAGGGCAGCTAAGTGGGATGGAGCGATTTTGGATCAACACTTCGATACTATAATGAATATGAATATGAGAGAATAATAACAATTTTATTTTCATTGATTGGGTAACCAACTATTGCAAGTTTGCTCCTTCAAATCATGCACATTGTATGAAGCATTGCAATACTTAACATACATTGATAGTGTTCATTATACATACTAATTCAAACTACTTTCTAGAAGTAAATGCAATACATTGGAAACTCAATGGAATTCCAAATAATTGCAAGAATTAAATATAATAATTTATTTCTTATTATACTCTTTTGTCATTCCTTTGATGCATGATTGAAATTAATGTAGGTGGATTCTTTTGATCTTTTGATGTTATGGGTGATTTACATACATACCAGACAATTCTTATGTATTTACATATCTATCACCTAAAAATTGACGTATATACATTCACAACACTTTGGTTTCATAAACCCATGCAAAGTAAAAAAGATGTATTTTATTTCTAAAAGTTAATAATAGCGGTGATTGCGATGCTATGCTTATAAATATGAAAGTTTAGGTGCTAAATATGTAAATAAATAAAAATGGTGTGGTATTTATGTAAACCCTGCTTTATTTACTTATTATGTTGAATATT
>NEWO01000014.1:1968364-1991503 GCA_003013225.1 Phalaenopsis aphrodite
CGGATACGAAGAAAACTTATGATATCAAATTTTATTCAATAAACATGAAAAAAAATGATTAAATTACTAATTATAGTCGTGAGGCAAAAATAGAAATTAAAAAATGCTTTATGAAACTATATAATTTGAAATTAATGCAAAATTTTTAATTGTGCTGATTGTTATGTCGTAAAATTAAGGAATGTTTTTGTAAACCTGTTAATAAAATGTGGTAAAATATAAAATTTTGAACCTCTTAAATGTTATGATATAAACAAAGCCCAAAGTGATAGATAAAGACTCAGCATAGTATGAAACTTCTCTAAAAAATTATATCTAAATTGAACCTATTTTCAATTTTTATTTAGATAAATCAATGAAAAAAAATATTCCACATGCAAAAAAAAACACTCAAATATAGGAGAAATATTTGCGAACAGAAGACGTCAGCAGATGTTATGGGGGGGTTATATCAACGTTATTCTCCCTGTAACATCCATGTAACTTACATGTAACATACTTGTAACTTCTAATAAATTTTGCGCTTCTATTTTCATATATTTCTAGATTACAGGTAGGTTACAGATAATTACGAGGTTACTGAGGGTATAACACGAATATAACGCTATGAATAACCTCACTGACGTACGCAGCGCTGCATACGTCCGTCTTACGCACGCAAATTTTTTCCCAAATATAGCTATTTATATTAATATTTTATTTATATACTAATTTATTTAATCTATAACTGATTTTAATCTTTCTTACACGCCATGTTCAAGAAACATGATCTTACCTTTCATTTTTTAAGATTTCTCAACTTTCTTGTATTTTGTTGGTCTGAATTTGATATTTTAATCATTCCTCTTGCTACATATTGAAACTGTTATTCATGTTATCTTTAATAATAATGTTGGTAAAGTGGTCAATGTGTAAATATAAAAAGTAAGGTTCAGGTGTTAGATATGTAAATACATAAGAATTGAGTGTTATGCATGTAAATGCCCCAGTTATTTTCACATTGTTAATCCCTAATTGGCTTTAAATCCACATCTAATCTCCGCCTGAATTAGCATTCCAATCCCTATCACCATCAATTGAGTGGATCAAACTCTCACACCCTACAAACAATCAATCACAAAAAAATGCTGGGTCATTTACATACATACCCACCTAATTCTCCTTTATTTACATATCTAACACCTAAATTTTACTTCGTACATTTATATGACTTAAATCTTTCAGATCACATCAAATAAACCATCATTTTAATTTTTGAAAAGTGAAATTCACATTTTCATGCATACACACACATTAGTACGTTATATATATGTAAATGCATAGGAATTGGGTGGTATATATGTAAATCTCCCACAAAGATACAAATAGATTAAAAGTTATTACGTGCGTGCGGACACCGCAACAAGCAAAATTTGCATGCGTTGTCCGATCTGCACCGTCAAAAAATTTAAAGTGGGCCCCATTCTAACAAAAAAAAGATGGATTTCAGTGGTCTAGATCAGACACCGCACACAAATTTGCGTGTGATGTCTGTACGCAATAAGTGCTCTAGATGAAAAATTATTACGTGCGGTTACAAGAATTTGATGCTCAACATAAATGAAAACAAGCATCAACAAATTTTGAGATGCCCAACAAACTTCTCTCCAATTCTAAACAACAATGTGCTCATTACAATTGTTTATCAAATTGAATGTGGATGGCAGATGCAGTTTTACTCTTAATCAATGCAGAAACATATTAAAAATTAACTCACAAATCCAGAAAAAGCCATTCGCCGAAAGAAAATTTGAATGAGGGGGATTTATTTGCATACCTCACACCTAAACTTTCATTTACGCACATAACCCTCAAATCTTTAAAGACAAAATTACATACATAGCACCCAATTCTTACAAATTTACCTATCTCACACCTAAACTTTCATTTTTACACAAAAAACACTTTACCAAAGGATGAAAAGAGATAATGAGTGCTACTTTCCATATGATATTTGTAATTATGAAAGTTCTGGTGTGATATGTAAATATGAAAGTTTTCAAGCATCATAGGTATAAAGCAGCAAAGTGCTAGGTATGTAAATATGAAAGTTTAGGAAGAATTGCGAGCAAGGTATGTAAATTTCCCTTTGAATAAATCCACTTACCAGTCAGATTTATTCTAAGTAGAAGGTGGAATTTTCCATTGGTGAGGCACTGGCCCAATATCATATATGATTTCTCTGTGGCAAGACCAGACCAGCTTGATTGCTTCAGGTGTTCCTATTCCTGCACCTCTAGGATCACCAGCTGGTCCAAACCTGGAACAAGGTTGTCCCCAGTTAATATGCTGATTCTGGATAGAAAAGGGTTGTTAAATCTCAAAATGGTTCCCCACAATTAAAATTTTGGCAAAATAGTTCCAAATTTTGTAGTGTTCAGATTTAGTCCCCCATCTATTTAAAATTGATGTCAATTAGCCCTTTTTTTTATAGTCAATGAAGTAAGTTGAGATTATTTTGATTAATTTTTAATACTTGAGGGACTAAATTAGAGTAATTACAAAACTCGTGGACTAAATCGATCACATATAAATAGTTGGAGGATCATTTTGGGATTCAACTTTTTAAGAGAAAGATGCATTTACGTACATAGCACACAATTCTTATGTATTTACAAATTTCAGACCCAAACATTTATATTTATACACATAGCAATCAAATTTTTAATATCACATCAACAATATATTATTATCACTTTTTAAAAGTGAAATACACATTTTCATGCATAGGGTTAAAACGCCAAAGTACTAGTGTAAAAAAATATGAAAGGTTAGGTGTGAGACATGTAAATACAAAAGAATTGTGTTATGTATGTAAATTTCCCAGAAATAGAGCCTTTGTGGAGCATATATTTGCCATACCAATGGTTCTGAGGAGCGCCGGTTGTTCGAGCCCTGATGCCGGCGTATGTCGTCCCGTTAATGGACTTTCCAAGAACTTCCTGCAAAGAAGATTCATGGCAACAGCAAGACTTAAAACTGCACAATTGAGTATAAATGCATTTTTCGTCTGTGAGGTGTGGCATAAGCCTTAAGGAGTTCAAGACAGGCGTTAAATTCAAGAAATTATGTAAAATAACAACAATTGTATAAAATTCAAAGTGTGAATTAATAAAAAACATATTAATATTCTAAAATATTAACAAATTTAAAAAGTAACATAATAACATTCTAACTAAATAAAGAGTAATAAATTACACTGTAAGAAATAACATGTTAATATAATAACTACAAAAAATAAAGTATGACAGGCCATATAAATATTAAAGTATCAAAGAATGCTAAGATATCAAAATTAAATACTAAAACATCACAATATAACAAATAAAATAAGTTTGACACAAGTCTTTGTCTGTCACTCGTGCTACCACCCACTTAAGTAATAATACAAGTCATCAACATTTAAACTTTTAAGTTCAAAAGTTACTCATCTCCCAAAGGATTTTCATAAGAATTGTTGATCTCACCTTATCCTCAATCATATCAATATTCTCCCATTCCTCTTCATTTATAATCTCAATTATTTTTTTTCCAAATAAATAATAGTCAATAAAAATAAACTATATTGACAGTTACAACTTTTAACTATATAAACTCTTATGGATATATTTTCATTTATTTCATTTTACTTAGCATGTGAACCAATGAGATATATTGATATTATTTTTGGCTTTTTGTTGAAAAATATTGCATATAACCTCAAAAATTTGAGACAAATTGAAAGGTGAAGTGCACCTCATCCAAGGTGAGGCATACCATGAGACAATAAGGCGTAAGCCTTAGGATTTTTTTGTAAAAAAATGCTAAGGTGCTCCTCTTGTCTTGCCCAATATTAAAAAGGGCAAGAGAAACATAAGGCGATTTATTCATTTGGGCGATTTAAATAAATACACGACAATTTTTATATATTTACTTATCTAACACATAAATTCCAATAGTTACATATATAACACTCAAATTTTAACACCAATCAAAAATAGCAATATTATTAGCTTTTAAGTGAAATAAACATTTTCATGCATATGTTTTGATATGATTATGACACTGAAGTTCTATAAAAGTAATATCAAAGCTTAGGCATTAAATATGCAAATACATTAGAACTGTGGTATGTATGTAACTTTACCCTATTTATAATCAAGCTTTTATGCATGACACTAGACATGTATATAAGAACATATGTTTGCAGGATTAAATATATAATGTTTTCCGGATTAAATTTAATGCTTAGGACAGGCTCCCATGGAGATTGGATTCAACCAACCTATAGCAGGCTTGGATTAGAACAAAATAAGACCAAATTGTTTAACTCGAACAATCGTTAAAAGCCCTCCCATACTGCACTACTATAAGCATGTACTACTGTCCATTTCAGAAGTGCAACTAAAATAACATAGACAATTTGTCTACCAAAACAAGATTCTTAATTTTAGATCATGCAATGGTGATTAGTTATGTTCTTGTCACGCTCTGCATAATGCAGTGCTTCTTGGCATTTAATTATTTGGGGCATACCACCCAAATATTATGCATTTATTATTTATATGTTTTACATTTATACCGCCCAAATCATTCATATCACATCAAAAATATAACTTCAACTTGTAACTGTGAAATACAAAATTTTTTTGCATATCAAAGGCGGTATATAAGAAAAATTAAAATTTATGTGTTAGATATGTAAATACATAGGAATTATGTGGTACGCATGTAAATCTTTCTATTAATTTTTTAATTAAAAATGTAATTCACGTGTAATTGTTTCGTATCCTGCATGGTAGGAAGGGAAAGGAACCTTTCTATTGTGGATAGGCGTTGTTAGAATAGATTAAGATTGGTCCTGTACCATTCTCAACTTAACTTGGACTATGAGGAGTCTATAAACAATTGTCCGAGGCAAATAAATTACAAATTTTACTTTGAATGAAATATATCATCTAAATTTTAAATCTTCGAGTTTAGATACAAAATTCCTTTGAATGCAATACAAATACAGTTAAGTGATTCAGAGGGAAGTCATCTTCTTGTAACAAAGCCCAATTTTCTTTACGTCGGTTTTCTTTTTCTTCCTTTTTTCTTTCTTTCTTCTACATGATATGTTATTGGCTAGTTTGGTTCTATTGATTTTCCTGCTACTGTTAATGTTTTCATTAAAAGAAAGTGAATTGTTAGAATGATTATTAGCTAATTACATACGAATCCTCAATTTTTCATACTAAGCATCATAATAATTAAAAGCATTTACTTACCACTCAATTCTTAAGAATTTACATATCTAACAGGTAAATTTTGCTTTTTTACATTTGAAGCGCCCAAGCCTTTCATATCATACCAACAATATCACCATTTTAACTTTTAAAAAGTGACACCTTCTCATGCATAGATAAGGTGGTATGTATGTAAAAATTGAAGTTTAGATGTTAGAAATGTAAACCTATATGAATTGAGTGATATGCATGTAAATCTTCCTATTAATCCCGAGTCATATTAGCATGACAACAGGAAATCATAATCCAGTCATATTAAATTATTGTGCCTCTCAGACAGGCCTTTAAAGAAATGTATGTTTCTCATAGCATGCGATACTTGACCAAATTCTCAGAAAACGATCATTTTCATCATGGACGTTTAAAAACGAAAAATGTACTACAGAGGCAATTCTAAATAAAAATCCAAACTACCTACCATTAGCATGTTAACAGAGCCTTATAAGATCAATGGTTAAAATTTTTAAATAAAAATGACAAACTTAAAAATCAAGTGGCAAAACAGCCCTAAAACCGTTTACATAGGGTCATTTTAGTCCAAAGTATATTAACATGTCAAATTAGTCCCCTCACTTTTCTAATATAGGCTGAAATTGAATCTAATAATGAGTATTTTTAGGCCACATTAAAGGAGGGGAGACTAAATTGACATTTTTATATACTCTGGGACTAAAAGGAACCACTACAAAGAATCAAGAGATCATTTTGATATTTTTCTTGCTATAAATCATACCTGTAAGAAAAGTGGATCGTTAGAAACAACAGCAGCTGTCAAATGCGCATGCATCCTTTCACAAGCCTCCAACACAAGTGTTAGCTGGTCCTGCTTGTATTGCGTGATAATCTGTTATTGGAAGTACTATTAGAATCACCCATAAAATAATACAACCTCACGGAGTCATTGCATGGTTGTCGATACAAGGTAACATTTCTAACATGTAGCAAGTAACAAAAACGCTAGCAATAATATTCATTATTTTAATCATTGAATCTGACTAGCCGGTCCCCCAACTAATTCGGTATATGTGTGAACAAAATTGAATAATCCGGTTGATACCGGAGTTAACCCAAACAACGACTATGACACCACAAATTTTTTTTGTATTTAAAAACAAATACAATGACGAATCCTTACAACAATAACACATAAACAGTAAAAGATATAACACGTAAATGACAAATGGGATAACACGTGGTAAACAAAATTGCAAATGCAGAATTGGACTAAGCATGAGCAGAAACAGTCCTGTATGGTGGCGGATCCGGCGTGATGGTGAGGAATGGAAGCTGAAGACTCGCTGGAAGCGATGTGAGGAGGGTAGCAGTGGACGAGCGGCGAGGGAGCCCTGGAAGGCAGAGCGATATGCTAGAGAAGGTCGCAGGGGAGGACCGGATTGTGAGGAGGTGTGGTCAGGTGGTGTGATGGTCAGATGGAGGACTTCAAAGGGTTGGCGGCCTGCTGGTGGAAGCGGGGTGGTTCAGTAGGGGCTGACGGGAGTGAATCAGTGGTTGTTGTGGAGAACCTGCGGGACTAGCAACTTGTGGGAGGAGACCCGCACGATAGGAGCGGTGCTGCAAGGTTGTTGGGAACATGGTAAAGTGGGGAGGTAGTTACCACCTCGGTGGGGTACAACCGAAGCAACACCTGACACAGAATTCAACTCTGAGAAGAGAAGGCAGATCTAGAATCAGAAATCACAAAGAAAAACACTTGTTAAACCTAAGAAAATAACATGCATAAATAGGGAGAAAGGGAAGACAGCAAAGGCGAGATTTTAAAAAGGAAGGTGAAAAATGGAAGGATTGCAACGGCAAGGAGCGAAGGCAGAAGAATAGAGCATGGGGGAGGAGGAAAGCGAAGTGAATGACTTGAGGCAGAGGGAATGAATCAAGCACATTATGATACAGTAAACTGGTCCGGTCCAGGGGAAGGTCTGAATTGGCTCCGTGTTTTGTCCGGCCCACGGGCTGCGCTCTCGGAGTTGAGGGAGCTTCAACATCAGTTGTTAAAGCTTCTGGGTCCTCATAGTATGGAGTGAGATCCACTGCATTGAATGTAGCCCGAATTTTGGCGTGACCCAGTAGATAAATTTTGTAGGCATTGTCATTTAGCCTTTTAAGTATGTAGAAAGGTCCGTCGGCTTTGAGTTTGAGTTTCCCGTGTGTTCCCACAAGAAATCGCTCTTTCATAAGGTGGATCCATACAATGCCTCCTTTAAAGGTTACCTTTTCTCATGGATTTGTTGTCATGTTATATTTGTGGTTTTGTTTAGAAATTATTTTACCAACTTCCTCGTGGAGTTGTTGAATTTGGTAAGCACGTTCAGTAGCATCCTTGTTGATATCTGTTGGGCATAGAAGTGGAACAAACTCAAGGGGTGTAATTGGGTTGTTGTCGTACACAATTTCAAATGGTGTGTCCTATAGTCTAGCTTGAGCGAGAATGAGATCCCATTGTTTGATGTTTTCCCAACAACGCATCGAAGAAGATTCTCAAAGCTCCTATTAAATACTTTGGTCTGCCAATCCGTCTGAAGATATGTTGTAGAGCTAAATTGGAGTTTAGTGTTTAATTTGCTCCAGAGGGTCTGCCAGAAGTAGCTCAAGAATTTAATGTCCCGATCGGAAGTAATGGTCCTGGGAATGCCGTGAAGCTGAACGATCTCACGGAAGAATAAATCGACAATATGAGATGCATCTAACGTGTGGTGGCAGGCGACGAAATGTGTCATCTATAAAAAACGGTCAACTACGATCATGACAGAGTCATAATTCTGTGTCGTAAACCTATGACAAAATCCATGCTAACATCGACCCAAGCCACCCAAAAATTTTTTCCCTTCTATCTCTTCATTTCCTTTTCCTTCTTTCCCTTCTTATCTTGTCTTCTCCTTCTTTAATCTCTTGATTCTTTTCCAAAACACTTCTGATCATGCCACCACGCCGATATGCGTCGGACCCAACCCGGAAAGAAATACATCGATAGATTTGTCGCTTGCAACAACAATTGGCCGAGATGGACAACTGAACTCAGGGCGGCATTACCCTCGATCGTGACATCAAGAGTCGAAGAGACCGCGACGGCGACCTAAATTCTTTTCACCGCGATGACATCAATGATGATGAATATCACCCATGTCGTTTTGGCATTCACTATCAAAGGAGGCCACGAGAGAAACTCATGTTCAACATCTACCAGGATTTCGGCATCAAAACGGGCCTATAGGAATTCGACAAAAGCCATGGACCCCAATGTCTTCATCAACTAGTTGCAAGCGATCGAACGCATCTTTGATTACAAGGAGGTACCTGAGGATAAACGAGTTAACTTTGTTGCATAGCAAAACCGCGAACAACAAGCAAAGGCCTGGAAAAGAAACAAACTCAAGATAATGAAACTATCCCCTCAAAGCATATATATGATGATCATGGGAGCTTCTGGCCATGGTACTGTAGCAGATACAGTACTGCGGTCGCATACTGTAGCTGTTATAGTAACCGCGGTTCACTTTCAGGTTTAATTCCCTTTCCTATTTGATTCTCCTACTCTAATTTCCCCTTCCTAATCAGTCCCTCCTTTCATAATAGTATTGCATTTCCAACTCCTGTTTTTCCTGTCCATTCTTCTTTAATCCTTGCTTATTTTCTTTACTTACCTAGTCTAGTCTCTACTCCCATCTTGTTTATAAATGTTGTGTGTTGATTGGAGGATTTTATGAGTGCACATTTATGTGTGTTGCCTTCGGGGCGTTCTTCCCCCTGGTGGCTATAGCCGACAACGAGAAGGTGCTCTAGCTATAACTAGTTTGAGGTGGTGATCATTTCCAAGGGTCCGGGTGGTGCTCCAACTGTAGCTTGACACCAACGATACATTTATTCTTCTGCAACCCCTCTGGCCCCATTTCCAACAGCCGTAAACCACCTTCCGACTGTTGTCCAGACCACGCCATCCCCCTTCCGAGTGTTGTCCAGCCCACATCACCCTCTTACGAGTGCTCCCCAGGCATCCGGCTGCTGTCTAGACTACCTTTTGCTGCTGCGCAGCCATCCGGCTGTTGTCTAGACAACCTCCTGCTGCTGCCCAGCCACCGACACATGTTATAGCTGCTGTCCAACCCTTCAAGTATACTGTTTCCTGCTGTCATCCGGCCCACAACTCTCTTCCAACAACCACAACCCCTCCCCTACAGCCTCCAGCCACCTTCCAACCCACTTCCAGCAACCGCAGCCCTTCTCTTACAGCTGCCTGCCACCATCCAGGCATCTTCCAACAACCGCAGTCATCTCCCAGCGGACACCATTCCCTCTTGCCGCCTCCCCTCAGCCGCAACCATCTTCCATCAACCGCCAACCCACTGCCAACAGCCTCCATCCTCGTTGTCAGCCACGGATATTTTTCCTTGTCCATGTTGTTCATTTTTGTTTGTTGTTACTTCCTGCTTTTAAGTGTCATGTTTGTAATTCATTTGGAATTCAGAGAATGTATTTCCATTGTGGTTTGGGTTTCGTCCAGTATCACCGGTTTTGGATGACCCAGTCATTTCTAATATTGATCAATTTTTAGCTTTTGATTTTGATCGAAAAACTAGAATAAAAGATTTCTATCAAAAAATAGATGAAATAATTAAATTAATGTCCAATAATTTAGGTTTAGAACCATATTTAAAACCATCAAAAGTGGACATCCTAAATTAAAATTGTGCATATTGAATTGATGAAATATCATTATTGTGTCATTATTATATAATTTAAATTATATTAAAAAAAATTAATATATATTACATCATCTGATACAACCATGATTGAACTATTAAATTCTGAACCTTTTCATCTTTAATGAATGAGAAAGCTTGAGCTCCTATTTGTATTTCTTTTTCTGCACTTATGTTACATTATCCAAATGTAAAAATAAATAATTAATTTAAAAAAAACAAATGATCTACAGTGGATATCTTAGTTTTCCATTTAGCCGTTGCATGGCATTCTCTCTTCTCTACCCAGCATGAACACATACACACTTCAGATGGATTGGCTGCCACATGATTTGATTCTCAATCTACAAAAACTAGACAAAACCAAATGAACAAAAAAAAAAGGTATGCAACTATAATGTAAAGAATTTGGCACTGAGCGTTCTATGGTAGTCCAGCATGTGCCATGGGACAAGCTATGTACAGTCCTAAGGGCCTTGACCAACCATGACTGCACTAAGACAAGCCTAGAAAACAAAAGAGGTATTTGCATACATACCACACAATTCTTATGTATTTACATATCTAACACCTAAACATTCACATTTACATGCATACCAATCAAATCTTTAACGTCATATCAAAATTATCACCATCACAATCTTTTAAAAGTGGATTTTACATCTGTTCATGCATACGTTTATGACACCTAGGTGTTATAAGTGTAAACATCAAACTTTGGGTGTTAGATATGTAAATAAATAAAAATTGTGGTATGTATGCAAACTTTCCAAAAAAAAAAAAAAGAAAGCTTGCCTTGAAACTCAGACATGGTTATCAGGACAAGAGCTTCCAACAAATAAGAACTTGACCAGAGAGCTGAAACTAGTCTTCCATTGACTAAGTATGCCAGTGATATATTATGAACAATTGAAAGCGATAATATGGTAGCAAGCTCAGCTTCTACAGAGTATAGATTCTTTGCATTACCTGGAATGGGCCAAAAAGCTCTGTTGTAACTAGCTCGTAATTCTTATCCTTAAGAATCTCATCAATCGGAATAAAAATGGCAGTTGGTTTCAAAGCACCATAGATTTTTGGAATAGAATGATTCTCCAAGGGCTGGCCTCCAAAAAATAACTTTGATCCTGGTATTTCAAGTAACTTCTCAATGTGTTCCACCATTCGATCTGTTGTAACCTGTGGAAGATAAGCTAAATAGCAGTCAGAGCAACATCAACCTTCAGGAATTTACTTCGATTGACCATACCAAAGATATTTTGGTTACATTGAACTTACACATTTCTTACTTGTGCTCCGCATAAGGTAGAGGTACCATTTTACAAAATGGAAAATGTAATTTACATACTAACCAATATACAATGCAGCAAAGTAAAAAATCTAATAAAAACCTGTAAAAAATTTTCAAACTTGTCTCTTATTCTCTTGCTTTGAAAAAATCTCGCTAATCAATGTCGTAGAAGTTATTCTCAGTTTCCGTGAAAATAATTTAGTACATGAAGCTCCACTTACCAAATTCTTTATGGTAAATCTAGACGATACTTATGTAGGGCGATATGAAGTTTTGAATTTAAAGATATTCTCGTTTTTTTTAAATGATAGATAAGTATATGCAGCATTCCTGAAATCAAACAGTATATACAGTATTCCTGAAATCAAACAGTTAGCATTACTTTTAGCTTTGAGGAATGAGATAGAGGGGCTTACTGTAAGAACAGGCCCTATTGTTAAATCTTCCAATTTTCTTCTCTCAGCAAGCTCTTTCATTTGAGGAACAAGCGAACTTGAAGCCCAATTCTGCACAAGGTAAAATAAATTTTTTTAGTGTTTCACGGTAAAACTCTTAAATAAATAAAAGTTGTAAAGTTAATAAGGCCTCAAGTGAATCTAAAAATTTTATAAGAAAAATAAAAGATCGGAAGTAAATATGAAGTCAAATAACTATCCTATCACAGCAGTTAGACATGGTAAGTAATAAAAATAAATTTATCAAAAACAGGGATATTTTTGCTCTTAAGAACAATTGGAAATATTCAAAAGCCAAAATGGATTATTATAAAAAAAAGGAGAAAATCTTAAGTAAATCTTTTCTATAGTAGAGATATTCTTAATCTATAAAGATATAAGTGTATATAAATATATAACATATCAATAGTGACATAAGAAGAAATGAAGTTTTCCCCGTTACATGGTATCAGAGCCTCATGCCTATCGTTTGAATTGTTCGTCAGCGTAGTCTACGTGATATGAATTGCCGTTCGGATGGCTCGTCTTCCTTGTTTGGATCATAGTGTCATCTCTGTAGTTGGAATTGTTCATCAGCATCACGTGGTTTCAATTGCTAGTCTAGATAACTCTTAGGCTTTATCTGAGTTGCTCGTCAAAGTCAATGGGATTAGGAAATGAACATACGAATGTCAACTTCATCGTCATCTGGAAGCTCATTGTTCTATTATGACTTAGTTAGGAAGAAATTGGGTTTGCATTGTTTTATCTGCTTCGACTTTGTCTTCAGCTTCCAACAGAAAGCGACAAGGTTTGCATCATCTTCGTCTACCTTCGACTTTGTTTTCAGCTTCTTCGTCCGGAAGCCATTCGCCGGCTTCGTCTTCGGTTGCCATAAGGGGAGGGATTGCGCTTCATCTCCGAGATGATCAAGATCGACCAGAGCTTCTACTGCTTCTCTGTCAAACACCTTGTCTGTGTCGTCGTGTGCCATTGTGTTAAGGAGTCCATCCATAAGCGTGATTCGACTAATTATTTTTCCAGCATCATTTTGATCAGTTGTTTCAGTCCTTTTGAATATTTGATAATACTTGTGACTATGGAACAGAAAAATGTTGTGATAAGTTTGATTCCATCAGTAGCTAAAATTACGAATGAAAAGTTAAATAAAGCCAATTATTTTAATTGGAATAAAAATGTGAGACTCAACTTAAGGAGTATTTCTCAAGAGAGTTGCCTCATTGATAATCCCCCACTTAAAACAGATTCGAATTATTCAGAGAGGATGAGAGTTAATGCCCAAAGGAACAAAAAATATTCTAAGGCATGAAAAAGGGCAAATAATGCACAATCAATCATTAAGATAGCCAATAGATAGGTGTATCACAACATTGATTCAAGCTCCCGGTGATGCATGGTCATTCAAAAATAATAACTGAAAATTTGGCATACCAATAGTGAATAAATAGTTCAAGATAGTAAAATTAGTAGCTTTATATTTTTTAAAATGTTTTTTCTTAAGGGGGCATTTGGGATCAATTTTATTTTTTTATTTTTTATTTTTTATTTTTATTTTTTTTAATATTGTTTGTCTTGATTTGAAATAGAACATGTTTGGCTATTTGATTAAAGTATGATAATTTTTAAAAGCACCCAAAACACTTAAAACTTATTTTGAGTGTTTTTAAAAATATATTAATTTGCTTTTAGAAACAAAAAAATAAAAACATGTAAAAAACACACTAAACAAACATTTTTAAAAACATAAAAAAATAAAATAAAATAAAATAAAATAAAAACAAAATTAATCCCAAACAAGCCCTAAGTGTCCATTTGGTTGCAAGTGAGATTTAGAATATCAGAACTAGTTGAATAGAAAACTAATATATAGAGGTTAAATTTATTGCCAACCAATTTCTGAATCTACAAATCTTCACCTTCAATCACTATGATGGTTTGGTAGCAAGGAAAATTATGTCGAAAAATTATAAAATAATTAAGAAACTAAATAATAATTATGTAAATACTTATTTATTACTTAAAAAACAGTAAGATACTAATGAAATTAATTACCAAACTAATCATGGCTATGTTTGTCAATTAGCTCAATAAAATTACTTCAAATTATAACCTTGACTGTCAGATTCTGTAAATAACCAGGAGCCCATTAATCAGTAGTTGTTTATTGTAATGTTAATTATTTTTTGTTAGCAACAGGGTTATATATCAGTTAATTACTGTAATAATTGCTAAATAGATAATATTTTACTCGAAACAAAGTAATAGTAACTTTAAAGATACTACAAAGATTAGTATTTATTTAAAAATTAAAATAAATAATAATTTTTTGCACTATAACGAAAAATAATTAGTAATAGATCATCTAAAAGACTTAAAAAAAAGTTTCATTGATGAATCATACTCTAATTAACATAATAAATAAGAATTAAATCTGTAACTGTGACTAAATAATTTGACATTAATAGGAAATTACTGTTATTAATGTATTAATTTATTAAATAATTGTATAAATAAACATCTCCCTCTCCCCCACCCCTCTTTTCTTCACTTGTAATCACTAAGGCGCCGCAGAATGCTATAACTACTAGGTTTTACATCTATTTCAGATTGGGGCATTTACATTCATAGCACCCAATTCTTACGTACTTACATATCTGACACCTAACCTTTACTTCTTACATTTATACCATGCAAAACTTCAATATCACATCAAAAATAGCACTATTTTAACTTTTAAAAAGTGAAATTCGCCTTTTGATGCACAGGTAAGGTGGCATGATGCAGGAGCTTACAGCGGGATTCCGCAAACTGCCATTCAATCTCGTGATCACGAAACTATAAGGGAGCCACAAAGCCGCTCGATTTTCTTCTATTTATGCATATTTATTTCTTTTGATTTCTTTCTTATTAATTTCCTTCTAATTAGGTTATTTTCTATTAGGAGACTATTTATAAGTTTTTTTTTCTTGTTTTTAGGGAATTTTAATTTTGTTTGTGTTTTAGAGATTGTATCTCTAATTTCTACCCTAACTAGTGAAGTATAATTTTTCATTTGCAAGTGGTGTAGATGAAACTTATGCAAGAACAGGTGGTGAACCTTCTCGACCTCCAAACCATATCGTTTCATCATCTGCCTCACTATTTCAGTCGGGACAGCCACCGAGCATCATCTATCCCTTTCAAAATATCGTCGATCACCCATATTTTCATGACCTTACTATTTCACAACCACTCCCTGTCTAATCTGCTTCCCAAACTTCTAAAAGCTCTAGAATAGAATCATGATATATATGTAACAATTGAAGTCTAGGTGTTAGATATGTGAACATAAGAATTGAGTGGTGACGCGGAAGCACCCTATGTCGGATGAGGAAGCGATCAATCCCGATTTCCTTTTTGTTGGCTTTCTTTCTTATTATCCTTCATTCATTTTTAGTCATTTCTTATATATATATGTTGTATTAGGGTTTGAAAGTCAGTTTTTCATGTGTCTTATTTAGAACAGCCACCTGCATCCATTTTTCTAATGTATTCGAGAGAATAGATGGCGCTACGGCTATATCTCTCTCCTACTGGGTGAATATAATCTCAATCCCCTTTCGCATCTTCCCTGACGCTCCCAACCACCCTCCGCCGCTACAAAAACCCCTAAACGACACTTGTTTGTTGTTTTTCACTACAATTATCCAATTTCAGCACCTTCTTTCTCACTGCCACTGCCCCAAACAACCACCCCTTATTGTCTTCCAGCCCACAACCCTTCCACTACGCTATCCCAAACCTCCACTTGCTTCAAATGCAATTCCAGACCCTCCTTTTTTGTCCCAACCACCCACAACCCATTTTAGCCACCTAACTCCGCTCTCCCACCACCCACCCACCCCCCCCTCCCCCGCTCAACCCTGAATTGAGCTTTAGTGTGAGTTTGGGTCATGTTTGTTATAATTTCCCCTTCAAGTGTGTTTTGATTGTAACTGCTATTTGCTTTCAGTAATAATACTTATTTTTCCTATTGCGGTTTGGATTGACTCCAGAATCATTTGGTATCAGAGCTACTCTAACCCTAGTCATATTTTAGGGTTTCTGACGCTCTCCAAAAAAAATTTTCTTTCCCTCCACCCTACACACCACCTTCCACCTACCTACACCCAAAACCCTATCCACGCCCCTAAGGGGACAATTGCCTAAATCTTATCAAGGGTTTATCATGAATGAAAGACAACGGCTACTCTGCCAAGTGTTATATTGGCTCGATGTCATTGAGAAAAGAATCCAGGACGGGATCACCATCGACCAAAATAGTTAAATACATGAAGGAGAGCAAAAGGAACACCTAAATCTTCCAGTGAAGAAGACATACCACAATGCTTTGGGTACAATATTAGTGAAGGCCTAGAATTGAAGTGTCTATTAAAAAATACAAAGATGAGGTATCTGCTGAAGGCTTCAGAGATAACGTGTTTGTTAAAGGGGGAATTCTTCTTCAAGTTTCAATCTTTAGTCATCAGACACCTCGTTGTATTCAAAAGATCCGCTCAACAATATGCATCCACTTAAGGAAATCATCTGGAACCATTCTTCCTTCAAAGTCTGGTAAGTCCACCTTCACTCTCAGATTTTTGTATTCTCCAATAGGCACATCATCTCTGTAACGGGAGATGATGAAACGGGAGATGCAGCGGCAGCAACTACCTCGCATTACTGTCATGATATTTTCTTGAAGCTTCACTACCTGCAGCGAAAGGAGCTATTAGTAGAGTACAAGACAAAATTTATGTAACTTAGGTTGAAATGTGAGTTGAAGGAGACAGAAAAGCACATCATAGCCAAGTATTTGGTTGGATTGAAGTTTACCATCAATAGTGTGGTTCAACTACAGCCCTACTTGACACAAAGGGATGCGCAAACTTTAGCACTAAATGTGGAAAGACAATAGAAGCAAAGTAACAATCACCGCCGGTCAAACAGACCCACATTCTGAGTCTTTAGGAGGACCACGCCTTAGGGAGTGAAGCAGACTGGTCAGAAGCACGACAAGCCACTCCGAGTGAAAAGATGTCTGAGAAGAATAGCACGCCCACTATACTCCCACCTAGGAAATGTTTTAGGTGTCATGCTTTTATACATCACATCCAATTGGCCGATGAGCTCAACTGTGACTTTCACTGAGCAGGAGGTTGTGGGGGAAGTTAACAACGAGGAAGCAACTGTAGAAAAGGGCAACGAGTATCAGCTTCCATCAGATGAGAGCGAGATGTTTGTGGTTCGACGAGTCTTTCAGATTGAGACGCGGAGGGAGCAACATTGACTTCGTCATAATATATTATACACTCGTTGCACCGTGAAAGAAAATGAATACAACATCACCATTGATGGAGGTAGCAGCAAGAGTTCAGGGTCAGCACTGATAGTGGACCAGCTGAGTATCACCACTCAAACACATCCCCAATCATTATCCCGGAAATGATCGAAGAAGAATAGCAAGATCATCATTGACAGGAGGTGTCTCGTGGAGTTTTTGATTGAGAGCCAACTGCAGGATCAGGTTTGGTGTGATGTGGTGCCCGTGGATGTTTGGCACATTTTGCTGAGGAAAGCATGGCAGTATGATCGTAAGACTAAACATGAGGGGTACAGAAACACCTACTCATTCACCAAAGATGGCAAGTGCATAGTTTTTCTACCTTCTATGGAGTCTGAGATTATAGGCGCCCTAGCCAGCAGAGAAGCATCAAGAGGATCGATCCTAATGATGACAGAAGACTGGGAGAAAGAAGAGACGTTAGCAAACACATGACAACCAGTACAAAGAGAGTTTCAAGACATCTTGTTCGCCAGCTTACCACCTTGGCTGCAACCATTCAGGGAGATTCAGATTGTTCTTAACTCGAATAGACTTGAAGCAACCTTAAGTTGCTTTTGGAGAAGTATATATGTGACACACAAACTTAGTTCAGTCCAGTTATGAGCTCCCACAAGATTGGACCTACACGGATCGTTGCTCACAAATGGCGACAGCTCCTCAAGTGTTTTGGGAGACAGTGCAATCGTCGGTGGGATCTGGAAGCATCTAGGGCAGCAATTGAAGAGATTTCAGCAACAAGAGGTTGCAAAGCTTCATCACCAGCAATAGACTGATAGAAGCTTCGACGAATGAGGTAGAAGCTCCCCAAATCCTGGAAGACTTATGTATATCGCCCTGTGTTGGATGTGGATGCAAGCCGCGTGAGACAGAGAAACAAGCTAATCAATCCTAATTTCTTTTTTTTCTTAGCTTTAATTCCTAATATCATTCATTCATTTTTAGTCATTTTTTATATATGTTGTATTAGGGTTTGGAAGTCAATTTATCGTGTGTTTTATTTAAGACAGTTGTTGGCGTCCGTCTTTCTCCTATCGAGGGATGTTTCCGAGGGATTGGGAGGTTCTCTGACTATATCAATCACCCGATGTGGTGAATATCTTTCCTGTCCACTTCCGCATCTTCCCCACGACTCTCCCGGCCACCCCTCCACCGCTGCAGCCGCCTTTAAACAGCACTCGTTTGCTGCTTTCATTACGTTTTTCCAATTCCAGCCCTTTTTGCTCGCTACCACTGTCCTGGACACCCCTTGCTGTCCTCCAGTCCACAGTGCTTCCGCTACGTTGTACCTCTGTATCCCAGCCCTCCGCTTCACTGCCAAGGCAATTCCAGACCCTCTTTTTGCTGTCCCAACCACCCACAACCCATTTCAGCCACTTATCTCTGCCTCCAACCACCTAGCCAATCCCCACCACCCATGGATCAAACCCTTGTGTGAGTTTGTGTTGTGTTTGATTGTAATTACCTATTTGCTTTCAGCAATAATATTTATTTTTCCTATTATAATTTACGTTAACTCTAGTATCAAGTGGTATGTATGAAATCTTCCTTTCAGCTAATAAATTTGATCAGCTTTATGATGGACTGGCCTTCTCACAAATATTCAAATTTCTAGCTAATAGAAATATGTTAGGAATCATGTGAAGGCAAGTTATAGGTTGATTTCTCTTATGATAGGAAGTACAGAAACATAAGTACCTCATGCATAAATAATATGGACTGGGCTGAGCATTTTTGGCCGCTACAAGCATAGGCATCCTGATCGCATACCCACGCAACATAATCAACCTATAAGAAGGGTGAGACAACAATTAGGACTAGCAAATAGTTTCTAAGAAAAGGAAAAAAAGGAAAAGTGGCATTTACTTAAATAGCACACAATTCTTGTGTATTTGCATATCTCACAGATAAACTTTTTATATTTACACAAATAGCACTCAAATACTTGCTATTAAAAGTGAAATATGCCTTTTCACCAAAGTACTATGTATGTAAATATGAAAGTTCAGTTGTGAGATATGTAAGTACATAAGAACAGTGTGCTACGTATGTAAATTTCCCAAAAGAAAAAAGTAACTCCAGAAACAGAATTGATTGCTTGAGAAGACCTCTTGCACGTCTGGACCAAGAATTTTCCAATCAAACCCTGCATCTTCCAATTTTACGCGCCCTCTTAGATCACCAGCTAACTTCTCTGCAACCCGTGAGCTCCCAGTAAATAGAGTCATATGTGGTTTAGCCTAACAAAAGAGAAGAAAAATGCAGGAAAAATTATTTCATACAGACACCGCATTCAGAGATGCATGCGGTGCCCGATTTCCACCGTCGATCACCACAAAGATGTATTTCAATGGGCCCTACTTTCATCTTTTTTCTTTTTTTTTTCTATTTGATTGCGGTGATCGGTGATCGGCGGTGGAGATCGGACACCGCATGCATCTCTTCATGCGGTGTCCATATGAAATAATTTCTCAAAATGCAGAGGGCAAATCCATAATTAATATAGACAAGAAAATATTCTATCCAATAAAGAAAACTTACAATTTAACATTTAAAGAGAACATTTGCTAACAAACTTAAAAAATTAGATGCTAGACTTCACGTTTCCATCTACTTTCTAGAAGCTCGCGTTCTTCAAAGTTTAGGTTAATTGAAAAAGTTTTAAAAAAATGGCAAAACAAGAACCGGTAGTGGCTCCATGATTTCATAAGATAATACATATTAGGAAGTTGATGAAAAAATTCATACTGCTATTTGTTAAACCCAAAGTATGAAAAAGAAATATATAGAAATATTGAAACCCGAGTAAACCCAAACCACAATGGGAAAAATATTATCATTGAAAGCAAATAGACAGTTACAACCAACACACTAGAAAGGAAAAACAACAACAAACAAGACGCTTGATAAGCTGAAATAGGAAATAACAACAACACAACACAGCTAGAATCTCAGGAAGGTGGTGAGGATTAGCGAGGGCTTGGAAGGTATTGTGATGGTGGATGAGGTGGTCGGAAAGCAAAAACAAAGCAAGGGAATGGTTTTGGGGTCCGGACAGCAGGTACACACAGATATTGAGATGCCACGGCTGTTTGAGATGATGGCAGCAAAGGGAGGGGGCTGGAACAACAGCGGCAGCAAAGATGTAGGCTGGATAAGCGATGGCAGTGGGTATGGAGGGCTGGAACAGCAGTGGCAGCAACTGGGAAGGGCTGGAATAGCAATGGCACTGAGGCTAGAGGGCTGGAATGGTGATGAGGAAATTGGACTGTCAGACAGCCAAAGGAGGCCTGTCCTGAGTGGGGGCAGCAAGGAGAATGGCTGGACAACAAGTAAACTGCAGAAAAAACAGCAAAATGTTGTCGTTGATGCAGCCTGCAGTGAGGAATGTAGAGCAGTGAAGCGGGAGGGATGTGGAGGAATTGGAAAAGGATAAACACCACCTAGAGATGAAGATATAGCTAAAGCACCACCTAGAATCCTAAGATATAACCCTCTAAAGAAAAAAGAGACACCAGTGGATGTCCCGATAAAAAACACGCAAAAACTAACCCTAGACTCATACGAAAACAAATATAGAATAAAAGTATAACTAGGAATGACCCACAAGGACCGACCGACTACTCATAAGGGAAAGAATCTGGACCGGTTCGGTCCAGGTAAAGCAGCCAGCCACTGCTTACACTAGAATTATTGTGTGTGGGATGTGATCTCACTTCACACGTGTGGGTCCCGATCCTGCTTCACTCCCAAGTCGGTGCAAGCGGCGTCCCACATCAAATATGGTCATGAAATATGCTAGATCAGGTTGCAAAGCTGTGAAGAAATTGAACTTTTTATGCGCTTAATGAGTAAGAACAGTCGTGATTTCTCTAATGAGTAAAGTGTCAAAATAGTGCCCTGGCTATTTATATCGGGTCATTTTACTCCCAGAATTTATAAAAGTGTAAAATTAACGCCCAAACTCTTTAAATTGAGGAACTCATATTAAAAGAATTTGGAGAGTAGATTAATATTTTTATAAACTTTGAGCTTAAAATATAAAGTCAAAGGATTATTTTGACACTCTCTCTATAGAAAAAAGAGAATGGATTAGTTACTTTCTAATAAACTAGAGACTACAAGAAGCACGAGATGTATCTCTGAAGGTTGGGTGCCTAGTGCATTGAGCTCTTGCGAATGTAGAGTACGGGTAGGTGCTATATGTAAACAACCTTACCCCTATATTTGCAGAAAAGAAATTTCCACGACTCAATCCAATAAGCTCCATAATACACTAGAAGCACCAAACCACTGCATCATGTTGGACCTTGAGCAATAACTAGTTAATAAATGGAAGATTTGCATACATACCACTCAATTCCTTTGTATTTACATATCTAACACCTAAACTGCAACTTTCACTGTGGGATTCAAAAAATTGCACCCTAGACTCTCATGTTGTCTGTTGAAAGCTTTCATGTTTGTTATTTTGGGACAAATTTTTAGAAGAAATATTGAATTGTAAATAAGACTATCAAAAGATTTCGCCTCACTCTGTGAGGACATTTTGATCTAGGATTCGAGGTTTCCAATAGATGCAAGCTAATTATCCTTTTTGATAATAAGAGAGCACTTTCGATTAAGGCTGGTCATTTAGCACTTAATATTCAGCATATTGTAGCGGCATAATTAAGAGTTTTAGATTGTTAAATTCATTACATTTATCTTAAAATAGATGATGGGGGAAATAATGATGAACCCGAGCAAGATTTTATGATTGCGTCGTCTCGGGTCATTGAGGTTCCTCAATCTAACCGAAGAAACCATGAATTGCGTTGCCAATAGACCCTAATAGATTTAGGGTAAATGCCTGCTTAAAATGTATGAATGCAAGTGGATGTCTTTACCATACATATGATGTCATGTTATACTATAATATATTACAGATATTCATTTATGATTCATATATGTTATGCTATACTATGATATAGTGCAAACATTCATTTTTTATTCATATATGTATATGAAATATCCATGAATATATGCTAAAGGTATTATGCTATAAGAAATGTCATGAGTAATGTATGGGTAAACTATTACATTCAGGGGTGTATTCGTGCCTCCTAATATTTATATGAGGAAGAAGCTCTGGGAACTGTTGGGATTAGACAATAGAACATTAAGAAAATGTAGGTATTAGGGGAGGCTATCGCTAACTGTTATGTTGGGGGAAGCCCGACCTTTATCGATGATTTATATGGCATTTGGAGCAAGGTGACGACCCATTGTGAAAGAACATGAAAATAGTTAAACAATATATATTAAACAAGTGATATTACTAAGATATAATCTCTATGAAATCAATAAACATGTTTTTTATTGCGTTTATGATTTCATGCATATGACCTACATATTAATTGTACTATTGATTTTTATACTTGTTTTCTTATGCTAGCATTTTATGCTTTTTGTGCAAATATATACAGTTTCTTACAAACATGCATGTTACTTCTTTTTTCATGTGTAAAATTTTATATTAACCCTGATTATTTCTCTGAGCTTATTGTTTGGTCATTTTTCATTGTTATCTTTCAAGTAAGGGAAACGAACACTGCGAGGAATAGCAGGTGTGTCTTTGTACAACTTTCACGTGTTAGTTTTCAGAGCTTTGTGCAAAAGTTTTAGGTAAGTATTTTATTATTTTGGATTTAGCAACTCTGTATATTTTTCATATTCTGGATGATTTGATTTTCATGCTTCATAGTATGTAATTGAAATGCAATGTATCATGTGTGTTGTGGCAATCTAGTTAGATTAATTCATCACACACTTGGACTTGGTCCTGATTATAAAGTCAAGACGAGTGTTGCTGAGAGTTGGTCTAACCAAATTGTCAACCTCCGTCGTACCTCAGCTGATCCCTAAAAAATGGGGGCATGTTGGGGTGAATCATTGCCTAATTTTTAACAACACCATGCTCACTGAAACAGATCACTCCTCTGGTAGTGCATTCTGATTCCACATGTCTAAA
>NEWO01000014.1:1999616-2011050 GCA_003013225.1 Phalaenopsis aphrodite
GTGCTGTATTAAAATTTCCCTTATATAAACAAAAAAATTATACAAGACCTTCCAAAAGAATTGAAAAGAATAAATTGCACAGCTGCTGCAAAAGTCACATATTTTACTTCATTAACTTTTTAAGCTTTAAACATCACTCAAATTGAGATTTAATGAACATAAAAACAATCAAATCAAAATAAAGAAAAAAATGATTAAAGAACATGTTGTTTAACGTGTGCATTGATGGATGAAATTTTGTGGGAAATTTCATGCATACTTGAACTTTCCTATCTTCATTTTGGCTGATTTTTCTTTATGAAGCGTTACTGTTGGATGTTTTCTTTAGCAATTTTGTTTTTTACGCCTTTATATTGCAAAGCTTCCTTCATACTAGTACTGCCTACGCGGATATTGTAAGAACAAGAAATAATAGAATTCACAAATAAACTAAAATTAGGCATTTAACTTGTCTCGTTGATGCCAATCAAGATAGCATGAGACCACAATGATGACACGTCAAAATAATTTTGGATTTTTTCCTTTTTAATATATGTCTGGACAATGATTGTCAGCCAGCAGACACTGGCTATCTTCATTTTAAATTTTGTTCGATATAGAAATTAGCCAGTTATTAGTGGTTTAATGGTTGTTATTAGTGCAATTGGAAGCACTCAGACGAAATAAGTTAAAGGGCATTTGGGATCAAACTTTTGTTTTTCATTTTTATTTTGTTTTTGTTTGTTTCGATTTGAAATAAAATATGTTTGGTTTTAATTGTTCTTTAAAAACACTAAAAAATTCTACCAAGTATTTTAAAAAAACGATTCATTTAAAAAAAATAACAAAAATATGCAAAAAAATACATTAAACAAATGTTTTTTTTTTCAAAATAAAAGAAAAAAATAAAAATAAAATTGATGCCAAACAAACCCTTAGTTTCATTTACCTTGCTATCAACTTTAAGAACCGGCTTGTTTCCCATGTAGAGAGCACCCATAAGTTGCAGCAGTGGAATTTCCAAAGGGAAGTTAAATGGAGTGATAATTGCAACCTGGGTACATCAGCATATCCAATTTAGCATTTTTGGGCATCAAATTAACATGTAGCACCACTAAAAGAATGAATTTGCTCAAGTATAAACTTATTACAGGTTAAATTCAAGTACAATGGTGATACCAGAGTTAGCCTAACAACAAAGAGAACAGTAAATAGTATTGCCGAATTCAAATGTGAAATTACAACGAAATAAATGAAATCTGAAATTGAAACAACATGACACACCACACGCGACCAGGGTAGATCTAGGGTGGTGGTGGTGGCTATTGGGGTAGGTTAGAAGGGCGGCGGCAAGATAGGAGGGGGGCTGAACTGTAGCGAAACAGCTGTAAGACAGTGGCGGCTTGCTGTCCTAGGCAGCAGCAAGCAGGGAAAGGCGGGGTTGCAGAGAAAGCTGCAGCAAGACAGTGGTGGCCTGCTGCCCTGAGCGGCTGCAAGCATGGAAGTGACAGAACAGCAGGGAAAGGAAGGGTAAAACGGCAGCTGCTTGCTGTCCTGGGTGGCAGCAAGCACAAAAGTAGCTGGAGCTGTAGGAAAATAGCAAGGAAGCTGCAGTTTGGGCGCCGGTAGCCAAAAACAGCGGCTGGCAGCGATGCGGAGGTTAGGGAAGAGTGGGGGAAAAGAAAATCATAACCTTGCGAATGAAATACAATTTGAGCACCACTCAGCTTTGGATACAGTCCTAGACAGAAAAATAGAAACACCGCGACTGTCTCGAACAAGCTCATGCAAAAACTGCCCTAAAATGCAACCAAAGCATCATATATAATATTAGGATAAATAAGAGTAGGCCCCTCAACTTGAAAGAGGCAGTACTCCCCTTGGAAGAGCCGACTAGCTCTCAGTGATCAAGAGCCCCAGCGGAGCAGGATCCTGTGTCCGCCCAAGTAGTCGCTCGCTTCAACTGGTCTAACAATTCTACTATTTCAAAGAATTTGCATTTGATGGCAACTCTAACACCATATACCTCATACCACATTCCGTTACACATTATGATTGACAAAGATCTTATACCAAATAGATGCAATATGTTTGATGCGCATATACATTCTAAATGTCTGAAAAAATAAGAAATCAATAAGTTGAGACTGCAGAATGAATACATAGTTGTAGGTAACCATATGGGGCATTTACATACATAGCACACAATTCTTATGTATTTACATATCTAACACCTAAACTTCATATTTACACACATAGCACTCAAATAGTTAGCACTATTACCACTTTTAAAAATCAAATTCACCTTTTCATGCATAAATTTAAAGTAGCAAAGTATTATGCATGTAAATATGGAAGTTTTAGCTGTGAGAAATGTACATCAAGATCATATTTTTTTAACCTCTAGCGTACAAAGTCCTCGGCTCAAACAAAAAAATCATCACATGATAGAGCAAAATAGGTTGAGCAAAAATCATCTGTTCGACCTACAAGACTTTCATTGCTTTTACCAAACTAATTCAAGATCAGTTTTCAGGAATAATGGAATTAGTGATAGGTTGTTCGAATACTAGTTACCAAGGCAAACAAATGCCAACTGCGTCAGAGACTGACTGATGCAAACGCTCCATGTCTAAGTGAATTGTGAAATCCAGCAATTTTGGGAGCATACTGACACGCCTAAAAATTGTCTACTTTTTCATATATATTTTATGCTCAATTTTAATAATTTTTAAAAGTATTATACTTTAAAGAAATGAATTTTGCATATTTTTTATTTGGAGTAAAAACGAGTAAGAGAAAATTTTGGATTTCGATGTCTTTCTATACTTAATCTAATTTACATTTCTCACATGTTTTTGAATAAAATTACACTTTACAAAAAAGTTATTTTCATGCTTATTTTGTAGGTATATATGTTAGGAGCGAAACGCAACTGAAACGGAGCGAAACGATGGAACTACTGCAGAGTGGCGCCTGAGGTGCCAAAATCCAGAGAACAGGAGCATGTGGCTCCAGAACTGGCACCTGAAGAGCCAGAGACGATATAAGATGGATTAAGGCGGTACAGTTGAGCGGATTTTGAAGGCTCCAAATGATTCAAACGTCACATTGAGTGATTCAATACATCTAGACACTTTGGAATGCTCTTTAATGAGGGGATATATCTCTTGAATGAATGTACATGTCTTTTAGTATTCAAAAGATGTGACTTTTGGATATAATTATATTGTTTTTGACCTGATTTAAAAAACTTTTGCTAAGTTTTATATTATTTGGAGATGTTTTCTCCCTGTTTTCTCTATTGGAGTGACATATCCTTAGATTTTTCTCAAGTGGTGTGCTTGTAAACTAATTGGATCGAGGTGGTGATCTTTGTACGACATTCAAAGTCCACCTTTGTCGTTGAACCTGCTGGCAAGTGCTGTTTGACAGCAGAATCCTGCGGTTTCTCCACTGCCGGCTTGCGGTCCAGCTGCCGTGCCCACCGCATTTTAGCCAAAATCACTCTTCCCGCCCCCATTACCCATCCTACAACTCACCTACCCCTTTTCTATGTTCTCCCACACCTACTAGAAGCCTTAGAACGGTGTCACTGAGAGAAAAAGTGCTTGACTGAACTGATTAATGGCATAGAAAATGGAGAGCTGGCAAGCTGCAGAATAATGAACGAGGACTTGAATAACTACTAGACTACAATATGAGAAGACAAGAAGATTTAAGAAGAATGAATGGCTGGGAAGGTACATCAGGTCAAAATTTGTTACAGCACAGCCATTGTTTCTTTTGGTTATGGCCTCAATCACAACTGCAATTTTGTTTCCATTCTCCAGTATTATAACCAAGAGTAACGTTACAACCCCTTTTCCCACCAAAGAAAAGATCCTTACAGATCACATAGTCACACATGTAATCATGCAAAAAGACGCAAACACAAACAAGCATGCATGTAAATCTTGGCGAATTGGTTCTTAGAAAGAAATGTAAAAAAGAAATTGGGACTATCATGATAGCGTCGAAGGAAATGTGGGAGCAGCCCAAACCAATGCATTTTGAAAGACGATAAGAAATGTGTGTCAGCAAATGATTATGGTTTGGATAGAGAGATCAATGGAAAAACCAAGTTCTGGTCTGACAAACAAAATGCAGCTAGAAAATAAAAAACCTTAAATATGATTTTAGGCTTCTGGCGTAGAGACTATATGTAGCCTGAGGGCAAGAAACTAATTGAAAATTATAGATTTAGATACATATAGATGTTATAAAAATTTTCATGAATTTTTGTAGAGTTTTGTTATTTTTCCTAAATTTTATTTGAAGACTATATCAAAAATGAAACTATTATGGCAGCATGCTTTGGGATCAATTGATTATGGTGTTTTTCATAATTTTTCAAAGAGTATAAAGTGATCAAGTAGCCAAAGAAACAAATTTAGGTTAAAGTTGGCCTAGTCTTAGCTGCGACTTCGAGGTGGATTTAGATTACGATTGCATAGGAGATATGTTATGGACAGGTAAAGAGATGAATGTGTGAGAATTACATAGCAAAAAAATAATAAAAAAAGCGCAGGAAATAATAAATTATTCACTCGCTAAAGCAACAAGAAGAGGGGAGATTACAAAATCTCCAACTTCATGGGCCACCAACAAGTCTCTCAGCCCTTGATGAAAACTCAATTTTTTTTCAATGATCAACCATATTTCATTTCACCAAAAACAACAAAATTATGGTCCCTGATGATAACCCTAATGCAATTTCAAAAGGAGGAGAAAAAGGTCAAAGGGGCAGCCTCTCCATTTTAAGGGAGGGAAGGTGGGGCTGGCCCTTTAAAGTTTAAAAACCCTAGAAAAATTATTAAATAAATCAAATACATGATTGCATATGATTAATTAATTTGTCCTGTAATCATAATAATTAATTTCCCCCAAATTTTGAAAATTTAAACTTTCATAAAATTTAAAATTTAAAAATGTACATATAAGCCAATAGGCATTAAACCTAAGCATAATATTTGAAAAATAAAATAAAAATTATAACAAAAAAATCTCCTAATAAATTAGGTCTTCTCGAAGCCTCTTGTGATTAAGACAATTTTATTATCTCTAACTACTTATAGCTAGATCTTGTGTTGTACAATTTTTTTTATCCCTTAAAAACTATTCTTTGAAGAGTTAATATCAAAGTAGCCCTCCACAAGGTCAGACGCCATCTTATCTAATTCAACTCTAGTAAGCCATGTATTGCCTATAGGTAGCTTGTCCTTCCACCTCATAAAAAACTTATTATCTCCACCATCATCATTTAGCACAACATTAATCAATATGTTCACTTCCATTCAAGAAATTATGTATCGGGAACTAAATTTCCCAAAAAATTTCAATGGGTAACACGTACATGTATTGACTTTTTTAACTTAAATTTTTTTTCACATAATCACCTACATTATATAAATATGTGTGTGTGTGTGTGTGTGTGTGTGTGTGTGTGTGTGTACACACACACTGTAGATACAGTCTTATAGAATAAACATACTTAATATTATTTTGTTTGACTTATTTCTTAATAGTTTCAAGTAAGCCTATGAAATTTTGAGCAAATATGAATGCAAAATTAGAAAATGTATTGAAGAAATATTGAGTAGATCAAGAGTTATTTTGGGATTGAAATCATATGTTGTCCATAATTTGAGGCAATTATACCTCTAGAGCTATTGAAGCAATCATTTAAAGCACGTTAGCGAACCAGTGAAGTTCACATAAATCCATTTGGTCTATTTTTTTCTTTTTTTTATGTAACATGTGCATTTTGTGTTAATTCTATCGTGCTTTTGCACTTTTCACTCGTTATTTTGATTTTGTTACATATTTTTTGTCCCAAAATTATTTCCGCTCAACTTTTCTGGTGGGTTTCAAGTAGATTTCAATAGCATTACCATGTCACCCAACGAAGGGTGTAAAAAAAGTATCAAACTGTCTCCATATACTAAAGGCATTAATGTGTAAATTGTACGGGACACCATGGATGAAATAGAGCTGCCGCAGCATCAATAAAGAAATGTATGTGTCGTACATAGAGCACTAACAAGAATTCTTCACGTCCGTCACGCCAATAAAGGCATGAATGGACATTTTAATAAGTTCACTGCATAAAGAAAATAAAAAATAACTCAAGATACTACCCTAGCTATCAAGAAAAATGTATATGTGGACCATGCAAGTTTATTAGGCAATTCAGCATACCTTGCACAAAGTTGACAGAGAGAACGGATATTTGAAAGAGAAAGAGACCAGACTAACAAGGGGCTCAGGTGAGCCATTAAGATGGTTATGGAGTTATTAAAGAAAGAGGCCCGGCTCTAGTAAGAAAATTCAAAGTGCCTGAAGAGCAATAAAAAAAGGATTTTTCAAAGGCAGGAAAAAACTCTCGTAATATTGTTCTTTTATTTTAATTATGCATACATACTTATATATATCATCATTATTAATATGAATTTTTTCTCCCCTTTTTAGAGTACTGGCGTGTGTGTATATAATCTTCATTATTACTCAAATCATTATTATTATATTCTCGCTCTTTAGAGTTTTTGTATCTGTGTGAACTCAAATTTCCTCCTCATGTGTGGTGTATCATTTTTTTTTTTTTTTCATGTAACAATTTAAGCAATACGAGCAATACTTTATGGACCATTTTGGCATTTTGAACTCATCGGGATGGTCCATTTGGTGCAATGGGTGACAATTAACTGCTCATTTAAAAAGATCAAAATATCATGAAACAATTTATCACAAAATAGCAGCTATCTTCCATAATCTAGATCTACTTGTAGATCAGATATAAAACTGAATATTTGGGAATGAAAATTCAACTCAATAATTGCTCAAAAAGTTGACTAAGCTTTCAAAAGGTAGAATGTACACAATGAGATCGGTTAAACTACAGATTTACCAGTTAAATGAGATCGGTTAAACTACAGATTTACCAGTTAAAAAGGACCAAAATACTCAAACTGGAGGATAATTTGCACAAATAAATCTCTGTATTTTCCTAAGCAAGCTCATGCTTGTAAATAATTAAGCGGCCCTACATTAATGTTATTTTACAAAAGTATTGAATGGGATAGAAAAATCATAAAGCCTACTGTACAAGCCTACCATACATAGTTGGAATAAATTTATGATAATAATTATGAAATCATTGTTATTTAGTTGATTTGAGAGTCAATATATGGGCACTCGTTGTCTGTACAACCTAAGAGGGTAGGTAACTTCCAAGACCAGTGTATCTATGGCATTGCTCCACTAAATTTCCAAGCATTTTTTAAACATTTCACAAATATCACATGTTAAAAAGAAAAAACCGCGAGAACAAAAGGGGACATTTACATACATAACACCCAATTCCTATGTATTGACATAGCTAATGCCTAAAATTTGCTTCTCATATTTAAACCACCCAAATTTTACATAGCATATCAAAAGTACCACCATTTTAACTTTCAAAAAGTGAAATACACCTTTCCATGCATAGGTAAGGTGGTATGCATGTAAAAATTGAAGTGTAGGTGTTATATATGTAAATATATAAGAATTGAGTGGTATGTATGTAAATTTTCCAAAAGAACGTCATACAGGACCATAAGGCCACCGATAACCACTACTCTGCTGTCCAAGGTGATTGCCAGGTACTGCAAATGATCTCGCGAGGAAGCGGACCTGCCATATAAAAGAGTGAAATTAGAACTCATAAAAAAAGGAGAATTAACAAGGTTTAAAAACTTCTTTTTTCTTTTTTCTTTTTCTCTTTTCTTTTTTTTTTATTTTTTAGACAAGAACAAGCAGACTAGCAGTGCTCAACTGTGAGAAGGAAAATTAACAATTTTTCATTACAGTAAGTTGCAAATTAGTCAAGTTGATTATTGAGAATTATTATTTTAATTAAGTACAAAATCTACCGATACAAGTCTAGAATATTTCAGCCTGACAATTTAAATTGGAATTTAATTGCATTGATGATGCGTGGATAAAAGGATTGAAACTACATTTGGTCAAGATATCTAGATTTTGACAAATTATACATTGATGATGCTTCGATTATGGATCAATTTCCATGATTTTATGATATTCCATTAATTTCTTATTGTAGGAATATTTGATAGAAATTAGAAATTAGATTGTGAGCATTTTGTATTGGATAATGTGTTTGGCCCAAATGATTTGCACCTAGGATTTGTTAATTGTGATGCAAAAGGGAGCTGCTTGAAAGGGTCGTAAAAAGCTCAAACCAGAATGCTCTTGCTTATACCAAAACCTTCACTAAGCACTTCAGTGAGATTTGAGTTATAATTTGGGGCATTTACATGCATACCAGCCAATGCCTATGTATTTACATATCTAACACCTAAACATTAACTTTTTATATTTATACCACCCAAATCTTTCACATCACAAAAAAAATATCATCGTTTTAACTTGCAACAACAACAACAACAAAGCCTTAATCCCACTACGTGGGGTCGGCTACAAGAATCCTTTTTTCTCCATTGCGTCCTATTTAGTGTCATATTTTCATTTAGTTCTAGTAAAATAAGATTATTTTTTATACAATAAGCCCAAGTCTTCCTAAGTCTACCTCTGTCTTTCTTAACACAAGTCGAATCTAAAACATCTACTCTCCTAATTAGATCATCACATAGTTGATGTTTAATGAGATCAAACCATCTAAGACCACAATTTTAACTTTAAAAAAAATCAAATAAGCATTTTTCATGCATATAAAAGGATGTATGACACGGTGTTTGGGGGTCATACACCGTGTCATATCTGTCTGATCCCAACATGCTGGTCACTATTAATCTCCTTTCTAGTTCTTGCTTATTCCATGCTTTCCTTTCTAAGTTCTTCCCTATGTTTTATTACATATTTCTATTTGCTAATCATTACTATATATAGGTCTTGCTTGTCTGGTGCGGGGTTGTTGATTTGTTTATTGAATTCAAAGTCCGCCATCGTAGTCTTTCCCTCCCGAAGGTTGTCTCTGACAATGAGAAGATGCTCAAATTTTAACTCATCTGAGGTGGTGACACTCTTTTGTTTTTTCGATGCTCCGATCCCAACTACCCTCCCCAAATCCCTCCAGGTTGTCGTTGATTCACTCCTGTCTCTTCAGAGTGTCGTTCAGCTCCACCGACGTCTCTAGGTGGTCGCAGCCTCATCACTCGTACCTCAAGGGGTTTGTTCATCCCGCTAGCACCCCCAGATCATCGCCAGCTCATTTCCTACCCCTCCAAGTTGCCGCTCGTCCCACTCAGCACCTCCAGATGGTCACAGTTTCTTCCCTCATATCTCGAAGTCATTGTTCATCCCGCCAACACCTCTAGGTCAATGCTAGTTCATTTTTGTACCCTCAGGTTGTCGTGCACCTCCTCCTACAGCTTCCCAATTACCGCAACCACCCATCTACAATCCCTGATTCTCGCAGCTTCACTCTTCGTGCTTCACCAAACCACCGACTCCCCTAACAACCGTCGCCACCTTTTGTTCCCCTCTAAACCCTTCGGACAGCCACCCACACCTATTGTATGCCACATCGAAGACTCATGCTGCTTCACCTTCCAACAGTCGCCCACACCCGCTGTTGCGCGACGCCGTTCAACAACCACCACACCAGCTGCTCCCTACGTTCGCATTCATCAGCCATCCCCTCACCATTGTCATCCACAAACACCCTTATCAAGTTGTAGTCAGATCGTGCTAGTCTTGTTGCCATTGTCTTGTTTTCTTTATTGTTTTGAGTTTTGATTGTATCCATCATTATTTGCTTAATAATATTTGTCTTAAATCATCGTGGGTTGAGTTAACTCTGGTATCAATATAGGTATGTAAAAATTGAAGTTTAGACGTAAGATATATAAATACAAAAGAATTGAGTGGTATTTATGGAAATCTTCCTATATTTTTTTTCAACTAAACTATATATAGATGTGAACTAGAAAAAGGCTCTTATGGGTCGATGCATAGGTTAACATGCCTGAAAAGCCTAGGAGGTTCATGTTTTCTAGAGCATATATGTCACTTGTCATGTACAAACGGCTAGGTTGACATGTCAAGGTGATTTGCCAACCTCACCTGTCGAAATGACAGCTACCAAGGTTGACTTGTCGAGATGATTCGCCAACTTCACATGTCGAAGTGTCAATTATCATTTATTTTCATCATCATTAAAAAAGCATCATACATCAACATCCATTTAAGAATCATCCGACATCCGTGACATCATCATCTTTTTATCGACATTTCGTGGATAGACCTCATATTGTACTAAAGATATTTAATAATTTTTGTAACCCAAAGGGGGAGTGAGGAGCCACCGGGGATCATTATAAATGAAGGCTCTCCCGTCTTCTGGAGAGACGTCATGAATCTATCTCTCTCAACTCTCTTTTGTTTCCCATCTAATTCTTTTGAAAGATCAAGGGAGAGAACATCTCAAGCATACATAAACCATCTTCCACTACATCCTTTCTTCAAAAGTCTCCCATGAGTAGGATGAATTTAGGAACGCTACGGGACCCAATGTCCTTAAAAGATTCAATAATCTGAAAGATGTGGTATGTGTGAAGTTCATATGCAAATCTAACAAAGAAACCATAAAAATAAGAAAAAACAAAAGAATAATAAACTATACCAGAGCATTCATGATAGCAGCAGATCAACGAGCTAAAGGAACATATGACAACGATGATACAAGAAGTGAGAGAGGAAACTTCTAAAGCTCGCTCCAAAACCCGTTCCAAAGCACACACATGGTCAGCAAGATTGGTAGCTTGTAGACGGGAGCTACCAAGAATGAGACCAAGAAGAGTCCTCTCCTCAAGAGGAGGAAGATTAGTCATACAAGTTACAAAATTCTCAAGAGAAAGAGGGGATGAGAGAAAGAGGAACAAGCATAAATCATTAGAGAATGAGAAAAAAGTCAAATAGTCCCCGGACTTTTAGCAAGTATCCAATTTAGTCCCTGAGCTTTAAAATGCTCAAATTTAGTCCCCGATTATGAAAAGGTGTTCTGAATTGGTCCAATTTTTTTTTTTTAATTTAACACTACCTCTCACATTGTGAAGGGTGATTTCGTCTATTAATAAAATTCACAAATTAAACACATGAAGGACTCATCAGTTCTCACTGGAGGATTTATATGCAAAAATGTCTCACCTTAACACTAAGGGTACATTTGGTTCGGCGATAGGAGCGTGGTGCGAGGGCTGGAAAAGAGTCGCGGTCATTTGAGACGGCTTCCCGAGCGCGGCGGGACGCTGTTTTGGCTAAACACGGCCTGCGGCCCGCGGTCATCGTTCGAGCGATGGCTTATTACCAGGGTTACCCCTTCGTCACTCCTACCCTAATTCTCTTCCCCTCTGTTCGACGTTGAATCCCTCGCGCTCCTCTAATGTTCGATGAA
>NEWO01000014.1:2017477-2035252 GCA_003013225.1 Phalaenopsis aphrodite
ATAAGGCATCAACTCTACGACACCTCGAGTAACACGAGACGGAGAGGCGTCCTTACAAAATGATTCGAAGGGACTCCTTCCTCAATGACCCCTTGCCCAACAATAGTTTTGCATTTTTTTCTTCAGAACTTGATCTTTTTTTAAATGACTTTGTCTCTTCTTCTGAAGCAAATCCAACAATAATTCTTCTTCTGGAATTTTGAGATTCTCAGTTGGAATATCATTTATTAGAGAAAATGAAAGAAAATAGTGACTCCAGTGAAATAAGAGCGAGAGAACTTTTTTGAAGATAAAAATCACAACGATAATTATTATTGCATCTGTGTGATACTTTTATAACCAAAAAGGAGTTAAAACTTGACTCAATAATCACTGAAATTACTAATGCTCTTAAAAACTAATGTTATTTTTTTACAACGCAACAACATGCGCTCAAGAATCGTACATGGATCTTATTTCAAATCACGTTAAAGTTATTCCCTAACATAAAAGAAGTTATAATAAATGCAAAACTTGGTAGAATTACCAGCATGGGGAAGTTTTCAAATCCTTTTTAGTACATTATTTCTTCACCGCATTATAAAGGATCATGATCAACTGTGAAATTGTGTTACCTCGCATTACACCTCCCTAGAATGCATGCACTTGCTACACAACTCGGCCACAAAAATTGGTGATACCGTGTTGGCACTCATAGAAGGTATTCAGGAAGGCGATTTCGCGAGGCAGGGGTAGTTCACTAGGAATAGAATGATAATATGTTAGCTTGACAGCATTCGGATGAGGATCGGTGTCGCTTGGCGGTTGTTTCGGCTGAAAACAACAAGTCGAATGGCAAAACGATGAGAAACAAATAATGAGAATGTTCACCATCAGTTCTTGAGCAAGATATGGGCACACCACAAATGATACAATACTCCTTAAGGTAGAAAACAAAAATTACAATCCTTATAAACTCAAAACAAAGCAAAAGTCTTCTTAAAACAACATAAAAACATAAAACTAAGTCCCAAATAAAAATAATTCAAAATAAAAAAAAATGAAATAGGAAATAAGTCAAACAAGGCACGGATCAGCGTAAAAAAAACAAACCAAACAGAAATTGTCAGTTTGATCCCTCCTGCGATCAAAAGTCACAAAATTCCACAATATTGAGGTGTGGGATAGCAGGATTTCGCAGTCTAAACAAAGAGCTCCCGCATCAATTAGTCTCCTAATTTAGGAGCATATGACCTTGAAGCCTCAATCAACGAAATAAATAAATTCATACTTCTCCATACAGAAAAGGCCAATGTCCCCAAATGAGTAACAGTCTGCACCTTACTCAAAAGTTTAAGCGACTAATCCATGTATGTGAGCCTTGACCCCCAGGCAAAGAATAGCTCAGACTCGATAGCAAGCTCAAGTGATTAGTCTCTGAAAGAGAATTGTGACCCCCATGCAAAAGTTAATCTAAACTCAAATAAAATTGATTCGCACATCACCACCTTCTGGCTATGTTAAGAGCATGGTGAGCATATCACCACCTTCCAGCCGTCTTGAGACAATAGTGAGCATAATATTTTCAATGGGTGAAGGATATTAGATTCTTCATTCTTTTATTATTCTCGCAGTGATATGTCAAATAGACGAGAATCGAAGAACTACATGTGCACCAGTCAGAATGCTCTTACGAGCTGTTGCATAGGTTAAGAAACCTAATTGGTCTAGGGAGCCCGTCATTTCTCATGTATCAACTGCAAAGGTTGACCCGTTGAGGTGATTTGCCGGCATCACATGTCTAAGGGTATGTCCCAGTTGTCAAGGTTGCCCTGCTCAGATGATTCGTTGCCTCATTTGTCGAAGTGTGACATGTACTTTGATCATCATTTACGAACAAACATTCACGTCCATTTATAGATTGTACATTTGTGACATCATCTTCATGAATAGACCCATACGGTACTAAACTTATTTAACGATCTATCTTTGTAACTCAGAGATGGAGGAGGAGCCATCGGAGATCATTATAAATGAAGGCTCTCTCGCCTTCTAAAGGGACCTCATGAGCCTATCTATCTCTCCCTTCTGAATCTTCTAAAGGATCAAGGGAGAGAACTTTCGAAGCATACATCCATCATCTTCCAAAACATTATTTCTTCACAAGTCTCCTCTATGAACCCACGCATGATATGCGACCTGATGTCCTAAAGGATTCAACAATAGATTAAGATTCCATAGTGAAATGTTAGTAGGATTATTCATGACTACAATGATGCATTATTAATATGTTGTGTATATCATGCATGATATGATGGGATGTTTCTATGATTGTCAGTTTATTAGCTAATCAATTCTCAACGGTCTACATGTTTGATAAGTAACCTATAACTAATGATAGATATTGGAAGGTTCCTGATTAATTAATCAATTAATCGTCGATTTCAGATTTATGGGACGTTCAGTTTGCTGAAAATGAAATACAATGTTAAAAGTTTGCATGGTTTTATCATTAAAAAAGTTTTAAAATACTTTTGGTTCGTTGTAAAATAAACAAAGGATTTTTTTAATGAAGTTTATTAAAAAATAATGCATCTCAAAATAAAAATTTGGCAAGCTCTCAAGCGTCGGCTAGTGGGTGGCGCAGCGGACGGCCAATGGCGGCGGCGGAAGGTGGCCGGCAAAGGCAAATTGTGGCAGTATTGGGCGACGGTGGAAGGCAGCTGCGGCGGACGGCCAGCTAGGGTAGACCGAGGAGGGGGGAGGGGGGAGGGGGCGGCGGAGGCGGCAGCTTGCCTATTTTACATGAATGGTGTAATTCAAATTAGACCAAATTAGTCGAATTCTGAATTCAGCCAAAATGAACTACGGTGTAAAATTCAAATTCATTCATACTTTATATTGTATTTGTAATTCTTCATACCAAATTCATGCAAAACAATTACAGTACACCACAAATTCACTCAACCAAACAACCCCTTACGCATGCATTAGTTCATGTCTAGTGTGCCTCAGTTATATGAATTTGGCTAGCTAAGTGAAGAAATTATAGATAAATTATATGATTTTAATGTCAGAACAGCCAAGAAAAACACTATCATATGAATAACAAGGATAATCATGTGAATGTAAGCACGTAGTAGAAACATGATATTTAATATTGTGAATTTCAACGTATGATATTAAAATTTGAATTTAATCCCTTGAAATCATTGCAACATTTTTATGCATATTAGCACTCATTATTTTCTCTCTTTTATCAACCATCTCTCACCTACAGAGTTCGATTGACATAGCTGCTCTTCCATGGTTGAAAATTCAATGCAAAAAATAGAAGTAATAGGAGCAAGGTTACTGTAAATTAGTTCTTGTAAATAGTTATATCAAATATCAAGTTTTCTATCTAAGAAAGAAAAAAGTAAAATTTAGATTTACATATTATTCCAAAAGGATGGAGTTATTGTTCTCTAGAAGGATGGATAATGAGCTATTTCTTCAACTATATTGATGGAATAAAAATATTCAAAGAAGAATGATAACTCAGTCATGTATGAATTTAGATATTACAGAAAAGTGAGTTAATACCTGGTCACCACAGAAGTTCTCTAAGAATTTCTGGGTAACAAAAACCTCTCCTAAAGCTTGCTTATAGCTCTTTGGAGAAACTCTTTGAATGAGCCTTGCAAAGAAATTTGATACCTGAGTCCATGCAAAATTGGATATTAATTGCACTGTAAAATACAGCACAATGTTTAACTGGAAGATTGATTCAGAGATGAGCGGAAGTCACAATCAAAATGTATATAAAACTAATTTAAGACAAGGGCTGCTCTAATCTTAAGGGTTTCTACCTCAGGTTGCCCAAGCAAGTGAGCAGCTTTGGTAGATATGTCTCCATACAGCAGATATCTGCAAAATTGAGATATCGTAACAGGTTAAGCGTAGAATAATCAATACAACAATGCTTAAAATTCGGTCCACTCAACAGTTCAAAAAATAGAGAAATAAGTGTTAAAACAAATCAAAGAAACAGCTCTTTCATCAAAACTCGTGATTTGCAAATGTACAACAACAAAAAACAAAACCTCTTTCCCACTAATTGGATTGGCTATATGAATCCTTTTTCTCCATTGTGTCCTATTGTGTGCCACATTTTCATTTAATCCTAATAGATCAAGATCATTTTTTAATAAAACATGGCCGAGTCTTTTAAGGTCTACCTCTACCTTTCTTATCAAAAATTAAATCTAAAACATATACTCATCTAACAGGATCATCAAATGGTACGCGCTTAATATAACCGAAACACCTAAGAAGACTCTCTAATCTTGTCTGCCACTAGTATACACAAACCCTTTCACGGATATATTCGTTTCGCATTTTGTCTCTAAGTATAAAGCCACTCATCCATGTAAGTGTTCTCATCTCAGCAACACTTAACTTAGTTTTATGCTTCTCTTTTATAGGCCATCATGATTTTTCGACAAAAAAATTTTTAACAGTAATAAGCAACATGAGAGAAACCTCATAAAAGAATATTATAAAATGCAAAATTATGGAACAAGTAATACAAAATAAAAGCATATAGAAATGAACATGAATAATTTTATTATATATCAGATATAGACAACCACAAAAGAGAGAATATAAAGAAAAACACATCATTAGAAAGCAAAGAGTTTCATGAAAATAATGACATGCACAAATTTTTATGGCATAAATAAAATGTAAGAGTAAGAAGTACATGATTTTTTCATCAATTTGTCACTTGTGATGGCGTAAATACTTTATCAACAACATCATTATTAATAGTCTCATTCCAACTATGTGGGATCGGCTCTATGAATCCTCATTTTTCAATTGCTCTTGTTGAGTGAAGCTTGAGGTGTAAATGTATATTCTTCACAAACCATTTTTAAATCCTCGAGCCCCTTCTTCCTAATTCTTTGACACCAACTTTAAATACTCCTTGAATAGGGAATCCCTTCCTCCTATTCCTCTAACACCAATTTTATATACTCGTATAATAGGCATAGGCATGATTTATGCCTTGCCATTTATGCGCAAACCATCCAATACTATTTTTAATTACCTTATTCAATAGATATCACTTCAATCATTCGTATAATATAATCATTCATTGACTTTCTTTCCTAATTTTTTTATATATCTATCGCATTTTTTAAAACAATTATCTTAGATATCAACAACATTTGTACCAACATTAACATTCATACAATGTAGTAGACTTGCATAGAATTTTATAAAATTTAACTTTAAGTCTCCATTATATATTTCATCACACGATATGACTAATATCTTATCCATTTTAATGGTTCGAACTTAAATTAAGAAACATGCCTTCACCATCTTATTTGTTGGCCTAATTTATAGCACCAATTTTTCATGCCTCACAGGAGCTCGCCATCCCCATATTTGGCTTAATCTTTTGGTTTGCTTGTTATTGGAGTTAGCTCATTCAATGGTTGTAGATGTTAATGGGCTTGTTGATGTGAATAGGCCAGAGAACATATGCAACAGTTGAGTTGCCTTACATGCAATCAACTATAGACACTAGAGCATTTACCCTCGCGTATCTCCCAACCCTCTTCCAAATATTTGATGGGTGATATTTAAAATAGCGAAACTTGATTGTAGTGTATTTAAAATTCTAGAAGGATGGTAGTCTGATTGCAAAATTTATGTAATAAAAAAATGAAACAATCACCCACATTCATGAGCATAAATCCATTACTTCGAAAACTTGTTGTTTGAGCATAGGATATACAGAGTATTATAACAAACATTAAGAACAAACATATCCTTGGTAACAACAGTATTGTCAAGGAAAAAGAAAACCTTTAGAATATGCTGTTCTATAAGACATGACATTTTTTTAAAATGTCAAATGAAGCAAAAGAAAGTTTCTAGAATTTTGAGAAGCGTTGAACAAATTAAGAAATAGAATCATGAGAAAAACATAAGTTGTGGCATCTTAAAATTTTAAAATATGACAATAAAATTAGCTACTAAAAAAATAATATATTGACAGTTTATTAAAACCCAGACTGTAAATAGTAGAAAGCAGAATTCAGAAATATAATCACTTAAAATATTAGAAGAGAATGAAGTGACAAAAATAAAATAAAATAGAAACGGTTTATGAAATTCCATGATGTAAACCTCTCTTGAGCCCTGAGTGGGTTGTGCAGCCCATATTTTGGACACTTGGATAAGCTCTCCACAAATGGCTGCAAAAAAGCACACTATAGCATCAAATACAAGAAGACGGAAAAAGAAAGGAAAAAAAATTGTCTCAAAAATTCAAGTTTATTATTCAAGGTGCAAAAGAAGAAGTCGAATAGTCAGATAAAAAAAAAAATAATGGTAAGACTAAAATAAAGGGAAATTTACATGCACACCACCGAATTCCTACTTTCTTACATATCTAACACCTAAACTTTACTTCTTACATTTAGACCACCCAAATTTTTTACATTACATAAAAAATACCACTATCTTACCTTTTGAAAAGTGAAATATACATTTTCATGCATAAGCAAGTTGGCATATATGTAAAAATAAAACTTTAGTATTAGATATGTAAATATATAGAAATTGTGTGGTATGCAAGTAAATCATAGATTACCTTTAACCGTTCTTCTGGCACTTCTGCCACTTTGATGAACGGTTCTCCGTTCAATGGATCTAAGATAGTATTCCATTCAGTAGATGTGTTCCAACTACCCTGCACTGAATAAACATTGCCAATGCTCATTAAAAATAATTTCATCAATTCCTTAGGAAAATTAGAAGATGTATGAATAGGACCCTCAATTTCAACTTAGTGTAGACTTTCTCATTAGATTTTGGCTCTCTACCACTCAAGATAAATTTTTTATTGAAGAATCCAATTTAAAAAGGGAAATTTACATACATACCATACAATCCTTATGTATTTATCTAGCACCTAAACTTTCATGTTTACATTTAAACCACTCTGGTGTGATAACCATGTGCAAGAAAATATCTATTTCACTTTTAAAAACTAGGTGATGGTGGTTTTTTGGACGTGATATTAAGGATTTTAGAGCTATGTATGTAAATATTGAAGTTTTGGTGTTAGATTTGTAAATATATAAGAATTGTATGGTATGTATGTAAATGCCCCAATTTAAAAATAGTATGGCATGCACTAAATATACGGAGTGTACATAAACTAGTTCAACTAGAAAAAGTATGTTTGGATGAAAGCAAGCATGGAAAACACAATAGTGCATTTTAGATTAATCATGGCACTATTTCATGCTTTCTCATGGCCAGGCTAAGATAAAACCAAGGAAGTTTTACATACACACCACTCAACTCTTAAGTATTTACATATCTAACACCTAGACTTCAATTACTACATGCATACTGCCCTACCAATGCATGGAAGATGTATTTCGCTTACGCAGGCATCCCTTCTGCACTTACATATAGAGTCAAAAGCAGGGGCAAGACTGTATCCTGCACGCAAATTTTTCCCTGTGAACATCAGTGACAACCATTTTTCGTGCCTAGACCAAACCGATCAAGGTTTTTTCGAAGCTCTGGAGTTGGTTTGTTCTCTTGGGTCAGTCCTAATTATCCTATTATTATATATTTGTTTTTCTAACGTTTCAGGTTTACTTTTTGGGTGTTTTGCATTGGGACAACAGTCGTCATCCATGCTTCCCTTCAAGGGCTATATCCCAAAATTACATGTAGTGTTTTGGTTGTATTTTTGTCTCCATGTGGTATGTATCTTCCCTATACCCTTTTACATCCCTCTCGCTTCACTTTCAAGCCTCCCTCCTCGATGCAGGACTTCCCTGACAGGAGCCCTTTTGTTGTTTTCCAACAAATATCCTTTGTTCGGCCATTCCTTTTTGCTGTCATTGTAGTTCCAGCCCTCCACCTTCACGAACACTGCTGTTCAGCTCTTCCTCTTTTCTGTCACCGCCATTTCAGCACTCCATCCTTGCTTCCATCATGTTGGGCAGTCCTCCCACAATATTCCTTGTTGTTTCCTTGTTCTCCGACATCGCTGAAACAGCCGCCTTGTTGTTTTCTGCTTGTCAACCGACATTTTAGCCCCCGCACCTCCTTCCAAACTTTTGCCGACCGCCACCCCTAGATTTTAACCTATTAGTTCGAATTTATGTTGTCAGTTGTTGCAATTGTCAGATTCTCATATGCTGGTTGTAATTTTCAATTTGATTTCCGCAATAAAATTTGGCTTCCCAATAATAATTGGGCAACTCCGGAATCATTCACTTCTTAAAAGTTAAAATGGTAGCATCTTTATGTGATATGAAAGATTTGGGTGGGGTAAATGTAAAAAAACAAGGTTGAGGTGTTAGATATGTAAATCCTTGGGAATTGTGTGGTATGTATGTAAATGCCACTAAAATCTAATGGAAGGAGGCAGGCTCTTACCCAAGTTATGTACCTCCGCAGGGTGAGAACCTGAAATTTCGTCTGGGGCTATGGTAGCAAATGATAATGAATGTATACACCTTCTGCAAAATTAGAATATAAATATGAATCAAAATCAATAACTAAATTATAAGCTTAAGCCTCCATAAAACAAACTATAAAAGGTGCATGTGTTAGCCAATTCTCCTCTAAAAAAGATGCATCAAAGATCATTATAATCACTGAAGCTTGGGAAAATAGAAAAGTATGCGGTAAAAGGAAATTCAGAGGGTCATTACTAATCGTAGGAAGATTTACATATATACCACTTAATCCCTACGTATTTACGTATCTAACACCTAAACTTCTATTTTCACATAATGTGAATCTATAATTCACTTTTAAAGTTAAAACGGCGTATTTTTTTATGTGATATGAGAGATTTGGGTATTATAAAGGTAAAAAACGAAACTTTAAATGTTAGGTATGTAAATACATACAAGTTGGGCGGTATGCATGTAAATCCCTGCCAAACCGAACTTCAGCTTTAAATACAGTAAGATTCATAATTTCAACAACAATGACTGGCTTCTTATAAACGAAACTTCGAAGTCAAAAATATGAGAACAATCCATATAAACTAGCAAAATCAAATGCCTAAACTAAACAGCAATCAAAATACTGCTTAATTGGCAGCATATACAGTAAAACGTGTAAATAACCATAGCTCATCTCTCAGGTGGAACATGTGGTAGCATAAAGATCAATAAGATTTACGCCAAAAAAAATAAAATTTCTTCAGTGGGGGTTGTATTTTAACGGGGCGTCTTCTTTAAAGGAAGGCCCGAATCTCTCCCAAGGATGAAGGCCGCCATTGGCCTGATTTTAGTTTCCCCTGAGTATGATATTCTTGGCTATTCTTATAACTTGACGGAGCCACATACAAACAACGAAAAGGAATATGAAGCCTTGATACTTGGATTAGAATTAGTAATCCAAATGAATATCAAAATGATCAAGGTTTATGGGGATTCCGAGTGCATTATTTACCATGTTTTGGGAACTTTCAAAGTTCTCAAGCTGAACCTCTTAGCTTATCATAAGCGAGTTATAGCATTACTAGAGCACATCCCTGATGCTACTTTAGTTATGATCTTATGTTCCCTCTACAGCAAAGTTGACGATCTACCTAAGCTTGCTAAGCAACTGCCGAGTGCTAATTGTGACCCCATGACCGTCGTGATCCAAGATCGAAACCTTCCCAGAAAGTAAAAAGTGCCGTTATCGGATCAATTGCACCAACACATTCAATGCGCCGTCTCAAAAAACACGCAACAAACCATCCGAATTGCAACTCGATTGATTTCCTTTCTTAATTATGCATCCGATGGCGATGGGAATTATACCTGGAAGTGAGTGAAGCAAAAAAGAAACCGCTCGCCGCTCTTTTGGCCTCAGCTCGGATTACACTGCTACACCTAAAACGAAACATGATGCTGATTGCCGAATTGGGATTGCCCAACTGCTGCAGTAGAGTTACAAATTGCGTAGTGGAATGCTTCTGCTGTAGTGTTTGAAGTAGCAGGAGTTGGAAGAACTGGCTGCTGGTTTAATGCGGGAGATTGATCCACCTATTACGAGCCCAATGATGAGGATGAGGGACGCTTCGAGTCCTGCGCATGCTTTGGCAGCGCCTGCAAAGAGATGAATTATAGTATACGTTATTATAATATATTAAATGTTAAAATAGGGATAATATTAATAAATTTTAAAATGGAGATATTATATATTATTGAGCTATAATTTTTTAAAAAAATCATAATAAGATGATGAGCATACTTTTTTACTATTTTAATAAATAAATATTTTCATTAGATGCAGTTAAAATAACATAAATGATTTAATAATTAATTTTTTTTTAACTTATGTGCTAGAAATTTAATGATGATCGAATGAAAAATTAATGTCTTAGTGTTGCACCAAAATCCAACAAACACGGTAACAAAAGAATAATTGAAGAAGATAAGTTAATTTTTTTTTATCTAAAAGAAAAAAATATCATTGGTTGTAGTCTAATTGGAGAAAATAAGTTTACTGAATTTTGATTGGGTTGCATATATTAGGCAGCAATAGCCTGAAAATAATAATTAAGTTGTAATATGTTCGCAGTAGTTGACCACAACAGCTGGTAGTGGTGGTTGGTGATGATTGCATGATTAATGGCTTCAAGTTTCATTCAAATATGTGAAATTAGTTCTTAGTTGTCACGATACGGTCCGAAAACTTTGAATTTACGAAGATGGGAACAAATAACAGGATAATGAAAAATATTTTTAAACATTAGTATTATTCTGCATTAAAATTTCAACTATGAGAAAGTCATTAATCCATAAATAAAAATTGTGGACAATCATTTAACTAATACATGTGATCATTCGGTGAAACAGCAACTGATACATCACCAACAAATCAACATTTAGCATGAATCTTGAGGAATGTCAAGATTACGAGACGATAATTTTAACAAGAAATGTTCAAACCTTAAATTATTTCATTGCTCTGATTTCAACAAACTTATGATATTTTTAACAAGCAGGTCATTCACAGAAATACAAAATGTCAAACGTCTCATCATAGATCTTCAAAACAAAACAAATAAAAATAAAAATACTGCATGAGGAAAAAAAACACTTACAAAAAATGTAAAAAACAAAAACAATCAATAATAAATACACAATGAACTAAAATAAACATGAAATATATAAAATACAAATACAATAAACTGTGAATCTCTGCAATAATCATTACAGTTAATAACATGATAATAACTCAAATCAGCTTCCAACTATTGCATCTGTAATTTATTCATTCAACTATGGCGTCTCGCTAGCATCTTCTTTGTTTTTTGTACAAGTATCCAGAACATCATTTTCGACCTGTGAGAAAGAATGTCTGAGATGATACTCATATGCATCGGTAGGGACTTGTTCATGATGTGTGTCCACCATACGGAAGTCATTGTAGTTGGGGAAGGATGTCGTTGAATATAATTATGAAAAGTCATTGTGGCAATCACAATTTACACATGTTTTAGAAACGGATAAATTGACATAGTTTGAAGTATAACTCATTTCTTATTTCAAACAAAAAAAAATCCTCTCAATGACATCGCATAAAGAGGAATGTCTTTTATTGAACATTTATTTCCTACTTAGAGTGAAATTTTTGGCTCACTCAAAGTCAAGTATGTGATATCTCCTATCAAGATAAAACTTGAGATACTCTCGCTGCAACGGTTATCCAATATCAACAAAATAACATTACTCAATAAGGATCAAATGATTAATACTAAGGGAAAAAAATTATGAGAGTAGGTCGGTCTCAAGCAAACCTGTGGGTGGATGTGAGAGGTTGTTTTTTTTTTTTATTCTGTGTTGTAGCTTTGAAAATTCGATTGTAATGTGCACTATCCTCCCAAATGGTCAAGACAAAACTGAAGCACGTGTGAAGCCACATAACGCGCACGACATACTGTTGCAATGACCCACAATGGCCAGTGAATGCAATATTTTCATTTTTTTATAAAACATGCATCAACACATGTTCCATCAATTACTCTAATAAAATTCTAGAAATATAACAAACTGTTACGTAATTATGATATTTATTTAAAAACTAAATGTAATAAATACGATAAATTACCTTAAAGTATGACATATGTCACGCATTATATAAAATTTCTGTGAGGATCCATTCGAAGGTAGGATATATTAGTTTTATGACTTTTGAATAAAAACTAATAAGTGCATACAACCCTACTGAAAATTATCTAAAAATCATTTTGGATGAGTGTTGAAATCGCTTCACAGATTCTCTTATTGATTCATTTTGAGATAATATGTTGACGGTTATTGTCAGCACATCTCGCGACGTCATTTTGAATGAGTCATGAAATTCATAATTTATGTGTAGTTCATTCAACAAATCGGTGAATACCGTCCGTGTCATGCAAAACATATTACTAAATCTCGTTGGGTGGCACAATGAGATTTATGTTGTCAGCATATGAGGATGTATGTAAGGGTAACACTTTATGTACATGTGAAGCATAAAACAAATGCAACTCTCCTTCTACGCTTTGCTCTAGTTGTTTCATGTAATTCGATATCAAAGTGGCTAACACATAAACATCAATGAATTATCTACAATCATACAAGGTTACGAACAAAAACAACACAAGCAAATAACTTTGCAGAAGAAAATAAAAAACACAGTGAATAATAAAAAAACTCTCAAGTGATATGTCCATAACAGTCTAAATATCTAAAACACATAAAAAACTCAAAACACAAAAGAATGTCCCATGGGAATCTAATTAAAAAAATGTTTCTCAAATGTCCATGTTCCCATAAAAGTATCGTAGATAAGTCATCCTACGATCAATGGGCATCATGATGAATAACTCTCTCCAGTTTGGATCTTTTAGTAACTTTATAGAAAACAAATATAGCAGCATAACCTAAGAAATTTTTGGAGATGCATGCATAATTTGTACAATCTGCTAGACAAAAGTTCTTTGAGATGCACTGAGGACATTGGCACATGAAGCCGTCAATTGTAGTATATGACTTAGAGTCACTCGTTTGAACGTTGTCAAGACACCCCCCAAACATATAATCTAATTTCTCATCAAACTAAGAATCGATTTCACCGTGTTGATTTTTTTTTTTTTTGCAACAAACACCGCATACAAATCCATATAACATGTAAAAGTAATTTAAAAATAAATAAATAATTGACCAAAATATGAGACAAAAAAAAGTGTTCACCTGAAGTTTATTTTCTCACCACTCATCTTAAGCACCAATTGCTTTCTTCACCGGATCCTGCGCCAAACCGTTGTTGCTTCAATTTTTTTTAGATTTTTCAATCATTATTTAGGTGATACCATATGTTTTTTAACTGCACCCTATCGTACTCTCTGCTTATGCATTCCTTGATTTTTTTAATAATATTTTGCTAATCATCCTCGTTGAAATAGGTCGTCAGCCTATTTCCCATATCAACCTCCTTGAGGTAGATGTCGTAAAATATTAATTTTGTCTATTCATCTCACATTGCAAAAGAGCCAGTATTTTTTGTCTTAACAATTATATTATTAGCGTGAAAACAAAAATTATTAACTTAAATAGGAATGTCACAATATCGCAAATCAAAGAAAAATCAGAATTCTACAATATTATCACCACGACCTCCACACCAACACATTCACACACCGACACGTTAAGACACCAACACATCCACCACACCATCAACGCCATCTTCACACACTAACATCTTCATGCAAATATAACCACACACTAACCATCACCTCCACACCGACACCACCAGACATCACACACACTAAGACCTCCACCAGACACCACCACTTCCACATCAACACCTCTACACGTCGGCACTTCAAGACAACAACACATCCACCCACCATCAGCACCATCTCTACACGTCAACACCTCCACAGGACCACACACTAACCATCACATCCACAACCACACACCAACACCTCAACATAGACATAACCACACATTAATCATCACATTCACAACCATGCACCAACACCTCCACACAAACACCACCATCTCCACACAGGACCACTCAAACACCACATAAACACCTCCAATACCACCAAAACCTCCGCACACCACCATACACCACACAAACACTTTCAACACTACCACCACCACAAACACCTCAAAACACCACCACACAGACACCTCCAATACCATCAATACCTCCACATACCACCAAAGATAAAGATAAAACCCTTCAACACCTCCAACACCAGTAACCCTCTTTCAGCCATTTCTCAAATTCCCACTCATACACCATAGGTAAGATAAGACCCCACCCCATATTTTTCGTATTGGCTATTGCATACAAAACATATAAAACATTGCTACCATCAAATCAAACACGATCTTCCAACAATTTCTCAACATTTCATTCAAACGTCCAAACTAGAGATAAAACCCCAACGCATATTTTGCATGTACTGTAAAGTACATGCATGACACTTGAAACATTGCTAACAAATTAAGCACCCTCCTTCAATCATTTGTGAATTTCTTACTAAAACACCAAGAATAAAGATAAAACCCAACTCCATCAGCCACACATTCGCAAAAACTGAATTCCAAATCATAAAGAGAAAGTCACAAATCGCACGATACCAATTTTCACTTCAAAACGCAAATGAGAAACCCACAAAACGCATCTGACTACCACCTCCGCACATTGTTATCAACAAATCAATCACCCTCTTTAAGCCATTTCTCAAATTCCCTCTCAAACACGAAAGGTAAAGGTAGAACCACAACCAATATTTTTATACAAACTACTTCATACAGGGCACCCGAAACATTGCTGCCAACAAATCAAACACCATCTTTCAACCATTTCTCAATATCTTACTCAAACATCCAAGCTAAAGATAAACCCACCCCCTATTTTGCATAATAGGCACTAAAAACATACAAGACACATGAAACATTGCTATGAACAAATCAAGCACCCTCCTTCAACCATTTCTCAAATTGTCATTGAAACAACAAGGGTAAAAATAAAACCCCATTCCATCAATCACACATTCACAAAAACCAAATTGTAAATCATAAAGAGAAAGGAACAAATCGCAAAATCTAAATTTCTACTTCAAACCGCAAATAAAAAAGCCACAAAACACAAAGAAAATCATTCAATCGGAAAATATAGGTGATACTGTGGTCTATGGGGGGACGAAGAGCACAGTAAACAGAAGAGAGAGCTGGACATCGAGGGGAAGAGGGAGAGTAGAGAGCCAATCTGTTGCCACCAGAGATCAGGGGGAAGAGTGATAGGATCAAGACAACCTATTGTCAACAGAGAGATCCGAGAGAGAGAGAGAGAGAGAGGAACGACGGAGAGAGATTGTCTAGAGAGTCGAGGGTAGAAGAAACGCAGGACGATCAAGAGAGGCAGGGGCAGAAGATATGCAGAGGTTATTACAGTAGTAGGGATGTTAGAAAATGCAGACTTCAGAGTCCAACCCGAGGCCCGCATTAACACAATTTACTTAAAAAAACGGCATAGCAGCAGCAGCAGCTTCCAAACACTTCAACACAGGTTTTCATAACGCACCGTGGTGAAAATGCTGGCCCAAACGAGGCCTGAAGTGCTATGCGTGAAAATAAAAACTCAAGAGCGAGATGGCAAAATCTTTGGCTGCTAGTATGTAATTCTCCCTTTAAAAAATGCATTCGCAGCGAGAAGACAAGTGTGGAAGCCGGCAACTCCTCTGTCGCCATGGTTGCTCCCTGGCTCATCTTCTTCTTCTCTCTTTTCTCCCTCACCATTCTCTCTTCAGCCTCATCAACCTACGAAGATCTTCTCAAATCTGCGCGGGAACCGGAGTTCTTCACCTGGATGAGGAGCATTAGGAGAAAGATCCACCAACACCCGGAGATTGGCTTCGAAGAGTACAAGACCAGCGAGCTTATTCGATACGAGCTGGAGGCTCTCGGCATCGACTACGTGTGGCCGGTCGCCAAAACTGGAATCGTGGCTTCCGTTGTTGGATCCCGTGAAAGCCCTCGGTTTGCTCTACGAGCAGACATGGACGCTCTTCTCATGCAGGTGCTGTTCAATTTCACTCATCCTTTGAAGCCGGAGGGCTTATGATTAGTAGTCATTTGTAGATTTGGTTGTGGTGTTCCGGTTATTTACAAATATGGGATTTTAATGGCGTAATTTGTTTGTTATTAGGCTCTAAGTTGAAGATTTTTTCTTCGTTTGAGTAAGTTTCTGGGAATACAATTTATGGGGTTTATTGATCATTTTTTTGGGGAGATCAGCCAATGAATCTCTTGTTTTATCAATATTTTGCAGGAAACATGCTCAAATATGTCCTTGGTTTGGGGATTTTTTGATAAATTTCATGCCCAGTAGATTTAGGATTTGATTAGGATTTTTTAACAGAAGTATGAGATCGTTAGTATTTGCTCCCATGACATTGATTTTATATTAGTTTTGAATTGAAAATGATTTGTAGGCTTGTAGCCATGAATAAAATAGATTAAGAAATAGAGAATCACTTCCGTGTTGGGTGGGAGCAAAGGCTGCATTATTGAAATTGAGTTGCAAAACATCACGGGATTATCATAATGACTAAATTCAAATGTTTTCTTTGAGTCGTTAGTTGCTGTTGGGTTTGTAAAATCTGTTTCAGATATATTAAATAGTTGTAAGAGGATTTAAGATAAACCTAACTCTTTAATAATACGAAGGCAAGGAAAATTGCAAACCTTTTGATGCGGGGCTCAGTGGAGAACCGGCCGGTCCTAAAGGGAGGGGGGTTGCCGCAAGCCTTGTGGTCAAATCCTATTTTAAATCCTCACTTTTCCTTTCTTTGCCACTCACTTTTCCTTTCTAACCACTTTCCTATTTTAAATCATTTCCTAAAATATAAAATTTTAATTTTTTTCTCCTTTCTTATTTTAAAACTATTTCCTAAAATCTGAAATATCTTTCTTATTCTCCTTACTTATTTTAAAAGCCTTTCCAAAAATATGAAATCCCTTTTATTCTCCTTTCTTATTTTGAAAGCCTTCCCAAAATTCGAAATACTTCATAAAATAGGTCAAGCCTCTTTATAAATAAGAGGTGATGTGCTTAGAGTTAAGGGTCTTGTTTTTTATATCTGATATCATGTTTTATTCTTGGTATTTTTGCCTTCGAGTTGTATCTGACGTCGAGGTAGTGCCCCGACTATCCCTTATTCGATGTGATGATCGTCTCCAAGGTGGCCCGGAAGAGATATTTATTTATCCTTCCACCCCTACAAATGGTGTCCACCTCCTTCTTAGCCCTATAACAAACTACCATATCTCTTCCCCAACAACCGCCAACTGCCGTCCTCCCTTCAACCTGCTGCTAGTGTTCTCCTAGCAAGGCCACAACTGCCATACTCCATCCCAACTCCCATCCACCCTTCCCGAATAACCCAATCTTTCTGTCCGCCTGGCCAAAATTCCTCCCAGCACTCAACTGACCCACTTCCAGTAGGCTACCTTGCTGTCCTGACCTTTCCCATCGCTGCCAGCGCTTCCCCACGTGCTATCTACCTCTCAAAGTGCTGACAAGCCTTCCCATACCGCCCAACCTTCCCAGCTTGCTACCCTTTCTTCCAACCTACCTCCCAACCGCCCAACAAATCTTCCCGCTTCTATAGGAAGTGGGATTTTTGGCTCTTTTCAGTTGAAGTACCTTCACCATTGTGTTCGAAATCACATTTCCGTGCACCCACTATCAAATATTCTTCAC